>OW028580.1:21991601-22524274 GCA_932294295.1 Alitta virens | reverse complement strand
TCACCCATGTTACACAATTACCCCATGGGTGTTCAAGCATGATCCTTTCTCAACTCCTTTCTCAACTCCCTGTGGAGTAGGGAGATATAAAGCATTCTACAATCGCCATCACTGCTTATAACCAAGTACCTATTTACACCTGGATGCAGTGGAGCAAAGAGTTACAGAGGATCTGCTCAGTTCCTCCATGCCATGGCTGGGGCTCAAACCTACAACCTTGCCCTTTGCAGGCGAGCTCCTTGAACATTGCCCTTTGCATTTCTCCGCAATATTCTCTGGGTATTTATTATGATGCACTTGTTCGTTTCGCACCTTCCTGTGTTCTTGTAAACAAAATATCATCTTTTATCTAAAATTAGCATATTGGTTTCCACAAAATGACGACATCACTGACCTTTAAATCAGAACACGTTCTGTAATATTTACATCGTACCTAATTAACCTACGCATTTTCACTATGTACTCACAAAACAAGCCCATCAACATGATTTAATTAAGTCCTTCTTTCCGTCTCAAATGTTGACATCAAAGTAATGAACCAGGCTGCTTTGTGGCCGGAACGATGTTTCTTCTATAAGCAGAGACTTTATTATCAGGCACCTAGAATCCATGTCCCTGCCATTATACAGTAGGCCTAAACATTGAAACGTTGAATTGGAGGTGCCTTGTTCTCGGTGTCTGTCCTGAGACAAGTAAAATACCCCCACCTATGGGGTAAATGTGGAAAATGATATGGACTCCGAGCCATGTCATGTCATCATTTCGTCTGTCTCTGACAGCTGGTTATGTATGCAGACCCAGCAGCATAGAGGAATTGACAATGACATTGACCATGCCGAATGGCCTAATTGACCAGGGTAAAATAGAATTAAATAAATTATTTTAATAATATTTTCTTGGGAAAATTGTGTCCTGACTTGAAGAAAAAGATATAGCAATTTGAAGAGCTAATTTTGTTCAAATTGTTGCCTTTTTTTTTTGGGACAAAGGTATTTTGCACTGCGTTAAAATTGAACTTTTAAATATTATACACTGGTAGGTCCTGATAAATTGAGTCCTTGCCCTAAGAGATTGATTTGATGATAATAAAATATTGAAAACCATTTTAACAAGTACTTCACATAAAGGGGAAGGGATTGTCCGGTGGAAAGTAATTCCTGTTGCCTGGAGTTTTTGTAGCAAGTCATCTGCCAAAAAATAAGAAAAGATCCAAGAGAGAGCCTTAAGGTACTTAACAAACAATCATAATATGAGTTGTTAAGAATTGACTGTAGCTGACAAGCTGTCTGGCCGAGAAAAGCTGCGTCTAAAAAGGCTGCTGCTCCCCTAATATTAGTCCGATTTTCATCAAATCAAGACTGAATTGTAGTATAATTCATACTGATTCCATACGTATTTTTGGATCGAAAATATACCAAATATTAAGCGAGTTATTCGTCTGAGAAGGCAGCTAGGTTGGCGAAGGCAAACAGTGGTGCTCTCGCAGACGTCCGCGCCCTGACTGTATCAATGCTGAGCGCTTCTTTAAAAGGCTGCTGCTCCCCTAAAATTATTCTGATTTTAGTCCAACAAAGACTGGATTGTAGTATAATTCATACAGACTCCATAGGTGTTTTCGGATTGAAACTAGACAAATATTAAGCAAGCTATTCGTCGGCGGTTGTCTGGCGGCGGCTGCTGCTCCATTAATATTAATCCGATTTTCGTCAAATTGAATTATAGTAGAGTTCACACTAATTCCACACAGATTTTCAGATTGAAAATAAACCAAATATTAAGCAAGATATCCGTCTGAGAAGGCAGTTTTCTGGCGGGGGTAAGGTGCTCTGTGTATGTTCATGTCTTGAATGGTGTGGTCAATATGTTTGACCATGATATATACATTGTTTGGATGAGCTTTATTGCAATTAATTTCTACTCATTCTGCCAACTGGCCAATGGAAAGGACTTTTCCTTTGATTTTGTAAAGTCAATTAACCTATATATGTAATAGCAATCTGCCTTGACCGTTATGTCAATTGGTATTAGCATTTTGAATAATACAAAGAATGGGGTAAATCATGCTTTTTCATCATTGATCACAAGCATGAATTGAAATCATTGATCACAAGCATGAATTGAAATTCTGAATTTCAACTGATTACTGTTTATTATGCATATTAAAGAGGGAGATTGTTTTGATCATGGATGGAACATGCAATATCAATTTTAATTTCAACAAGAACGAAATATTGATAATTTATATAAAATGAAATAAATATCTAAAATGATTACTCTAAACTAGAGTATATCTATCTATAGATTATATAAATTCTACACATTTCCCTGAATAATTCAGTCTTTATTTGACGAAAATAGGATATGTAGATAGACAGATAGTTTAGAGAGACAGATAGATTTATATGCTTATAATATAATATAGAATATCTAGCTTAATATTTGGTCTATATAAGTACATAAAAGATAGCAAATAAAATCACAGATCAAATTACAAATACTAATTACAATATCAATATTAGATTTAAATTTTACAAAAATATACACAAATACTGATCAAAATATCACAATAAGATTCAAATTAACACAAAAAAATAAGAATTTTCACATGTATAAAAAAAATACCAATATACAAATATTATCATTGCCTGGTAATTACAATATTTTAAAATACATTGTTTTTACTTAATGAAAGCTATTACATCTTTTTGTAATTGTGAATGACAATCAAGACAATGTCATATTATTGTGTCATCTTTGAACGAAATGACAGGTCAAAGAACCCCAATTGAGGCAATTAGGCAATTGACATATGTATTGAGCATTTGGTGTATTCTCTACACCCATTCTTTGTATCATTCAAAATGCTAATAGCAATTGACATAACAATCATGGCAGTTGGCAGAATGAGTAGAAATGAATTGCAATAAAGCTCATCCAAACAATGTATATATACCATGGTCAAAAATATTGACCACACCATTCAAGTCATGTGTGGTGCTTACAGAGCACCTTGACCGCCGCCAGTCAACTGCCTTCTCAGACAAATATCTCGCTTAATATTTACGATCCGAATGTCTGGAATCAGTATGAAATATCCTACTATTTAGTCTTTATTTGACGAAAATCGGACAAATATTAAGGGAGCAGCAGCTTTTTAAAGAATCGCTCAGCTCTGCTTGCATAGATACAGTCCGGGCGCGGACGCTTCAGGGAGCACCACTGTTTGCCGCCTACCTGCTTTCTCAGACGTATATCTCGCTTAATATTTGGTCTATTTATGATCCGAAAACATGTCTGAAATCAGTATGAAATATGCTACAATTCAGTTTTATTTGACTAATATTAGAGGAGCAGCAGTCTTTTAAACTATATACAACCCCCCTCCCTGCCTACGCTGACGCTGGTAGCAAAAAGCCGGCGGGTGACCCGTGGAAGCCGGCGGGGAACCCCTGAACAAGCCGCCGGCTTTACTATGGGTAAAATTAGGGACGGATAGTTCGCTGGCTTTCACGGGTCACCCGCCGGCTTCCACGGGTCACCCGCCGGCTTTCACGGGTCACCCGCCGGCTTCCACGGGTCACCCGCCGGCTTCCACGGGTATTTTTATTTTATTTTTTCATCCGTGAGATTTCTACGGTTGTGCCATGCAAGCATGGCACAACCGGCTACCGGGGCCGGGTTTTGCGGCTTGGCCAAGGGTCCCACGGGTGCTTGCCGGGTATCCACGGGTGGCCGTATTGGGGCCGCCGGCTTGGAGCCGGGTAGCGATTTACGTAATACTACGGGTTCACTACGGCACAACCGGCCCGTGTGACAGAGGCTAGCCAATGAAGTGTTTAAATGTGTGCATAATTTAAATCGTGAGTTCATTTATGATATTTTTGTTGTTAAAGAAATGCCAAGAGACTTAAGAGACCCTTGTGTCACAGTCATACCACGTTTTAACAAAATTATGTATGGTGCTCATTTGTGGAATTTACTGCCATCAAATTTTAAAGAAGCTATAGATTTTAATTATTTTTAATTGTTGCTCTCGAAATGGGAAAGTCCAAGATGCTGCTGCAATGTTTGCATTTTATGATAAAAAATTCCTATTATAGTTTAATTAGTTTTTATTGTCATTGTTTTACCTGCACATTTTTATTTTTGCACATATTTCTATTCTATTCTGGGGCAAGGAATTGGTTGATTAATGGTTAAGAGAAAAGGACTTAAATTAGTAAAGAAAAACTATTATGGTGAAGTCGTTATGATTTTCAAAGAATGCATAAAATTATTATATTTTTGCTCAATGATACACTAAACATGCAATTTTGCAAATCGTAATTTTTAACGATTGCACATGCATTTGTCCATCAGAAAATCATTTCATCAACAAACATAAATTTTTAAAAAATCGCTTGATAAATGTTAAATATTATAGCTAACGATAAATAATTTTAGAGGGTTAGCAACTAACTGCATAACTCTATTTTCTCTAGAAGTGCAGTTTCTGTCATTGCCCAAAGGTATGGGCGGTATTTTCTGCTACTTTTACTTCCTCTAAAGCTAAAAGCAATCATTTGTAGGATGAATACACCTTCTCTTTCCATACTACTCATTCTAATAAGGCATCTATCAGTCGGTCAAGAGTGTAACACTAACTTAATAGTATTACTCTTGCAAAGAATGATGGAAGTATCTAGGTATATTTTCTTGATTACTTTTCACATAAGTCAAAATACTAGCTCCATGATCAAAGGTAACTAAAATGAATGTCAGGAGTGTATCACTTTCCCTAACAGATTACTGAGGTCACGTTTTTCATAGGTTGATATACCTGACAAGGTCAAAAATACTGTTCATGCCTGGCCAATATGTTAAACAATTTAGGATAGTGTTTAATGATTGCAGTGTGTCATTTTAACGACATACAACTGACCATGAAGAAGAAAATATTTTTAATCAGGGCAAATATTTGTCAAAAATGTGCTGAATCACAAAATTCTTCATACTTATATCAATGTTTGATGTTTTTTTTAATGCTATGTTGAAAGCTCATGATTAAGATTTGTACAACGGAGTAATTTTTACAATTATTGCACAGTGGCGAGTGCAAAATCTGTTTTTATGGAACAGAGACAACTGATATTGCACATATTGTACATATTGCACATATTGCACGAGACACTGTGCAGTAATTGTTATATTACAAGAAAAAGGGCTGTTTTGAGTCCTCTTAAACCTTGGCAGAATCCAGAGTCTATTTTACTCAATAATATTTTTCATCATTATTTTCTTATTCTATCTCTTCTTTTTTCCATGTTAATGAAAGAAGTTGTTTACCTTTCACGTACGCAATCCAAATTGCCTGTTACGAAATATGCAGTAAATGAAATGTTGTTATTGTGCAGTGTTATTGCCCTTTATTCACTTAAACACTAAGGTATAATGATTTGTTTTTACTAATAAGAAAATACCTTTTTCGCCACTTAAAATATGAAAATATTTCACGGCTCTCAGCAAATCAGAAGCTAGGATTTCTGCTAGCCATATAATATAATGCTAAATTGCACTAGTGAGTGGTACAATACCACATGGGACATGACCAAGGAAAATTAACACACATGAATATTTCATGAAACGAAACAATGTAATGATAATAAAACTAAACATCAAACCAGGACATGCACGAAAAACCATGTGACATAGGGACACCCATTAGTTAGATACAGTGAAACCTCTCCTAAACTAAGATCACATCACAACAATGCAGATAGATAGATAGATAGAGATAGAGATAGAGATAGATAGATAGATAGATAGATAGATAGATAGATAGGCAGACAGACAGTGTGACAGCTAGACAGACAGACAGACAGACAGACAGACAGATAGATAGATAGACAGATAGATAGACAGATAGATAGATAGATAGATAGATAATGGCTTGTGAGGAGTCCAGTTTCGTGTGATTCTGAAAGTTATTTTGACTGAAGGCCAATATAAGTTTTTTCCTCCCAAAACTCTCTGTTGGACGACACACCATCCACCATTGCTTATATTATCCACATTGTACAACATACACGTCATTTGCATCTAATTAACCAATCGATTGTATTCATGGATACATTTAAGACAGAAAATTTGGTAACGAAGCGCAGAGACCCCATCAAGATAAATAATCAGGTATCCAACATTCACCGTAGCCATCCAACATACTTAGCAACTGTCCAATATACTCTTCTGCTGTACAACAAACATCCATGCTGGAGGACAATGAAGCATTCTAATTAGCATAATTATCTCTGGATATTGATATTATTATTGTGGGCTATACACTGCTTCCTGGCAGGTACAAATGGTACCTGCTACATGAGGAGGATGAATACTACTTGATGTGAATTAAATACTTCCTGAAGTGACAGTCATTATTCACAGGTGTCACTCAATTGATCACATGTAAGAGCTAAAAATAGCCACAATGACAGCATACTCTGTATGTGGTGTCAATGCCACAAAGTCACTTGATCAATGTCGACAAATTGATTGATTGATTGATTGATTGACAAATAACTAGATTAACCCGAACGATATATCATGTATTAGATGTCCAAGCTACAGTTACTTTCATTAAAAATGGCCCGTCAAACTGAACCTAGCCAAAGCTGTCATAACCGGCTACTCAAAATTGGATCTAAAAGTACATATTTATTATATATTAGATTAATTTCTTACATTTGCCAGTGTTTACACTTTTCTGGTGATAAATGTAAGCTGACTATTAGCTATAGAAGTAGACAGAAGCAGCTGGCTTTAGCATGTTTAGACCACAGTCGACCGTTTTTTATGAAACTAACTGTAACTGCTGAAAGGAAACTAGTGTTGTTGGAACTCTTGAGTTATATCATAACAATATCTTAACATATCATGTACATTGGTAAAATAGAGCAGATTAAAAAAAACAACAACACTACATTATAAACAAATAAAATAAAGATATGTAAAAGACTAGACAAGGTCATCAGGTTATTAGTTATACTATATTATACTGTATTATACTGTATTTTACTGTATTATACTATATTATACTGTATTATACTATATTATACTATATTATACTATTTTACTGTATTTTACTGTATTATACTATATTATACTATATTATACTATATTATACTATATCATGCTATACTATGCACAGCCTTATTTGGAGGAACAATTAACGAAACAAACTAGTATACCAACAACCAAATGTATAACAAACAAACAATCATAAACCAAACAATGCGAGTCTGCATGTCCAGTGCATCATTCTTTTTTTTAATTGTTCTTAAACCTTACTTAGGGTGAAAGATAGTGAAGTTTTCAATATTTTCATAAGCTGCGTAGTAGAGATCCATTCTAGCCATTTCCCAATTTAATGAAATTCATCTTAAGTGTCATTTATGTAGCATCGTTTACAAATGCGCTCTTTAGCTACTACATAAGGTCTCTTGTGCCTGCCTAATTCTATATGGAGATTATGAGAACTCTGTCTAAATCTGGCTATACTACGGTAGAAATACTTAGTAAGTTCTAAGCTTAGGATTTTTAACAATTTCATTAATATCCGTTATCAATTTAATCTACGGTATATTCTACTAAACTAGCCTAGGCATTATTAGTATACAGTGATACATTACCATAATCTTTTTTAACAGTTACTATAGCTGACTTATTACTCTAATTTTTAGGGAGCAAAATCTTGATAGGTCACATATGATTTAAAGAAAAATAGTTAAAACAACGAAATATTAGAGAGGCCGTAGAATCAAGCCGCAGCTCACGTGACCCACGATTATTGAACATTTTAGAAAAATCTCGCGCATGTGCAACTTTAGGTAGATCTGATGCAGGGACTGATGGATCAGTCTTGTGCAAATGATACCCTTGGAATTTTTCTTCACGCGAGATTCTCGAACGGCCAGGCAAACGTCATGATGAGCATCGTCGATTCGAAAAGTTTAAGTAAATTAATATAATCATCCTATCACAGAAGGGCGGGTTCTCCAGCGTCATGGCGAACGTCATGCGGCGCGTCGCCGATTCAAAACTATTAAAAGTAACCTTACGTAACATAGTGGTAGTTCATCATTTAGTATAGTTCACACTGATTCCGTACATGTTTTCGGATCGACAATAGACCAAATATTAAGCGAGATATTTGTCTGAGAAGGCAGGTAAGTTGGCAGCGGCAAATTGGATCCAATTAGCGGTGTTTCCCGCCATTTTTGCCGCTTGAACCTAGTTCTTAAATTCACCATCAGGTGCACTGAGATGGGTTGCATACAAGGCCAAGAACCACAAAAACGGCGAAAATGTTGCAAAAAACACTCATTTTATAGCACAATACTCATATCTTTCCTAAGAAACAAGCTGAAGAATGGTGCTGCTTTTAAAGTATACTGAGTCTATGTGACACTGCTCAGCTTGATCTCTACTGAGGTTATTCATTTGAAACTTTTTTTGCTCATTCAGCTCTCATCTACCCCCTCTCTCTCTGACAATATCCAGAATTTGCTCCGCAAACCTTGGATTAAGTCAATAACACACTGGCGTGGTGTCAGAATCACTTTTCTGACATGACAAAGCCTTGAAAAGTTCAAAACATTGCTCTAAAGTCAACCGGAAGTTGTCGGCGAAATGTAAACTACAACCTTTGAGTTTCTGTTCAGTAGGCCTAGTTCTTAAATTCGCCACCAGGGGCACTGAGGTGGGTTGCACACAAGGGCAAGAGCCACAAAAACAGCAGAATGCTGCGAAAATAGCTATAATTTAGCATTTTTTTAACCACTGATATCTTTCTCAAAAAACGAGCCGAATATTTGTGCTCAATATATTTTAAAGTATGCTGAGCCCTATGTGACACTGTTCAGCTTGATATCCACTGAGGCTATTCATTTGAAAATTTTCCTGAATGTTTCACTCTCTCACATCTCATCCTCTGACAATATCCTGAAGGCTTGCTTTGCAACCTTCTGGATAAAAACCATGATTGTGGATCCTGTGATCTCGTTGATCCATTCCAGGTCAGTTGAACTTGTGCTTCTGGCATTTTCAAATTATTAGCTATACCAGCTTGAGTGACCTTATACCTGCCATGGGACCTGCATTTCACAGTGGCTTAGTACATTTCCCTTGGGGCTTTCTGCAGAAATTTAATTACTGCGCAACCACTGCAATCTGCAGAATGCACGTTACGTACCTTTAGATGCAACTTACACATCTGCAGATTAGCTCAAACCATTTCCTACATTAAATTCACTTCCTTCCGGGTTGACAGGCTTATTCATTAAAATGCTTTTAGAAAATGACAAATTGCTTTGCCTAACATTTAATGATATCACGTTTCGGTTTAGTCATCAAAATGGAAGGCATATCTACTCCCACTGTAAACTTCAATTTTTAAATATCACGATCAGCTTGTTGTGTAAGAAGCCCGCCTCTAACAATGGCATATTTATCCAAATGATTAAATTTAGGCAAATGCTGCATTTCCTCTGTGAAAATAGAAGGTTGCAGAAAAGTTGAAATTCGATATTAAAAAAACTGTATAACTCCACATTATAATCAGCATATTTGGTTTACAAGAATATGTCATCTAATGCTGTACTGAATACATACAATATATATGTAATAATAAATAATTGCCTGTAAATATGAATGAATTGTACAGTAATACACTTTAAGGTAACTTAATGTGATTATATCGCCTCCGCTGTAAATCCATCCATTTATAAAAATATAGAATTTCTGTTTTTCCAGACGGAACCTGTCTACCTACATGTATTTTTAATAAATTGAGAGAAAATAAATACAATTTTGCATTTGAAATGATAATTTCTGTAACAATAAATTAAACTTAAAAAAGAAAAAAAAAATTCTATGTAAAATACAAATTTTAAAATCTCAGTCTTGAATAAACTTACTTTTCTATGTGAAATACAAATTAAAAACACTTTACACTTGAATAAACTTACTCCATTTCATCTTTAATTATTCAGAGTACCTCACAATTAAGATCATGCATCAATCTAGTCCAGTACATTTAAGGTTACATCAAATGTTATAATAGCAATATTCAAAGTACTTGCACTTTGTACTTGGCCCTATAAGAACTGCACCTTTTCATCACAAACAATAGAGCTAATATACCCCTGGTGGTGATTAATGAAAGCACAAGTCTCGTGGGATCTCGTACCTCCGAGAACATCGCGAGACTCGCTTCATTACATCGCTGTTGACATTTGAGATGGATGACAGGACTTAGTCAGATCCTTTTGCTTAATTAAATCAAGTTGGAAAGGTTGGTTTTGTCAGAGGCTTTGCGGTTTATGTTTTGCAAATACTATTTACACCAGATCAGATTCAATGAGACAATATTCATTTTCGTTTGTATTCTAGTAAATTTGTCAAGATATACAGGCACTGTTACATTGAAAGTCCTGGGCCTCCTCGTGGCAAGGGTGGTAAAATTCGCTGGCCCGCTGCGACTAGCTGACACAGTACGCAGGTAGGGGCTGCCATTTACCAGGAATTCCTCCCAGTAGCGTGCGTGCGCATCCTAGGCTTTAACATGGAAAAGCGTGGACCGGAACGTGTTCCCCAGTCTAAAAATAGCACAGCCAATCAGAAAATCCAGTACTTGGCCGATCAGCCATTCGGGATAGGTAGACCCGACCTGCCTATCGCGTTTATGCTTAGGCAGGTCCCA
Organism: Alitta virens; assembly: GCA_932294295.1. NCBI lineage: Eukaryota > Metazoa > Annelida > Polychaeta > Phyllodocida > Nereididae > Alitta > Alitta virens. The sequence goes on along the minus strand of OW028580.1, from coordinate 22,513,539 downwards.
GCCAAGGGTGGTAACACTGTGGGTGAAGGCCTTGAGGGTGGGGGTGGGTGATTAGGGCTTTACGTCCTGTATTTCTGCACCAGTTGGGCTAATTAGGACAGGCAGAGACCATGGCAATGAGACGAAGGATGAAACGGCCATCCAACTTAGGCTCGACAGGGAATCGAACCCGGGACCCAGCGGTTGGAAGCCCAGGGCGCTACCTCTGAGCTAGGCCCCCGCCCCAATGTGAAGGCCTTGAACCCCAGTGGCCAGCTAGCCAAGCAAGCATGACCTCATGTGCGTCCGAGTTCGCAGAATGAGGGCCATGCAGCGGTTCTGGTAATTTTCGTGGTATTCTATGTGCACACAATTTTAGTACATTACTACCTATATCTGAATCAGTCCACATACTATTACCAACCTTGACACACTGTTACTTATACACAATCATAATTTTCACGCAGTAAATCGGCAATTTCAACTGCTTCTTTCAAATATTATTAATGTTATGACTGTCATGGCCAATAAAACCTAATTATTACTAATTTTCAATGATGAAACGGTGATAGTGGGCACTGATGTGTGAATATTGCCCGAACTGAATATTGATCAACTTGTTGCAAAATACCACGAAAAATCACAGGACTGCTACCAGGCTAGTGGCCAGCACAGGGCTCTGGGTGAGCTTACATGCTACACTACAGTTATGCTTGTCTAGCTATTCCATACCTTGCATTGACACGATGACCTTCCCTTGTTAGCACGTCACACTCAAACATTGTATTGAATATTAAACAAGTTTGTAACATTATGTCTTTGCAATGAAATAAGGCGTGAAGTGGGCAGATGTGTATTTTTCAAATTTCTCATAATACAGCATAATTATTGAGACTCAAGACAAATTAATTTGCCTTCATACAATAATATATTAATAAGTAGAAACAATCAATATACTCTATTTACAGTGTATGAGAGGCTAGGAGGAACACTCTAAGACACATTAATAACATCGCTATCGAGTGCCCTCTTGGTTTTCCAAGAGATCCAAGCAAATCATTATTAGTTAATGACAATGGCATATTTTTTTTACATTACATAAATGAAGATGTTTGGAAGGATGTCCCTAAGATTGTTTACAGAAATCAAGCATGTGTAAGAAGGAGATCACTGAGCCCATGTTATGTTGCCATGAGATGGAACCTCCTGAGTGAAATAACTAAATGAGAATTACTCACGTAAATAGAGTTAAACCTCGAGGTCCAGGGATTCTCCTTTTTGCAGGCGTGCCACTTCCGGCGTATTCAAAACGTAGGCAAGTCACGTGGTCGCTGATAGCCAATGAGGAACGACCATCGCTAATCCAGGCTGACTGTCCTATATAAACTCAATTCCTTGCCCTCTAAAAAGCATTCACCTTTTCTCTTCACCCCACCCGCCATCCCTTTTTCTTAATTTTCCTCTATTTTTTTTAATTCTCTCTGCTTTTCATACTCATCTCCTATCTTATCTCACAGTCTCAACAGGTACATAAATAATTTTGCCTCAAAAATACGCTTGACACTCTGTACACGTGTGGGTGTCCACAGAGCAACATAGTATCAAGTTATTTAATTACCTGTATGTTTCGTCTATCTGTGTGTCTATGTCTTGTCTTTATGTGTATGCTCAATAAAGCAATTGTATCCAAACCTAATACAATCTGCGTCTCGTGTGTTTAACATGGCATTGACATGATAATATAATAGAATAGAAATACTTTTTTCTTTATTCACACAATCTTATTGCAGTGCCTGTGAGTGAAGTTAATAGTAACATCCCTAGTCGGATCAGAAACATTCTCAATGAAAAATACACGTTATTATTAAAAGTTGAATCTCCAATGACGGTCGCAATTAGCTGACAGGGACTGTACATTTGCAATGAAAGCAGACTGAGAAATCATCAAACATATGTAAATAATATATATAAGAAATACTGACTATCGTATTGGGTACTCAGTTTTGCTGGAAAGTTTACACAACCAAAATAGTACATGAATACTGTTACAGAATAGAATAGAATAGAATTTGTTATCCTCATTGAGGACATTTGGTTTGTGCACTCCAGGCATAACGGAAATTGGAAAACAAAATGGCTGTACTGCTCTACATATCTTAGGAGTAACCGGAACAGGAAGTAGTTTTTCGGACACAATACCTGTAACACAAAGTCCTTTATGCAGTTGCTGACCTGCTATTGGGTTCTGTAGAGCGCACAGCTGCGGCTTGTTTGGTGAATTATTACTGAGTGTGAGGTTGTTAGTGCAGCATAGGAGGACAAACACAAAATCTTTGTCCCCAGTTTCACAAGCTTTGCAGACTCCTTATACACACAGCTTGTTAGGGTTTTGAAGACAAGATAAGGAAACATAAAAGGGACTATAAAAGGGAAAGAGGGACTACCACAGTATCTAGTGCTCTTTGATGACAGTAAAAGTAAAATAAGATATATATCAACAATAGGCTTACATGTGCAGCACACAAACATGAACGCCATAGATAGATAGATAGATTTGATGGATAGATACAAATGATAGATAGAAAAAAAGAAAGATAGGTAGACAGATAGATAGATAGGCAGATAGATAGATAGATAGATAAAAAGGCACTATAGATAGATAGATAGATAAATAGAAAGGGATGGATAGAAAAAAAAAGATAGGTAGATAGATAGATAGATAGATAGATAGTCTCAATTTCTGCTGTTCAACTATTTGGAATTTGTCCTTACCAAGTTTCATCTTTACTACTACATGTTTGGCTCTTTACAAATAAATTAATCAATCAACAATGTTCTATCCTGCAGTCTTCCGCCTTGACAGCTAGCTACCTTCCTGTTTCTCTGACGTCAGCAGTTTTGGTTGTTCACGTGACCACATCACGTGATTCCCACTGGCATGTACACAATGTAGTCTGATTGATGACAATGTCCTTTGTTTTCCTGCATTGTCTTCCTGTACGTCATTTAAAACTGATTAGAAGTCTTACTTTCAGACATGGCTCTATCATAATAAAGGGCGGTGTAGTGGTAAGACTCTCGTCTACTCCTCTGAAGGACTCGGGTTCAATCCCAGGACCAGGCACCCTTCATGAGCAGCATCTTAGCTGGATGTCGTTCAGATGAGACGTTAAATTGGCAGTCCCTTGCACTCAGTGTCTATGCTGAGACAAGTAAAAGATCCCACCCATAGGGTAAATGTGTAACATGGGTGGACTCCTCCTCTCTCTCACCTCATCAATCAACCTTCTCGATAGTTGCAAGAACTTGCCTTAGAGGGCTGCACTTTCCATATCTATCTATGGGGGGAGAAATACCTTAGCACAAAACAAGGTAAAACATCTCAAAAAGCCACTTTTAAATCTTAAAACCACCTCATTTTCACTGTTCCCATGCCTGGTTACAAATCGCCAAACAAATGTTTCATTTAGACCAACTCCGTATTAAGAGCTTCTCACCAATACTAAACTGCGGTCTTCATTGTGGGTTTTATGGTACTTCTTTATTCAGGACTATACTGTATAAAGCTAGGAACTATGTATAACATGATAGATGTTGAAAGCAATAAGCATAAAGTTTTCATCTACAGATTACAGAGCTTTTTCGTCATCTAATACATTCTTGTTTCCATATAGCACTTTTTTTTCTGAATTATTCCCTTGTGTAGATTCATATATCACACACAATATTAAAACCATAAATTTGAGAGTATTCTATAATGGAGAAGAAAAAAGGGATGCAACTCATGCAAGATTCAAGTTAGGCTTTGTATATCGTAATATCAATGTAAAAGGAATCTTTTCTGTTTCTTAAAAAAAAAAAAGAAAGAAAAAGATAATTTTGTGGTTCTTTACAACCTGTATGGTGGTATGGTTTTACAAGAACTCAGGTGGTCTTGTAGGAAAACCACACGAGTCTCTGATCTGTCAAACAGATCTGGGACAAGTTGTGTTTTATTTTTATTTCCCGATTAATGCCAGCCATTTGGAAATTTAAATTGTTAAAATCGGATGAATATAGACGGACTTATCGAATAAAACGTACATAAAGCCAGCCAGGCTATATTTGGAATTGGAACAAGACTGAATGCAGCGTCACCAGCGTCATGAACGTCTTCGATTCGTGATTATTCGAAGCCATAACTCAGCCAATTATAGTCCGATTTTCACAATCTAAGTTTTATTATGTAGCAAATTCATTTACTTTTAAAATACTTTGGTATCAATCTGTCACATCAACTGAAGTCGTGCCGGTATTTTTACGGCCGTACCCGTTTCGTTCTTATTTGGAAATAGCAACGTCTTGAACTTCCTTACTTGTGCATGTATTAACGTCATTCTGTGTGGTATGAAACGCAGCGGGCCGCCGCATCACCCGCTATTTCACGTGATATGGCTGCAATTGGGGAATAAAGTGTCTAAGGCATTGGCCAGCTCGTCTGAAGGATCTCAGTTCAAGTTCAAATTCCCTTACATGGACTATTTCGTACATTCAGTCCCCCACATTTTAAATTGGGATTTAAAAGTGCCCAAGCACAGGCAATTGAAAGAACCCACCCATGGGTAAACGTTTAACTATGTGTGGACTCCAAGTCTCATTTCATCATTACGTCTGCCTGCAGCTGGTCATTAACTAAACTTTCAAATCCAGAAGCATTGACAAAGAGAAAAAGTTGGACGGTTCAATGGAGCATTATAAAAAATCCTCTCTGTGCCAACTGACTTCAAATTCTCTGGTTTCTAAAGATTCTTTTGTTTCCCTCTTGTCATCACAATGGCCATTAGTCATAATCACAGAAAAGCAGGAAAAATTATTATGGAACTTTGTTTCACAGAAGTGTTTTTATCAGCTAGAAAACTGGGGTTAGACATGTTGCTAACATTTCTGTCCATTTTGTCCGGCTTCATGCCTATTTACAAAATATTACAAAAAAAAGGCGAACATTTATTTTGTATCCTACTATTCACCCAAACTCAGAAACATGTGTCAAAATTTAAAAAGTACTTGATTACTGCAGTTAAAAATGCATCTGTATGATTCATCAAAATTTATAATATACCATGGTACATAGCAGCATCATCACACGTGGTTCTATGCATTAGTGCACCAACTATTTCAACCAACATATTCTGCAGATTGTGAATGAGCCATATCTTGTTGCAACCCAACACATTCTGCAGATTATCTATCAGAAGCCTGTGGAATACTACTTTCTCTGGAGGGCTAATTTTCAGCTGTCGTACATATGTCTGCCGTGTCACTAGGTGCCTATATGGGGTGTAGCCGAAATGACTAGAGGCGACAGAGGCCATTTTGGACAGAGGCGAAGTATACCTCTCATTAGCCCTCTGCGGTAACAGACTCCACTACTGCGTATGTAGCTGTAAAATGGATGTCTATGACTGTCCTATCTGATAAAAACTGTCTGATGTACGAAGTTTTTGTTGTTGTGAAACTTGTGCAGGTTTTGGTATCAAGTTCTTTGCTCTTGCATTTTCCATCGATTACAGAATTCTATAGCAAGTTTTTTCCCTTTTTTTAAAGTAAATTTCCGATTCACAAAAGTACTGTAAAACCTCATATTAAGAGGACTTCACTATAGTGCCTTGTACTTGGTGTCTATGCTGCGGCAAGTAAATACCCACCCATAGTTTATAATCTAATAGAACTCTCACCAATTTTTAGTTTAATGTTTTTTTTGTATAGTTTGATAAAGCCTAGCTGATACATTTCCTTTTAATTGTTGTAATGTCACCAACTTGCATGCCAATTGACATGTAAACCAAAGAGAGGCAGTTTAGTCTTTGCAAATATATTGGTCTTTTAAAATGATAAATGCGAGAATACGTGCATTGGGGTCAGAAACTCCGTGAATTTAATAGTGAGGTAATTTCTACATTGAATGACACTGTCACAGTAAAAGATGGTGGCGAGAAAACATATCCCTAATTGGACCCAGAGAGCCTACTCCTCCAGCACAACACATTTTTTTAAATATTGAACATGACTTGTACAGCGCACCCTCATTAATCCGAATTTGTAAAACACAACTCGGCGCTACCCCAACAGAAAACGCTTGGGAAGGAATGCATCTTTATGCTAGATACGTTCCGTAATATCATTACAAAAAATCTTCAGTCTATAAGTTTATTCTGTCGAGAAAATATGTCGAAATCATTCACTCCATAAATATCATATTTATCATAATTATTGTACAAAATAAAGAGGTTAAATTGGGTAAAGAATACGAAAAAGGATACTCGCATATGAACGAATTAATGCTAATCTAAGCACATTTGTCATGGGTGACAGGTGCGTGTATTTAGGTCACGCAGTAGCTCAGGGCATACGGCAGTAATGCCAGCTTTTAGGCTAATAACACTGAGCCTGTAGTTTTGGGCCAATCTCTGCTCATAAATACCCCACATTTCCTGCCATTTGGTACAAGAAGCTCGGATTACTTTCAGACTCAAAAGTACAATTAAGAGAGCTAGTAAATCCCAGCTGCATGTTGTACTCGGTATCGACGCTGAGACAAGTAAATACTCCACCCATGGGGTAAATGTGCAACATGGTGTGGACTCCATGTGCGTGTGTGATTAGGGCTTTACGTCCTGTATTTCTGCACCAGTTGGGCTAATTAGGACAGGCAGAGACCATGGCAATGAGATGAAGGATGAAACAGCCATCCAACTTAGGCTCGACCAGGAATCGAACCCGGGACCCAGCGGTTGGAAGCCCAGAGCCCTACCTTTGAGCTAGGCCCCATATTGCCTGCCATTTGGTACAAGAAAGTTAAGATTACTTTCCGATTTACAAAAGTACTGTAAAACCTCATATTAAGAGGACTTCACTATAGTGCCTTGTACTAGGTGTCTATGCTGCGGCAAGTAAAATACCCACCCTGGGGTAAACGTGTAATGCAGCAGACTCCTATCATCTCATCATTATATCTGCCTAAAGCTGGTTATAAGTTTTAGGACATGGATACAATTGATATAGACCTAATACAATACAATACAATACAATACAATACAATACAATACAACACATCCTCAGATTTGCCAAAATCCATTTTGGATTTAACAGTGAGGCATTGCTGTAGTATTCACCATAGGGGTATTTTATATAACAGGTGTGTGGGAGTTGAAGGGTGATTCCCATTCTACAAAGCTTTAGCAAAGTTTCAGAAAGTGAATGCAATACTCAACTGTTCGGGCACTTTAAAAAGATCAGAAATGTGAACATTGCCTTTTAAAAAAGGACAACTAAAACGAAATTATGAAATTCTCAAAATGTTGGTTAGATAGATAGATAGATGGATAGATAGATAGATAGATATATAGATAGAGAGATAGTTTGAGAGATAGACAGATAGATGGATGGATAGATGAATGGATATGTGGATAGATAGATGAATAGATATAGAGATGGATGGTTATATAGATAGATAGATAGATAGATAGATAGATAGATAGAGAGAGAGAGAGAGAGATAGACAAATAGATGGATGTATATGTGGATAGATAGATGGATAGATATAGAGATAGATAGATAGACGGATTGATGGATAGATAGACATACACATAGACAGATGGATAGATATGTCATTTTCCATTTATGTATGGATAACATCAGAGTTAACAATGAAAATTGACAGTTATATCATCATCTGTGGTCCATATCTGGAATTGTGAAGTAGTCTATATATTGTGGTTTTCTTTTTGTCTTTATGGTGAGGTTTTATGGAAATCTTAATTAAGTGTATTACAGGCATACTAATTGCAGTTTCATCTTTCTCAAATTATCTCAATGTAAAAAATAAAATAAATATTGTCTCTACCAAAACCACAATCTATGATATGCTGCAATTATCTAAATGAAAATGCCAGATTGGATTCTATTTTAATCACATTAAATATGAAATTCACGAGGCTATAATTTAAATAATTGCTGTAATGGTCTTATGTTTCAGAAAATTAAAACGTGAAAGATAAGGTAAATTAGTTTTAACTTTTAACTGAAAAAGAGAGATCGTTTCTTTCTTATTTTTCATTTTTTTTAATATATCTTAAATTTCTTTCTTTCATTTTCCCTTCTTTTTTTTTAAAGAAACTGATTTAATGTCGTGCAAATTGAAAACTTAGTTTTGCGCTCGATAAATGTACAAAAAGTATTTCTTAGTAAGTATAGTTCACCTCGGAGTTTAAATTAAGGTCTAGCTTGGAAACAATTAATTAATGCTACATTTGTAAGGTAATTTGAATGTAATTCAAGACTCTAAACTTTATCTATCGATTTCTTAAACTCATTGATTGCGCAATAGCAATCAAGGCTTTGATTCGGTTCAGTAAGGCCAACTCGATCATTGACTGAAACCTCACTTCTACAAATTTCATGCATTTATAATGCGAAATATGTTAGAAAATGGTAAAAAACTAAATTACAACATAAGGCTATTTTAATGTTTACTTTCCAGATACAATACTATATAACCATTTTTCCCAATATTGAGTTATACTCTTAATTCTGATAAAAAAAAAAAAATCTACAGAAAAGTGGGTCTTAAAATCGCGGTTTTCCTAATATAAGTCAATCCTGACAACGGGGTTCTTTCTAGTGTGCCAACAAAAATGGAAGTAAAATCTTAAGTAAAATCACAGAAAACTATGCTTAGGAAAAATATGACAGCATAGCTATTTGGCCAGATACCCTCCTCAATTTCCTTATATCAAGCACATCCATAGGAAGTGGGACATGTGAAACCTGCCACTAGGGGCGCTGTAGTCTGTCACGTGACATACCGGAAGTGACTAATTGCCTGCGTTGGGCAGCAGACAGCAGCGGGGGTCAGACAAAAGAGTGGGGGAAACTGAAAGAAAAAAGGTGCAATGTGGAACGGGGGGGGGGGGGGGGCTGGGAGACATTTCACACTATTGTTAAAATTGCGCATACTCCTCCAGAATGGCTCATACACTGGCACAAATAACACCTGTGCCGCTAGTTGGGTCAGAATTACATATGGACTGCACCGCACCAACTAACAGCGAGAAACGTCCAAAATAAGCCAGAAACACAGAATGGACTATTGTGGCTGTTTTCGACTTTAGCACATCGCATAACGCATTGGGATTCATCATTTACAGGTTTATCTCATTTAGAGGACCACCTAACTATTAAAACCAAGTGGACTTGTCTTTGGATTCAAGTGTATTTTAATCAATCAATCTATCTATCTCTATCAATCAATCAATCTATCAATCTATCTAGATGCCACACAAACTGGAAAGAAATGTCAGAAATAATAGGCCAAACCTGGCTTTGATAATAATGACACTTATACTCCACTATATGACCTTTTCTATTGTTCTTTTGCGGGATATAACCAACGAAAATGTTAACTCCTTCCTGAGTGCAAACTGAATAATAAAGGCATTACAACGAAACAAACAATCAAACAAATTAGTAAATATGCCTTATGGAATATAAGTTTGTTATATCCCTCCCGGTCGGGAGTTAGCTAACATTTCGGCGAGATCGCTACATATAACCAACAAAAATGTTAGTTAACTCCCTCCTATTCAGGATGTAACTAATACTTCTATTGTTTCTCTGGGATCTTGGCAAATGGGCATAATGATAAGAAGACAGAAAACTGATTAGTAAGAGGCGAAATTTTAAGACATTTTTACAAAGAAATGATTTTCATCAGTTGTAAAAGTTGAAATTTGATTTGTTTAAAAGTATCTGTCCATTTTGTGGTCGCGCCATGGTGCTCAAAAAATTGGGGGAAAATCATGCTCAAAGTACACGCAACATTTTTTAGCCTATTAAGAGTGCATCCAATTTTGCTAGGCACATATTCTATTTATAACAACAATTACCCACAAAGCCCCATATTATCATTATGGGATATTTTCATCACTGTCCATGCATCAGATGTAGCGCGGTCCTATCTCTAGTAGCCATATATAGTTTCACCATATATAGACCATATACACGGTGTGCAGGTCATTCGTGGTAATAGCTCTTCCTATATTTGGTGACAGGGCTCCTATATACCCTAACGAAGCCAGTTTAATGTGGTGTTTATCAGCATAATGTCACTTATTAGGCACTATATTAAGACACACTCAGATAATTATGTGTAAATATGCAGTTGTTTAGGCACTGTGAGTCATTAAACGGGTCAAAATAGGCAGGTGTATTTTCCACTCAGTATATACAGTTAGTTTCATAAAATATGGTCGACTCTATACAGCTGTAGCAACCTATTTCTGGCTGTAGCTATAACTGGCTAAAGCCAGCCACTTCTGTCTACTCCTAGCTTATAGTCGGCTTACTGAAAAAATATAAACCTTGGCAAATGTAAGCAATGTATTTAATATATCATAAACATGTACTTTTAGATCCGGCTTTGAATAGCCAGCTATAGCCAGACAGTTCTGGTTAGTGGCAGGTAGCACCGTATAGCAGAATTTGTCTAGCTTTGTCTAGGTTTAATTTGACAGGCTGTTTTTAATGAAACTAACTGTACTAATGTTTCCATATACAGTAAGGGAAATAGTATATAATTTTGTATTGAACCGGTTAATACGACAAAAAAAGTGCAACGATTATATATACTCCAATTGGCAATCTTTTCATTGACCTTCTCAAGTACACCAGTAAAATAATCCATACATGGGTAGGCAAGAACTTAAATAAGAAAATTATCTTTTTACAAACATCTTGTACACCCTAAAATGGGCGTGGAGAAACTTCTTACCACTACTGTATATTCTACTTAAATACATTCTTCATTGAGAATTTGGACAAGTTAACCATTTTATTGCGAAGTGCACATATGGCAAAGTCTCACTGTCATAGTTGTGTATGCCTTTATTTAACATTATATACCAATATACGGTTTAGAACAATAGCTAATTAGACAATAAACAGACTTTACTTGCCATTTCATGCCCTAGGTCCTAAATGTAGAATAACACCGCCACATCTGTTTTTTTTTTGTATCAGAATCTAAATCCATTAAATATCCTATAAAATATAGCAGAATCTCATAGAAATAGAAATACTTACTAAGATTGGTTATACAAATAATCTTCAGAGGTTTGTGTAAATTAGCCGTGACATCACTGTTGTTTGAGTACATTTAGGCTGTGGCCAGATCCCTGATCTTGACATCCTTGAAAATGGCTTAAATAACCTAACTATGGCACATTTGTCTTCCTTGAATAAAATGGAGCAACTTTGAATTGAGGACCATATGTCAAATGTGCCTGGTTTTATTGTACCAAGGTATTTATTAAAGCTTAACAGTTCCCCCCCCCCCCCCCCCAACATCAATGGACTCATCCATGTTAGTCTGATTTCCCAGAATTGGCATGGTTCATTTTGGTCTTAGGGATGAAAGGTTGTAGAGGTTTTCCACAAATATCTGATGGCATTCCTGAAAACTAATGTGATTTGAATTGGTGACTATGGTGTTTTGACTGTTAACCTCACTCTTTCTTAAGTGAAACAGTGTAATCACACAAATTGGATCTGTCAATGTTTCTGATAGCTGATTGCATTTAAAGCTGTACACTGTAATTAATTACAAATAGGCCAATGTTAAAATAAAATAATTTCTCAAACTGTTATAAACAGGAGATATGCAGTCAAAAAATGCTATGCTCACTGAACCTATCAATTACGTATGTTAATGATTATATTTTTAAAAATGTGGATCTGAATTATACCAATAGATTTGCAAAACATTTCAAATTTTTCTGAATAGACATTTTTAGGCTGCAAATTGCAGAATACTAAAAGTATTTAGGTACTTATAATATATATTAAAAAAAGAACTAGACAGAATTCTATACAACTTCATAGCAGGAAAGTTTGAAGTATATATATATATATATATATTTTTTTTTTTTTGTGTTTTTTTTCATAGTATGACTTACAAGCAAAGGTCTCTCTTTATAATTACTAATATATGATAACATACATGGTGCAAGTGGTCGATTTGCAGACAGTTGTGGGTAGCTAGGCAAAAGTAGCGAGGATCTATGGAAAAGTACAATTTATAGCAAGTTTGGCAATAAAGACAAAGTTATAAATTTATATGAACTATACTAATTGAATGTAATAGTTTGACCGGATACCTTGTCAGTATCTGTTACCTGCAACTCATACCATTTTGTCTGTACAAAATAGATCAATTTTATTTTTTTTGCATGTCTAGACTACATTTACCAATTCTGATACAGGTCTCTTTTTTAACAAGAGCTTTTCTTGTTATGTCAGAGTTCACTTAATTGTAAAAATTCATTAAAGGAATAAATGTGGTGCAGGCAGTATTTACACACTTTAAAAATCAATATCTTCATATCTTCATTGGGCCGCTATATCCGACTTCATTATTTTACGAATTCAATATCTCGACTTCATTATGTCTGCCCCTGGCAGCTGGTTATATAAGCCGACTGAGCGTATATCAGATGTGGTAGCATCCAGTCATCGAGACATTGAGACATGTGCCTACTGTGTACACTAGGTGTCGCACAAACACGAGAGACTCGCCACGCCACCTCGTGGATTTGGCCAACAGAGAGAAACATTCCCAGGCACCTAAAAGCTTCTAATATAAATCAAAGAATTTGTATGAAATTCAGCAATAATAGATAATTTAAAAAAAGCTATTTATTGCCCATTTATACTCGTGAGTATAATTAATATTCAGGCTGTGGCTATAATTTCTTTTCACACATGACTTTGCCACATTTTCTCTCCGCACAATGCTGCTTGACAGTTAAACAGTATATACATTTCGGTGTTGTTGAAAAAGACTACTTCCATAACAGCGTCTTCAACCACTCAATAGATAGATAGCTAGATCAATAGACATATTTGTATTGACACAGAGAGGTCAATCTGTCATATAAAGCAATAAATAAGCCTATTTATTTAGAATGAAAAAGTTTTTTTACAAAATGCAGTAATTTATCCGCATTAATGCGTGGCCCTGAATATCATCACATGTTCAAACACATGTACATGTAATTCAAATATTATGCAAATACTGCCTGGATCAACAGTACCATAACTCCAATTATTTAACCAAGACAAATGGCATTTAAAGTTCACAGGCAATTGCAGCGCATATGCTTATCAATTACAGCATTTTGATTCCATTACATGGGTGGGTGGATCAGGGCTTTACCTCCAGTATTTCTTCACCTGATGGGCTATTAGGACAGGCAGAGTGGTTGGGTGGGTGGGTTGGTGATTTGGGCTTAACGTCCTGTATTTCTGCACATGATGGGCTAATTAGGACAGGCAGGGACCATAGCAATGAGATGAATGATGAAACAGCCATCCAACTAATGCTCGCCCGGGAATTGAACCCGGGACCCAGGGGTTGGAAGCCCTGCACTCTACCACTGAGCTTGATCCTCTACATCTTTAGAATTATACCAATGAAAATTTATTAATCTACACTCAATATATTCTTGTAATGACAAGTAGTAGTAGTAGTAGTAGTAGTAGTAGTAGTAGCAGTAGTAGTAGTAGCAGTAGTAGTAGTAGCAGCAGTAGTAGTAGTAGTAGTAGTAGTAGTAGTAGTAGTAGTAGTAGTAGTAGTAGTAGTAGCAGCAGTAGTAGTAGCAGCAGCAGTAGTAGTAGTTGCAGCAGTAGTAGTAGTAGTAGTAGTAGTAGTAGTAGTAGTAGTAGTAGTAGTAGTAGTAGTAGTAGTAGAGGCAAACGTTTCTTAATTTTCAAGGCAAATTTGAAAAAATGTTTCAGATTGATTGCCGAGATCAAAAGACAGACTACTGCACCCAAAAAGTCAAAAGGTGAATAACATACAAATGTCAACATCATGTTGATCAAAATACGTAAGAAATATAGAACTTCAGAGTTAGCGTGCATAGAATGAAAAAAAAAAAGTTTAAACATGTAGATGGAGTAGATTTTCCAGAAATGAAAGGTCGTTTTTTGTTGTTGTTATTTTCGCGATCTTTGTTTAGTGCAGGATGAGAAACAAGAATAATTATGAAATGTTGATTTTTGGGATTTGCAAGATATATTCAAATATTACGAAACTTTAAAAGATGTTTTATCGACAACTTATATATGGGAAAATTCAGCCATGAATACGAGTTCAATCGCAGAGCTTTAGAGCTCACACCAGTACCATTACTGTGGGTTTCTAATCTATCACCAAGTACCCATTATTACAGATGTTGCAGGAGGATCCGCCCAACTCCTTGATGCTGTGGTGGGGGGTTTCGAACCCACAACCTTGCATATAGGAGGCGAACACCTTAACCACTAGACCATTTATAGTATTGAAAAAAAATCAAATAGTTGATAATTTTACATAATATAATATAATATGCATAATGTACGAAATATGCAGTACAATGATAATGACTGTAAACTGGATCATTAAGCATCACATAAAATGTACCACAATTCATGGACGATCATTGCTTTGTCAAGATATGATGTCGTTCTCCCAGCTCAAAGCTTTACCGAACAAGGCTATCAGTGTCATGTGTGTGTGTGTGTGTGTGTGTGTGTGAATAGGGCTTTATGTCCTGTATTTCTGCACCAGTTGGGCTAATTAGGACAGGCAGAGACCATGGCAATGAGACGAAGGGGGAAACAGCCATCCAACGTAGGCTCAACCGGGAATCGAACCCGGGACCCAGCGGTTGGAAGCCCAGAGCCTCTGAGCTAGGCCCCGGCCCTGCTATCAGTGTCATGCATCACAGACATTTACTTTGGTAAGATGAGCTTAGGTCATCCACAATAAGTTTTCAGGTGACCATTTAGATTAAAGGAGGAAATTGCATCAAGAATTTCTCTGGATAATATGGATACAGTTATTGAGCCGTTCCACAACACAATTATAAAGAGTTGCAAAATCTTGAAGACAAGGATAAGAAGAGAAAAATTATAATATGTTCAGTAATAAACCGTTTGTGGCCAACTGAAATGACTGCACTCTGAATAGAGTCATCAAAATGACTTGGGATAGTCAGATAATGGCACTCCAATGTAGTCGATATGAAAATCTGTTAGTAATTGGGAGCCATATCATTTATTTAAATTGTGTGTTTAGCGCTAATTTAAAAAAATGAAATTTATTGCTTTATTCTCTATGCATACAAATTCAACATGATGAAAAGGCAATTCTTGCAAGCATGGCAATTGGTAATTCATCAAACTGCAATTTCCTTTGCTACTTTTATGTGCATGTGGGAGTCCCCTCAATTAGTAAAATTGAAGCTTGGCTAATTATATTGTTTGCTGCACTTTTAAAGTCTTCCCTGTATCAAAATTAATCCATATCATGATGTTTCATCTTAGAGAAACCTAATCTTCTTCCTGCTGTCAAAACATCAGATCCAGGGTCTTTAATTGTTATTCATTATACTTCGTATGACTAATAAGAAAATTGCAAGATCATCGTTACAAACGCCTACAACTTTCAAATTTTTGTCACGACTCGAAGAAGAAACTCCAGGCAAGCAAAGAGCTATTACAAAGTAGTGGGGGATCTGTCACTGTGTAGATTAAATCATAGCTTTAGCCCATGTCCTAAGAAAGCTAAGTCTAGTTTATGATTGCAAAATTTTACTACTTGTTCAATCAAACTGACTACAATGTGTCCAAGAAACCCACCACAACTGACCAGGTGAGGTATGCAAGTGTTATCCTTAATTCTAGGTAGAATGGAGTGTAGTTTGTTATTTTCACATTCATTCCATTGCGTTTGCCAGCAAGATATAGAGCTTCCATCTGGAAGGCGTTCACTGTAGTAGTTTGATTTAATAGAAGAGACTGCATAAGCAGTTTGTTTATCGTCTTTGGGACCGTCAGTTTATAGAAATTTGTGTGATTCATAGTGGCATCTGATGATGTTAAATCTTCTTTGATATTCTACTGGACTGGTTTCTGCTTTATTTAGCTTATTCAAATCCATATTAATTGTGGGGGTTGGAATGTTCCAGAGTGGTATAGGTGGTGTTTCTGTCTCTTCTATGATAGTGGCCTCTATTCCAGCTGCAAGTGAGGGCCCAAAGCAAGCAGTAAACTGGTGGGTGAGGAGGGGGCCACTAAATTAAAAACATAAAACTTACTGCAAAACCACCTGCCCCCCCCCCCTTTAAATCTTCAAGACCCTGCCTGGGATCAACAATTATTTGGGCAAACAGCAATTTCAGGGATTGGCCAGAGTTTCTTATAACAGCATGACGACATATCACCACTTCCATCAATCTCATTTGCTCTATAACAATCACAAAAAGTACATGAAGTTCTAAAATGCCAATATATATATCCAGTTATCAGAACATCTATTAATCAAGTGGGAACAAAATGTGCATCCTATAGTTCAGCAAATTAATTATTTGGTAGCATTCCACATAAATTGCACATAGCAAGATATACATAATCGTCACTTGGGTAAAATAATTATCTAATATCATTCCACTATATTTGGTAGCATTCCACCAAAAATATCAGTTGGTAGCATTCCACCCAAAGTGATTATACCAAGATAATTGTGGCTTATGACTGGGCAGATTAATGTGGTCTGTATTCATAAATTCTCACCAACTCCCTAAGAACAAGAAACTGCAACGAGATCTCTGCAAACATACGAACGGAAGAAGAATAGAGGAAGAGGGAGAAGAAGTAGAGGAATTGGAAGGAGAGAAAGAAGGAGAGAAGTAGTAGAAGAATAGAAGAAGAATAAGAGGAATAAGAAGAAGAATAATAAGAAGAAACTCAGTAGGCTAATTTATGCCTAGTCTAAATATGAAATATGTAAAATTCGATGTTAGTTTACCAAGTATATTATTTCCACAAATTATCATGCTAAACTGTCACTGTCCACCCCATGGTCGATTTTCTCTGACAGTGGCTCCTAAAATTGTGCTTATTGATAAAGCTACATTAATTTGCTTAACATTCACAATGAACTGGAGCAAAGTTTAGCCTGGCAGCAGTCCTGTAATTTTTCGTGGTATTTTGCAACAGGTTGAATAAATATTGTCTGAACAGTATATACGCATCACTGCCTACTATCACCATTTCACATCTTTGAAAATGAGTAATAAGGTATTATCGGCAATGACTAAGTCATTCAGTTATAAAATTAAACAAATTTAAGAAGCAGAAGTTGAAATTGCTGATTCACTGCATGAAAATGATGATTGTGTACAAATAACAGCATGTCAAGGTTATTAATATTGTGTGCAATCATTATTTTTCAGTATAGAATAGATTTAGCTTGCTTGGCTAGGCAAAGTTGCATGGGTAACTGCAGCACCTAATCTTAGTGCAGTTACCTGCACAAAAGATTGTCTGTTTTCAAACAAATAATTGTTTTGTATGTAAAGGTTTATTTAAAGTCGTTGTTTAAAAGCGTAAACACTTCTGTACGACTCTTTAAGTTTACAAAGAAAAAATCGGAAATAACAAAATCGAAAATTTAAGTGTCTTTTAGTTCATTGCTCTTTTGATCCAATGAAGAAATCTTTTGATGAGTGGGGCGGGGTGTACGTCCGGGGGGGGGGGGGGAGTACTTCCGGGGGGGGGGCGGAGTACTTCGGGGGGGGGGGGAGTACTTCTTGGGGGGGGGGGGTGGGGCATGCATGATTTGCTGCCTTTGTCCATATTGTCCATCTGAAATAGACATTCAAAGTTGTAGTTTTTATCAAAAAAAAATTTCTAATCTGCTGTTGAGCAGCCATTTGTGTACGGCCGATTTGAAGGTGTTGAGTGAGGGTTTATTCTTTACTTCCACTGGTATACTATTCCATAGCTTTGCCCCAAGGTACCTAAAACTATTCCTACCAAATCTCACTGTATTAAACTGGGGTAAAAGAAATCTGTTATTGTCTCTCATGTCATAGGCTGAGTGTTGTTCATTAAATAATTCATTCAAATAATGAGGTGCAGTTCCTTCCCTAATTTTGTACATTAACACAGCTGCAGATTTTACACAGCGTTTATATACACTCAGCTGGTGTCCACTCAATAGTTGTTTAATATCAGCCATTATTTCGTTTGTCGTTAGACAATTATTTTCTAAGCCAACTAGAACTTTATTTAACCAACATCATTGTTTTATTTATACCATTGTTATCTAAGGACAAACAATAATATCCTGGCTGATTTTAATCAAACTATTGAGTGGACACACCAGCGGAAGAATTTTTTGTCTGAAACAGACAATTATTTTCATAGAGTGTGATCTACAGTCTCAGCCGAATTTAAACTAATTACTCGAAGTTCATGCAAATTGAGTATGGTGTAACAACAAGGAGCAAAGACTTTAAGACCAATTTGTGATCTTGACAAATATGCATTACAAAGAGATATCCAAGGCAGGATGGAAAAATGCACTTAGCCAAGGAGTCAAGATCGCTTTTTGAAAGCTCTCCAAGAAATCAAGGCATCAAGCTGAGAGGTTTTAACCTGTCAAATCCTTCCTCTTAAACTTGTGGCATTAGGCTAAACTTAAGTCAAGCCAGATTACACCCGAGGCAACTCATGTTGGAAGTTCAATGCCACTTTCTCAACATCAAGTTAGAGGTTCGCTGTGTGTAATTTTGTAAACATTTATTTTTTGTTTTTGTAACTGGTGAAGTTTTGAGTTTAATGTTTCCTCAAATTTCTTGAATTTTTCTTTATCACTTTTTTTAAAGCATTTTAACAGCAAACTCAGAAAATTACCTACTAAAATAATGCACAAAAAAACTAGAGACACATAAGATTCGTGAGCTCAGTATAACTCTGCTCCCTTATCAACTGAGCTTTGATTTCTTTCACCCATCCGTGAACAAGTAAAGTTGGAAGAAATCTTTTGGTATAAATTCAGATTCTTAATATTTTGCCAAAATAATATTTACAATTTATTTCATATATAAACATTTGTTTCACAAAGATAAATATATTTTATCGCTGGCGTGAGGCCACATGAAGAGATCAATTAATATTACATCAAAACACAATATGGAAATTACTCTCATCAGTAGTAGTCTCACACTCTAAGAAAAAAAGGTTCTTAAATGTTCAATATGGAACCCAGGGGTTCCACAGTACATGTAAAGGTTCCGAATGGTTCTTAAAGGTTCAATATAAGAACCATATGGTTCAATCACACACCAAAGGTTCAAAACTTGACAAAAGGGTTCAATACCAAGTAACATTAGTTACCAATACTTAAATGGATTGTTAAGAGCAGTCACTAAATTGATTAGAAAAGCAAATAAAGCCAGACAGTGCAGCCTCAATGAGCAATTGAGCATTACATTAGACAGTTTAACTCATCAACAAGCACTTCAGGACTTGGATTTCGGTTCCTGGCGAGTAATAAATTTTTTACTTGTCAAATGCTTCATGGTAATTAATATATAAATAATTTTGTTTAATCAAGACATAAAAACATGTTTTTGTATTGTTAAGTTGTATTGTTTTTGCAGATATTTGATTAGGAAAAACGCCAAATGACTATGAAAACATTTAGGACTTGATGAAGAGGACTGTACTACACTGTAGCATTGAGAAAGCAGAGAAATATCACTTGCAGAACAATCAAGGTTTGTCATGGTGAGTATTCATTGCAAAAAATACAAAATTGCTACATTTCACTATCATCAATCCATAAATGTCATGTTGAATACTACTTTTGCATATACAGTAGATTGCAAAAGTATTCAGGCCTCTAGATTTTGCAGGCAGATATGTCAGCCATAAATCTATATTGGACAAAAGTGGTACATGCAATCAGCACAATTTACAGTTTTTAATTTTCAAGCCACTTTGCAACTGTTATGTAATGTTTCATATGAAATTGAGAATATTTTCATTGTTGCACTAGATTTTCATCAGAGTGTCTCTGAATTTGCTGAAATTCACCTAGGAAAACATTTTACAAAAAATATAATGGAATATTGGCTGGCTGACTGAAAATATGAGGGACTCCACTATAGTAATAAATTGGTAAAAATGCATGAAAGTTACATCTTGTTTTTTAAAAGCCAACCTTTTGTAACAGTACTTGTTCTTCAAAAGTTCATTGTTTAATAATCAGTCAACGAACAACCAAAAGTGAAAGTTTCAAAAACAGACACCAAAATATTACTATTTAATCAGAAGTGGAAAATATTTCAATTTTTTATGGAATTAAATCACATGGTATGGCCACTTTAATTTTAAAAAGTGCCATTGATGGGTTATATACTCTCTATGACAAACAATGAATAGTTATAGTTGACATATAGGAGGGTGAATACTTTTGCAACCCACTGTATTCATGTGACAGTTTGTTAACTGATGAATCTTTAAATTCAGAATGTCTGACAACGAAAGTTCCAATGATAAGTTTACCTTTTTTCATTTCTTTTCATCACATAGAAATATTCATATTGAAATATCAATAAAATTTATTGTTGTAGACTCTTCATGAAATGAAGCCACAACTGTATTATTCAAAGAGACTTGTGTGCACGTCAGCTTGCCAGGGTAAATTAAGGAGAAAAGGGGAAAGGTAAATAAACTTTGCATAGTATTTAAAAATTTCTTTCTTGAAAAAGATATCACAATTTTTTGTTTGAGCATTGGTAATGCAAATATAGAGTGTAAAATGACTCTGTGGTGTTACGTATTCATATTGATATTTTCAATAAAGAACCACCTTAGACAATGCAAAGTGGCTGGATGACATGTACAAAATTTACACGAGGATTGCCTTTCAACAACAAAGAACAAAACCCACCAAGTGGGCAACAACAGTAATAGCACCAACAATATAAAAACAATTTTGTTGCTACCAACTTAATAAATATGCAAAACAATGGCAGCTGTAATAAATATTTCTTATCCCTATAATTGCCGATGTTATATAATGAATGTCATGATTTTTATAATAACAATTCCTATGCTTTATTTTGACAGAAGTCAACACCCACATTTTTGTTCAGATCAAGCACAAGAGAGAGTCCAGTCCATGTGGAAAATGTTGAAATATGGCATGATGGTCATCCAAGACAGAGAACCTGATACTTCACTGGCTTTTGAATGTTTAATTGCTGTTTATTGGATACAAAAAATATGCCATGCGTTATGTGGAATTTTGCATCATTGATTGTGGTAAGGTATGAAAAGATTTAATCCTTAGGTTGTGTGGAGCTCAGTCCAACATACCGAAACTATGTTTTTAGATGAAAGAAAATAAATGTATAAACCACAATTTATTTTTTTGTGCTGTATATTTATTCATATCCAAAAGAACCTTTATTGAACCAATATATGATTCTTTAATTGAACCTTGTTAGGTTCCACATAGAACCACAGGGTTCTAAAATGAACCCTAAACAGAACCATCGATGCACCTATAAAAGTTCTTCAAAGAACTGTTGACAATACAGAACCTTTTGATGGGTTTGTTTATGAACCATTGGGTTCCATACAGAACTTTTGTTCAAGAACCATTGGGTTCCATCAAGAACCTTAATATGGAACCTTCAGTGGTTCTTTTAAAGAACCTTTAGAGAGGTTCTAAAAAGAACTAATAAAGGTTCCATATCTATACCGGGCTTTTGAACCTTTAAAGGTTCCATATAGCACTTACAGTTTTTAGAGTGCATTTACGTTACTCATCTCAAATTAAAGAATATATTGTTGAAAAATGTTATGAAGAATATTATGAAGAAGCAGTAGGATGAACATTTATACAAATATAGCAATTTTCAATACTGCAGTCTGCGGAATAAGATGCTACAGTGCTATTTTTCACATGGATGCCTCAGAGTGCAATATGTTTTTTACATTTAAGTTATGAAGTATTGGTGTTTTCAAAGAAGTGTGTAATATATTCACATAAATGTTCTCCATTTAGTGCAAGCTTTAAAAGTAATGTACAAGAAAGCAACACAATCTTTGTCTCCACGTAATGCTTATTAGGTGCGGTAATATGCGTTAGTCAGTGAATATACCAAAATGAATGCACTGATATACACAACAATATTTACGCCGAAGCTGAAATTTAGGAAAAAGTTATTTATAAATTGCATAGTAGCTATGACATCTATGTCTGGTGCATTCAATTATTATGTTTTTGTGGAAAACAGGAGTTGTAGTCAATTTGGGTACAAACCATCCCGGCGACAAACCAAACCAGCTACAATAATGTCTATCACATCTAAGACGGTGAAAACAATTTTGACAACTCACATGACCGAGATAACAATTTTCCCATTAGAAACACTCATATTAGCTAATTAAAAAGAGTTTATATAACAAAAACCACAATAACCCAATGTGGAAAAATACTGTTTCCTTTTAGTTTCTTATATTTTCTTCTACATACAGTTAGTTTCATTGAAACAGGGCCAGTAAAGTTGAACCTAGTCAAAACTAGACAACATCTGCAATACAATGCTATCTGCCACTAAACGGAACTGTCTGGCTATGGCTGGCTATTCAAAGCTGTTTCCAAAACTATATGCAGCACCATTTTGTGCATAATTCTATTCAATTTATTCTTTCCTTCAGCTGACACTATTAGTGTTTATGCCATAAGTTGTATATACATATTACTTATATGGCAAGAACAACACGAGAGATATCACATAAGCATAAGTTGAGTTATGCATATTTTTCATTTTTTCTTGAAAAGATATCTGAATGTCTATTGTACATACATATTGATGATATGATAGATAAATTTCTTAAATTTAGCAATGTTTGTATTTTTTCATTGGCGGTAGGTTTAAGCACAGGCGTTTGCCAACATATATGAAATTGCTCAGTGATGACACACTTATACCAAGGCTACGGACTAATACCAAGGCTACTGACTGCCTTAATTGGCTTCTCATCTCAAGAGACAGCAATGTCATTTGAACAGCCAATCAGAATGTAGCTGAATACATTAGGAAATGCCCTGAGCTTGATGGCAATTATTTTGCTAGTTTACCAGTTGGACTTAAATACAAACAAATTAGCTTAATTGCATATAGGCTGGCTTATGGATGAGTCTGCAGATGTTACACTTAAGAGAGGAGATTTGGTTGGCAGAGTGAACAAAATGATTGGTTCATTACATGGAGCAAGTGACAATGTGCTAATGAAAGTTTTTGGTTCACAATGCTGTCATTTCTATGGAACATCTGCATGGATGCTTAATGATAGACATATCTCCCAGTTTCATACTATGTACAACCGGTGTGTGAGAAGGATTTTAAAACTACCATATAGAACCCACACAAGATACTTGCCTCTGCTTTCTGAAAGGGCTAATTCTAGGGAGGAGATAGTTGCTAGATTTGTGAGGTTGTTGTTCACAGCTCTTCAGAGTGATAACTCACTCATCAGACATGTGTCCAACAGAGCACTGACAACAACAAACTCAATCATTGGAGCCAACATAGACTTCATCAAAACCACATATAGAGTACAATTCTCAGAGATAAATACATTTAATTTTAGAAAACAATATTTACAGACAATTACTCCAGAAGATATGTGCAACGTCCAAGCAATTAAAGATATAAGGAACTTTGAGATCGATTTTTTTGAAATTAATGAATTTTTTTCCCAACTATGTATTAATTAACTTAAAATAGTCATTGTATTGATATTATTGATTTATACCATGTAACTTAATTTCAAACTATGATGTATTATACCTCTGATGAGCGTATGAATAAAGATATATATATATTATGGCATTGAATGTCTAACAGTGAAATTGCATATCAATTCCTAAACAAAGATTACTCAGGTTACTTAATTGGCTTAAAGCTGACAGCACACTGTGCTTGGGAGATATTGGCCAATCAGGAAGCACCATCATGTGTGTAGATGGTGAAATGTGCAAATAAGCTGCCATTAGAGATGATGATGGTGGATTAGGGCTTTATGTCCTGTATTTCTGCACCAGTTGGGTTAATTAGGACAGGCAGAGACCCTGCCATTAGAGATGAGAATTGAACATTTCCCAGCATACAGGTAAGTGGTAAATATCCATAAATAATGTTAGTTATCGCTTAGAATAAGACGAAAAATTATTTTTGTGTATAATATAGCCATTTTTGATGTGTAATATGATGTTATTGACTGAAACTGGCCCCATCATAGAAGGCAGTTACGCAGGGGGAGTAAAAGCTGTTCTGGACAAAGTCAGTAGCCTCGGTCTTATAGTATACTAACTTGCTAAGAGCTGTCATGATGGCAAACGCCTGTGGTTTAAGCCAACTACAAGCCAGGAGTAGACAGGAGCAGCTGGCTTTAGCCAGTTATAGCTACAGCCAGGAATAGGTTGCTACAGCTGTCTGGAGTGGACCATATTTTATGAAACTAACTGTGACAATGCTAGAGAACTATATTAATAAGACTACAAGCAACTACAACTCCTTTTTTTTTGTTAGTAAAATGGGTGTCAGTCACCCAAATGTGTCTGTATACGTAATGATAATTATCCCATTACGCTTATGAAAACAAACTAATTAATAATTAATTAAAGGCTCAGCAATATATATTCCATTCCCTAGAAATGCTTTCTTGCCATCATTATGACCATAAGATATTGTAACAGACAAGCAGCAAAAATTGCAATAGACATTATAGCAAACTTTAAGGTAATTGTTACAAAGAATTATTGTGTATAAAATGTGGAAGTATTACAAAGGCAGAGCTTTGCTTGCAGAGAGAGGATGACTTCTATGTTTCTTGACTTGACTAAAAGTCAAGACCAGAACTGCCTCAAAAAGTTTACATGACATTAAGTAAAGGTTACAATTTGCAGTGGCCATTGTGGCTAGATTTCTTTTGGTTATTTCCATAGTATTACTCAGCATATTGTCTTTCATTGGATATTGCAGTCTGTGTGCATGCATGTAGATCAGGAGAGCAAGGCTCAGGATCCCGCCCTATCTTTTCTTAAGAGATTGCTGAGAAAACATCTCAGCACGGCACCTTGAGTGTGTGTGTGTGTGTGTGATTAGGGCTTTACGTCCTGTATTTCTGCACCAGTTGGGCTAATTAGGACAGGCAGGAGACCATAGCAATGAGACGAAGGATGAAACAGCCATCCAACTTAGGCTCGACATGGCACGCCTGTCTGCTTTTGATATCATATGGAAATATACATGTTTAGGACTGCAAAAACACTAAACCTTCGAACTGCTGTACAATCTTGGCGACTAAAGGCTATATTAGGGAATTTAGGTTCTCACTCAAGGAAAGGTAGGCTCCGACCAGGCCTCTGTTCCAGACTAAGCATGCATGATGCTATGGTTGCATGCTTCCATGCTTAAGACACTAAATGTAAGTTCTATCCAATCTTAATTTCTTCTAAGTTTAATGTAATATATTACTTAAGGTTTTATACATAAGTACATAAGTAATTTAAATGACATTAATAATATCAGTACTATATGTAATATAAGTATATGAGTAGCATTAATACTATATAAATAGAAGTGCTATAAATAATATGCGAGTAATGTTAAGTACTCACAAATACACTCGGCGACATTGATTTTTGCCATGATATTGAAATTCGCCACTTTTAATAAATTACAATTAACACTAATTAGATGGCTGTCGAAGTTATAGAACTCTGTCAATGATATAAAAAATTCGTTTTTGTAACAAGTCATTAACTTGCAAGGTGTATAATCATGTTTTATGGGGGTGGCGAATCTCAATGTCATGGCGAATTTCAATGTCGCCGAGTGTACCATAAGTAATGTAAGTGACTGACCTATATATAGGTGGCATATTAACATGCTACTAATACCTTGGCCATGCAGTAAATTACATTTGTATATGATTATGAAATATGAATTGTATTCATATTAATAGAAAATACATGACAGTATTTCTATCGGCACAAAAAGTTTGGGGATTGATTGTTGTTAACATTTCTGTCCATTTTATGCCGTTCTGTTTCATTTATGGCGAAATATTACCGAAAAACAGGTGGACATTTACTTTGAATTCTACCATAATTATATATGAGCTTAAATTAAGATGGCCTAATATAATAATGTATCAGGTTGCACCCTACCTGTCTCTTATGCCGCACCCTACCTGTCACTTACGCTGCACCCTACCTGCCTCTTATGCCGCACCCTACCTGTCACTTATGCTGCACCCTACCTGCCTCTTATGCCGCACCCTACCTGTCTCTTATGCCACACCCTACCTGTCTCTTATGCCGCACCCTACCTGTCTCTTATGCTGCACCATACCTGTCTCTTATGCTGCACCATACCTGCCTCTTATGCTGCACCCTACCTGTCTCTTATGCTGCACCCTACCTGTCTCTTATGCTGCACCCTACCTGCCTCTTATGCTGCACCCTACCTGTCTCTTATGCTGCACCCAACCTGCCTCTTATGCTGCACCATACCTGTCTCTTATGCTGCACTTAACCTCTTATGCTGCACCCTACATGTCTCTTATGCTGCACCCTACCTGTCTATTATGCTGTATCACACCTGTCCCTTATGCTGCACCCTACCTGTCTCTTATGCT
The DNA here is from genome assembly GCA_932294295.1 of Alitta virens. Lineage (NCBI taxonomy): Eukaryota > Metazoa > Annelida > Polychaeta > Phyllodocida > Nereididae > Alitta > Alitta virens. Next base: position 22,486,971 of record OW028580.1, on the reverse strand, counting down.
GCACTATACCTGTCTCTTATGCTATTTTTTTATTTGACCGATGATTTCCAAGAAAGCCACCATGCAGCAAGGCCCCTCCCCCCCCCCCCCCCGACTTCTTTTGTGAAATTTAGTGCCCCCAGATGGTCAAATTCTCCTGGACTATATAATTGTATATGAGCTCTAATTCAGATGCCCTAATATAATAATGTATCAGTTTGTAATTACAGATGACACTTGGCAAGCTTCACACCTATTCCTGACTTCTTGGAAATCCTAATGGAAAATTCCTGGTATGATACATCTGCAGAAGGTTGGTTGACATCAAATGGTATTTCAGGATGAGTGTGTGTGATTTTTGTATAACGCCTCATCAGCACCTGTTGGGCTATGTAGAGGTTCAAACTTGGTACACAATCAAAATATTATAATTAGGAGTTCAGGATGCTCAGCAACTTAATAACAGGAATTTGGCCAAAATTGGAACAAAAGGAACATTAATTATGTCCTAAAAAAGCAAGATGGACTCTTGGAATATACAGAAAAATAAATTTTTGCAGCTCATTCCATCCAGCATGTGAAAATGTATTATTCAGTTAGTTTTGAGAACGGCCAGTCATAATTGTGAATCTTTAATGTTTAAACTGGATCATTAAAGCATTGAGAAAAGTAAATTTATCTACCCAAATAGAGATATTTTTTCTTGCACTTTGATAAAATAGCAAACTCAGCATCTCAGTCAATAAGGGAAACCTGTGAATCAACATAATTATGAACCATATCATAATATCTGAGAAATCAGATGTAACTAGTGTCCAAATAAAACACCATCGTTCTATTCAGGTTTGTGACAATACAACAAAACTTAATAATAAAACAAAGACCACGCAATGAAAACTTAATGAAAACTTAAAAACATTAAGGAATTATTACAATATTTTACTTGGAGTTGACAATCTAATCAAATCCACACTAGGATAGGATTAAAATTTAATTATTTGTCACAGTAATTGAATCCTGACATTTTAAGGTTAAAACAAGAAAAAGATGTTGTTGTAAATGTTGAATGTCACAAGTTTTCATAACAGAGCATCAATCAATCAATCAATCAATCAATATTTTGAATTTGAAAACATTGCGTATGCATGTAATGACTATATATCTATCTATTCAACAATCTATCTATATATCTATCTATTCAACAATCTATCTATCTATCTATCAATCTATCTATCTATATATATATATACCTATCTATCTATTATCAATCTCACTATCTATCTATTGTTCTATTGCATCGGTCTATCTATCGGTCTATCTATCTGTCTATTGTTCTATTGCAATAAAAGACAAAAATGACCAAATGAGAACTGTAGTAGTAAAGATATGTTTTACCACCAAGGGACAGGATTGCCTATATCTGTATCTGTATATAGACATTTTTTTGGAACCCCACTATTAGACATTTTCAATATTTTGAATTTGAAAACATTGCGTATGCATGTAATGACTATATATCCATCTATTCAACAATCTATCTATATATCTATCTATTCAACAATCTATCTATCTATCTATCAATCTATCTATCTATATATATATACCTATCTATCTATTATCAATCTCACTATCTATCTATTGTTCTATTGCATCGGTCTATCTATCGGTCTATCTATCTGTCTATTGTTCTATTGCAATAAAAGACAAAAATGACCAAATGAGAACTGTAGTAGTAAAGATATGTTTTACCACCAAGGGACAGGATTGCCTATATCTGTATCTGTATATAGACATTTTTTTGGAACCCCACTATTAGACATATGCATACCCAAAGTTATGAGAAGATATAAAAATATTCCAAGCAATTGCAGGAAATGTGATAGATGTACCACCTCATTCCTAAGACCTCCATTGAAGCCATAACAAGTGGAGTTGTTGTAATTTACCTTAATAATGTATTACAGCTCTGCTGAAGGTCCCGGGTTTGATTCCTAGCCTGGGCACTCTCCATGAACCACATATTAGCCGGATGTCGATTGCATGAGATATATTGCAGGTGTCTGATCCTTGATGCCTACGCCGAGTGAAAGACTTAATCTATTTGGCAAATGTGTAACATGGTATAGACGCCAGGCCTTATCATCTCATCATTACATCTACCTCTGGCAGCTGGTCATATAAGCTGACTAAGCTTCAGACCAGTAGTACTGAGACATTGACATTATAATTCCACCTCATCATATACAAAACCATTTCACTCTTTAATAAGGCCATTCAATTGGGAACCAACTATTCTATAATTTACCATATGTCTTATACATGTGATCTCACTCTTCATTAACATGTTATTAATAGATAGATAGATAGATAGATAGATAGATGTGAAAAATGCAGCCCTCTAAGTCAAGTTCTTGGCTGCTATCAAGGGTTGATTGATGAGGTGAGAGAGGGAGGAGTCCACCCATGTTACACATTTACCCCATGGGTGGGATCTTTTACTTGCTTCAGCACAGACACAGTACAAAGGACCGCCAATTCAACGTTTCATCCGAACGACATCCAGCTGGAATGTTGCTCATGAAGGGTTCCCGGGCCTGGGATTGAAACCGGGTCCTTCAGAGGAGCAGGCGAGCTTCTTACCACTAGACCACCCTGCTGATCTGACTTCGCTTTTGAACATTGCACCAAGGACGGTTTTGATTGTGAGGTTAAATTATATTTGTTGAGAATACTACCGATAGTATTCATAGAAATTAAATACACCATTGTCATGTTTAGCAATGACCTCATCTAATGGCAAATAACATTGAAATCTATTGAACATTTTGTTTTAAAGAGTATTCTGTGAAATATATGCTGTGGCACCAAGCACATAAAGCAGCAGACTTAGACGTCTACAATATGTTTAGCCGCACCTAACAGGTTTTCAATGTAGGGTCAACAGGTGCAACTCGGGTGCTGACACAGATGTGAAAGATTAGATTCCTAAACTCCTACACAAGAGATTAATATATTAGATTCCTAAACTCCTACAGAAGAGATTAATATATTTTGAAAATGTCAAACACATTTCTTGCAGGAACTAGTTTCTGCTCTCAGGCTCAGCTGAACCGGCAAAAACCAGTTGAATATTATGTAATTTTAACATCAACGCGCAGTGTGGTCAGGAAATATCATATCATTTACTGAAATCATATGTTTCGCAAATCATTACCTCTAATAGATTCATTCTTTAATTCAAAATGCTACAAAATTAAACACAATGTGAATAAAAAGAGATTATGAAATTACTCAAAATTGTGGCAATATCTGATTTAAGGTGTACATTATATATATGTATGATGTATACCTGTAACTTTTATACCATGTATATATATTGAATATAGGAATAGTGGGTAGAATTAGAATTAATAAATGTTTTTATCTGTTATTTTTGACAAATGTATCATGTATGATATTACTGTGTCAATAAAAGCATATATATATATTGTATACATGTAGCAATTTTGTTTCACTCCGCACTCCATTCCAAGCCCATATAGCGGATACAAGCAAAAAAACATACCAACTAACCCACTACGGTTCATAAGTGTGTGTGTGTGTGTGATTAGGGCTTTATGTCCTGTATTTCTGCACCAGGTGGGCTAATTAGGACAGGCAGAGACCATGGCAATGAGACGAAGGAGGAAACAGCCATCAAACTTAGGCTCGTCCGGCAATCGAACCTGGGACCCAGCGGTTGGAAGCCCATAGCGCTACCTCTGAGCTAGGCCCCCGCCCAGGACGTAATGTGTGTCTAGCAGGTCTTCCATTTGCTAAAAAACTGCCAAAACCAATGGTAGTCGTGTATTCACATGACGTCATCAGGTTGGAGTTTTGTTTCCAAGTCTACTAAATCTGCTGTTTGAGTCGGATTTCATGCATTATCGAAGTAATTAGCTATCCTATGGGCTCCAACACCTACTGGTCTTAAATTTGGGTCTGCTATACTGCACTTTTCCATAAAAAATACTTGTTAAGCTCGAGCTCTATACTAGTTTTTTCAGACTACATATATACAGTGGACCTCTGTCGTAAGGCAACATCATCATTTAGACCTCTGTCGTAAGGCAACATCATCATTAAGACCTCTGTTGTCAGGCAACATCATCATTAAGACCTCTGTCGTAAGGCAACATCATCATTAAGACCTCTGTCATAAGGCAACATCATTAATACCTCTGTCGTCAGGCAACGTTATCATTAAGAACACCATATTACTAAGATTGCTGAATCTTTGTCTATGTGTCAATGCTACATGGCCAATTGTGCCACGTGCGTTTTTGTTTCATTATAATTAGCTAAAAACCATGCGTTTTCTATGCGTTTATCCTTCTCATGGAAAACGCATGTGGCACATTTGGCCATGTACTGGTCTGAAGCTCAGCTAGCATGTATGACCAGCTGCCAGAGGTAGATGTAATGAGGAGATGATAAGGCTTGCAGTTTACACCATATTACAGGTTTACCCTACAGCAGAGACACCCGAGTTCAAGGCACCTCAAATTTAACATCTCATGCGATTGACATCCAGCTGAGAAGTAGCTCATGAAGAGTGCCCGGGTAGGCAATTGCAATCGGAACCCAGAGAATCAGCCAAGCTGGCTAGTGTGGAATAAGCAGATGCCTTAACCACCAGACCAACCGTGTTACTTTGTAACATTGTAACATCACAACTGAGACCACTTCAGTATAACAACCACTAATTTTATGTAGAGAATGTTGCAGCGTTAAGAGTCTACTGTAGAGTACAGTGAGCAATTTGCTGCCCAACGCCACTGAGTTTCCTGCTTTCTTGGTAACACGGAAGCTCCAAGAATCGTCATAGACATATTACGCAGTACCCCAATAAAACATAGTACACACCATTCGCCAGTCAGTAACAGCCTCTTTTTCCGCTCTCTTTGTCACAATGGACAATTGCAATGAAAAGTGAAGGTAATCAATGCTATTAAAATTAACTAATTAATAAAAGAAGAATGTAAAATCACTGAACATTTGAATGAAACTGATACATGATATGGTCTGTTATCACTTTTTGAACCTTCAAATGTACAATTATATTTATTTCAATTTGCCTTGAAAGCTAACTTAAGCTATAATACCGAAAGTGAAAGTGACAAATGGAAGACAGGACATTCCTAAATCTCGTGTTTAAAATTAATGATGTACATTGTATAGTGTATATGTTAATGCCAGTTTCTAAGCAAATAAAGTCCGAAGTTTTGCAGCGTGGCAACACTGATCTCAAACCCAAGTGGCTAACACAGGGTTCTGTCCAATGGGCGCTCTAGTTATGCCTGTCCAGCATTCCCATACCTACTACAGATTTGTGTGGGTGAGTGAGACAGGCGTTACATCCTATTTTTTTACCACCAGATAGGGCTGATCAGGACAGACAGGTACCACGGCAATGAGACGAAGGATGCAGCACCCTTCCAACATGGGCTGAATTTGAACTTAAGCCCCCCTCTCACATAGCCGGTTTTGCCGTAGTATGACGCAACGGTTATGCAACAGCTTTTTTCGCCGGGTTGGCGACAGATTCTGGCAGCCAAAAGGGTTCTATGGGGTTCTACGGGTGACTCGGCGGGTTCTACGGGTGACTCGGCAGGTTCTACGGGTGACTCAGCGGGTTCTACGGGTGACTCGGCGGGTTCTACGGGTGACTCGGCGGGTTCTACGGGTGACTCGAAGGGTTCTACGGGTCACTAGAAGTAAGCCGACGGGTAGTAGGAGTAACTCGACGGCTTCCAGGAGTAATCCGCGAGTTGTAGGAGTAACTCGCCGACTGCTACCAGCGTCTGCATCAGCGTAGGGGTTGTATATACTTTAAAAGGCTGCTGCTCCCCTTATATTAGTCCGATTCTCGTCAAATAAAACTGAATGGTAGTATAGTTCATACTGATTCCATACGTGTTTTCGGATCGAAAATATACCAAATATTAAGCGAGATATTCGTCTGGCGGCTGCTGCTCCATTAATATTTATCAGATTTTTGTCAAATAAATATTTAATTATAGTCGAGCTCATACTAATTCTACACAGAATTTCAGATTGAAAATAGACCAAATATTAAGCGAGATATTCGTCTGAGAAGGTGCTCTGTGTATGTTCATGACTTGAATGGCGTGGTCAATATTTTTGACCATGATATATACATTGTTTGGATGAGCTTTATTGCAATTAATTTCTACTCATTCTGCCAACTGGCCAATGGGAAGGACTTTTCCTTTGGTTTTGTAAAGTAAATTAACCTATATATGTAATAGCAATCTGCCTTGACCGTTCTGTCAATTGCTATTAGCAAATGACACATGTATTGAGCATTTGCTGTATTCTCTACACATTCTTTGTATCATTCAAAATGCTAATAGCAATTGACATAACAGTCATGGCAGTTGGCAGAATGAGTAGAAATTAATTGCAATAAAGCTCATCCAAACAATGTATAAATATTGACCACACCATTCAAGTCATGACCATACACAGAGCACCTTGCCGCCGCCAGACTACCTGCCTTCTCAGACGAATATCTCGCTTAATATTTGGTCTACTTTCAATCTGAAAATCTGTGTGGAATTAGTATGAACTCTACTATAATTCAATATTTATTTGACGAAAATCGGACTAATATTAGGGGAGCAGCAGCCTTTTAAAGTAGCGCTCAGCCCTACCTGCATTGATACAGTCCGGGCGCGGACCTCTGCGAGAGCACCACTGTTTGCCTCCGCCAACCTAGCTGCCTTCTCAGACAAATATCTCGCTTAATATTTTCAATCCGAAAACGCCCATGGAGTCAGTATGAATTATACTACAATACAGTCTTTATTTGACGAAAATCGGACTAATATTAGAGGAGCAGCGGCCTTTTAAAGTATATACAACCCCCTACGCTGATGATGCATGTACAAAAAAAAGGTAGAACTCAGCAAGTTACCCGCCGAGTCACTCCTGGTACCTGCCGGGTGTGCCATGCAGCCCGGCATACTCGGCCGTCGGCTCCAAAACTCCCGGATTGGCCACGGGTCCCAAGAGTTACCCGCTGGGTATCGCCCGACAGCGAGGAGTAGTCGTAGGGTTTAGTACGGATTGGACCGAGAAGCATGTTACGTAATACTACGAGTTCACTACGGCAAATCCGGCTATGTGGGAACGGAGCTTTAGGCTTCCAATCATTGGGTCCCGGGTTCGATTCCCTGTCGAGCCTAAGTTGGATGGCTGTTTCATCCTTCATCTTATTGCCATGGTCCCTGCCTGTCCTAATTAGCCCACCAGGAACAGAAATACAAGACGTAAAGCCCTAATCCAAGTTGACAATGTAGACTCTACACAACATAAAATTTGTAGCGAGTTGCCTTTTAATGTTTTTGCTACAATCCAGTATCCAGAGTGTGCCCTGGAATTCATTTATGTAATATAATGTCCAAAATATGAGGCCATTCCATTAAAATGGGTTCCAGGAAAATTGAAAGATGTTTACCGCATCAGGACAAAACTAAATTACACAAAATTACATTACCGAGAAGGCAGAGGTTTCTGCACATCATGTTGAGTGTAGGTATTACATACTGTTGGGAAGGTAATTTGTTTTGTCAATTTAGCAATATGTAGACTACTATAATATATATTACAGGTTTAACAAAAAGGAGACCATACCACTTTGTACTTGAAACAAACAATATCCAATAAAGATGAGCTCATTCCAAACCACTATCACTAATTCACTATAACATTGACTAATTTCTTTTCAATAGTCACTAAATTTATTTTTAGTAGGAGTATAAAGGTTTCATACATTGTTAAAATATTTCCATCTGCATGCAATATACACACAATTTAAACTCTGGTTATATCATATATATTATAAAATACCCACTAGATGCCTAAAATATCTGACTAGTAAGCTAATTTCAATAAAACCTCATTTTATTCCTTTTTTATTTATTTATTTTTACTTTTTAGTAAATAAAGAATATAACAAGAAAATTCTTAAAAAAAAAAGAATAGATATCTGGCAACGTGAGCAATATTAGCAGTGGACAGAGCTCTGTCATTTGGAAAAAATATCTTGTCTTTACAAATTAATTAATATTCATTTTAATATAAATTAATTAATATAATATTATGTGACTGTAACTTCGATGAAAAAAAAAAGAAGTTCACTGAGCTGGATTCAAACCACTGTCACCTCACTCAGCATTGTCAGCGCCGAATCCACTGTGCCACCAAGTCTGGTTGTGATTTCAAGTTGTTGTTTTTTTAAGTGTAGGCACTCTGATCTATAAATAGCTCGCCTGAGCAGTGAACGAGCGACGTGTTTACTTTTTTTTACTGCAGTAATACTCCATAGTTACAAGTTCAATTATGCCTAGATCTTTAATTTATAAACTTTGGAAGTTGTAACCAAGGATTTTAACCCAAAATTAAGGCGAGTGTGTGTGTGTGTTATTAGGGCTTTACGTCCTGTATTTCTGCACCAGTTGGGCTAATTAGGACAGGCAGAGACCATGGCAATGAGACGAAGGATGAAACAGCCATCCAACTTAGGCTCGACCGGGAATTGAACCCGGGACCCAGCGGTTGGAAGCCCAGAGCCCACCTCTGAGCTAGGCCCCCGCCGTACCAAAATTAAGGTGAATACTGCCAAGGTTAGTTGTGCATGAGCATTTCTGGGTTGAATACATTAAAATAAGTGAAGAGGCCTCCGACTGGTTCTTCATAATTGAACAACCAATCGAATCAAAGAGTCAGCAAAACTACCTTGCCTGGGTCCTTGACCTTATCATTTTCACTCTAAAAACCAAGTGTTCGTAATAATACCTGGCATTTTGACAAACCATATCAGTTATAGATCTATTGTGTCATAGGTCTAGACGCCAGATATAAAAAAAGGTGATGACAGCAACAAAATATTGGATATTTTCCTGCACATTCGGAAGTCAAACTGATTTCTACAAAACTGTTATTGCCTTTGATATTTTCAGCAATGAATATGTGACTCATGAAATTGCAACTTTAATCTGGCATAGCAATTAAAATGAGACATTTCCAGAATGCAATGTATATTGTAGGAATAGCATACATTTCATCTATAAAATCACATCCTATACCTGCTATACTAGGAAAATTTTAGTAATTTCCAGTAAACATTAAAGGTGCACTGTCTGTCAAAATGACAGTGGCCAAAATCGATTGCATTCAATTCATTTTCTTCTTAATACTGATTACCTACCATCTGAGTTTTGCTGGGTTCACAGTTTCTCTATGAAATGAATAAACTTCACCTGGCATTTAATTTTTCATGGCATCAAAAATTTCCAGTTTGTTTACATCGCGTGGTCTTTTATGGCCAATGACATGAAAACGAGGCACAAATGAACGTCATTAGCGTCCTCGCTTCGTGATACATTTTATTAAACTCCTTCAATTTTCGTCCGATTTTCAAAATTCCAAGTTCTTTATGTACAAAACTTTATTTGTAGTTTGCTTATGGTGTGAATTGAAACAACCGCAATCTCATCTTTCTATAAAATGACTCTGAAGTCGCGAATGGCGACGCTCTCCAGTACGTTCCTTTGCATAATTAGCTAAAATGTAAACAAAGCCGATTGAGTAGATTCCTGTGATATTTCATAATTTATTTCAATCTAGACAATTTTAGTTGTTTAATTCATCATTTAGAAGCATTTTATTTTATTTGGATAGCTTTTTAGGTGGTACAAAAACCGACTGACAATGCAGCTTTAAAGACAATGTCTATTTATACAACTTCATGTTTTGTGTGAAGGAGAAAATTACCAAAAGCTTTATACATTATATATATGGCTTTTATTGACATTTTTTCATATCAGATAAGATACGTATGTCATAAATAACTATAGCTCTACTCACTAAGTCTATCTAAAGCTACAACTACAGAAGTATGATATACAGGTTCTCATTATTTTATACATATGCGAATAGTATATAGCTAAAAATTCAAGGTCCCAGTTGCCGTAATTATATGTTTTCTGGGCTCTGAGTAAGATATACATAAAAGATAAATTACAGGTCAAACCGTAAAGCAGTAAACAAATATATGATCAATATATGCTGATCAAATACTCATTAAGTTTAATATGACAACTTGGCAATAACACTGACTGCATTAATCAAGCACAGATTGGCTTGTGTCTACAAACAATGTAGTGTGTCTTCAGTATAGCTTGTAAAAAAAATAATGGGAAAAATAATGATGTTTCTACCAGAAACAATGTTATAGACCTTTTTTTTTAATAAAGTTATGTATGGTTGAAGAATCAAACCCACTTGGATATTTTCCTGTCATCAGAAGAAATAATAAATGCATATAAAACTACACACTGCATATACTTTACATGTTACATTTCAATAATGCGAGTTATCCACAGCAGTCCAAATAATAATGTTGTTTTTGGTGGATATTAAATAGCACAATGTACTGCAAAACATCATTCCTCGTGTTAGTCTGGCACAAGTACACAAAGGTATAATACAAGGCTTACCTGTGTCAGTAATGAGTGGTGCTAGCGCACAGGTGAGTCTACTTCAGCTGCAGGAGACTACTTCAGTTGCAGAAGAGCTGCATGCTGTACTGGAGCCACATCAACAATGATGCATCTTGTCTCTAGTTGCAATGTTACGCTCTTGACAGGAGAGTCACTGGGCACGTGCCTTGCGCGAGGACAACTAGCTGCTGCACCTTCTGCACCTCCACGACTGGAGAGTAGTAACCATGTAACACGAGACCACAAGCAAAAGGTGGCAGCACAAGTGACTATAAATGGCGCCATCATTCAAATTAACACATTAGTTGTTAATCAACATTACAATGTTTGAGCAGGGAGTGCTTTATTTGCACCTTAGGTGTCAGGTCGTTATTGTGCCCGTAAATATACATCGTACTATGTTTTATATTTTAAATTATTTTAATTGTGGCTACAGTAAAACACAAACTTTAATTCAGTCTTCGAAGTATCAATGTATATACATAAACTTGTTTCATCTTTCTACAGAAACACTGAATGTGTATCTGTAAGTGACTTTGTTTAATAGTTAAGAATAAATACATCTACATATATCGAAAGGTTGCAACCGTCTTGTTACAGCACTAAACACAGTAAACAAGGAGAAAGTAAATATGTAGATGTTTATTGAAAAATACAAAGCTCTCAGTTATCAGGTCACTGTCTGACTGAATGGGGCAAAATTTGCTCATTCTGCTATTTACTGTCCGCATGCTCAAATGTTATAATAAATACAATAGTATATAATAAAATGAATTTATATAGCGCTTGTTCAGAATAGGCTTCTGCTCACCGGCACTCAATTAAAAGGAGTTTATTGTTGGTAACAAATTCTAAATAAGTGAATTCCTCACTGCTATAGTGGCTAGTGAGGACAAGTCTTTTCTGTAATAAAAATAAGTGTTCAACTACTTTTGGTGCGACTGTAATTTTAACTGTTTATGGCTGTCTGACGCAAACATTGTCTGAGCCAATCAATGGTAAAAAAATAATACCATGACTAAAGATGGGCAACTCACTCCACATTTTGGTGGGTGGGTGATTCGGGCTTTATGTCCTGTATTTCTGCACAAGTTGGGTTAATTAGGACAGGCAGGGACCATGACAATGAGATGAAGGATGAAACAGCCATCCAGCTTAGGCTCAACCGGGAATTGAACCCGGGACCCAGCGGTTGAAGCCCAGAGCACTACCTGAGCTAGGCCCCCACCCTCTCCACATTTTGGTGACATAAATGTACTCACTATTGTTCGGCACTGTACCTACACAGGTGATAGATGTGTTACACAAGCAAGCAAGCATGTTTTTCTTTGAAAAAGAATGCCAATTAAATGTCAAGGCTGCTCAAACATACTATCACGATCTAATGCCTCCCACACTTACTTCTTATAGCCACTAAAGGTTACTCCTACACATAATTACAAGGAACGAAGTAACGTTGTTCAATGGGCAGATATAATAATCTGTAGAAAACTAGAGTCACACTACATATTCTCATTTGTACTACATATCTAGACCAATCCCTGTGTGTGTGTGTGTGTGAGTTATTGTCATCAGCACCTGAGTGGGCTATGTAGAGGCTCTCTAGGTTAAGATTGATTAACTATATTTGGTAGTAGAAACCAGAAGCATATAAAAAATCTATAATTGTCTGGGTTGGATATCTGGTAAAGAGATGTTGTAAGGTATTAGCTTGAAACAAAGGTCTTCTAAAGCGTTGTAAGTGGCTGCAATCTAATAAAATATGTTTGATTGTTAGGGGGCACCGACAACTCTGGCATACCGGTGCCGGTTCATTGACTAAAAGGTGTAAATGTGTGTAAGTCTTGAATGTCCTATGAGGCATCTGTGATATATTCCTTGATCTTTGTGAGTATTGAACCTACTAGGTATTTTATTTTGAATGCAAGGTAAGATTGAATGCAACTTGTTGTTATTACATTCATTCCATTGTCTTTGCCAGCAAGACATGATAAAAGATTTTATAGTCATTTTAAAATCAGTGTATGGAATGGTAAAATCAGTTATCTCTTTTGTAAGAGCCCTTTTTGCTGCCAGGTCTGCTTTTTCATTCCCTTCAATGTCAGCGTGTCCAGGAATCCAGCAGAATACTATGTCTTTGTATTCGTGAAGATAGAAATACTTAATAAGAACATCTAAGATACCAGGGTTATCAAGTTGTTTATTTTGGATTGCTTGAAGAGCAGATTTTGAATCAGAACAGATAACATAACTTTCTGATTCTGAGTCCTCGATGTTCTTTAAGGCAAGGTAAATAGCTGTTAATTCTGCAGTGTATATTGAGCAGTGGTCTGGAAGACGACATTCAGCTATAACGGTTTTATAAGAAGTGACTGCACAGCCTACTCGTCTTTCCATTTTTGAGCCATCTGTGTATAGAAATTTGTACGATTCGTATTTAAACCTTATACTATAAAATAGGTTTTGATAGTCTACCGGATTGGTTTCGCTTTTCTTAAGCTCTGCCAAATCCAGTATAACTTTCGGGACTGGGAGAATCCGCTTGACCATTGGTGAGAACTGAGAGTTTCAACAGGTGTTTATTGCACTTGAGCTCTTAATTTGTTTAGAACATGTCACAGGTGCTCACCAAATGTCAAGTAAATTGAACAATTTGAGAATGTACATAAGTGACTCATTTATGCATTGACAATTAATTGTATTGAAAATTACGGCCCCTTCACCTTGATCCCATGCTGAGAAATATTGATTGAAATCAATTGACTTGGTAATACAACTATTGATCGTTTGGATAACTGAGTACCATGAATATATAAAGCATATAGATAGGGTGTGTGTGTGTGTGTGATTAGGGCTTTAAGTCCTGTATTTCTGCACCAGTTGGGCTAATTAGGACAGGCAGAGACCATGGCAATGAGACGAAGGATGAAACAGCCATCCAACTTAGGCTCGACCGGGAATCGAACCCAAGACCCAGCGGTTGGAAGCCCAGAGCGCTACCTCTGAGCTTGGCCAACGCCCCATATAGATAGGGTGCCTATATTTATATATAACCTCAAATTGAGAATTTTTATTAAATCATAAAACTGTCTAAAATCAGAAACACTGTTTAAAATCATAAAAGCAAATAACTGTGTGCAAGTAATTTCGTGAAAAATACTCATCAGACCAAAGCTTTACATTATTATTATGATAAATAATTTTAGAAATAGCTTATACATCGACTTCTATGTAAATAGGTGTGTGAAATATGCTTTTTTGAGATAAACTTGTCCTATGGACAATATTAAAACTTTAATTGTCCTGTAAGTGAATTTGAAGGCATTTGCCGAGGGAATGGTGTATTGAGTATGCAACTCTGTAGAAAATAAGTATTTGATACTTTTTTTTACACATGTTTTTAGATAAAAATTGAAGTGAATCATACTTGCTATTTTTCAGTAATGGAGTAATGTATGACTATTTCTCTGTCTATCTATCTATATGGGAATCCATTTAAAAAAAGTAGACAATACAATCCAAATACATTTGTTTATAATCCAAAAAAATTGTGTGTGAATAGTTTTCATACCTTATCATGCTAATGGTATTGAATTGCATTGTTATAATACCCTATACAGCTTTTTATTTTTAAGCATCCGTAATTGGTAAAAAAAATTGTGTTTATATTATAAAATGTAAGGATATATATATTCTATAGGCATTCAGACAATGGAAGCATAACATTTGCCCAGGACTTCACTGCAATCAGTAATTAATTCTAAATAATTGGCATTAAAGAAGTACAATAACACCTAGTGTGTTATCTATTCTGCTTGCTGTTCTGAAATTGCCATGAACAAAGAAACCGATCGCAATCTGTGCAAAATTATTAGTTAATATTCAGTAGGACATAAGTGACGTCACATGGCCACCTACGTTTTAAGCCCCGTTCCCACATAGCCGGGCCCAATCCGTACTAAACCCTGCGACTACTCCTCGCACTCGGGAGATACCCGGCGAGTAACTCCTGGGACTCGTGGCCAACTCGGGAGATTTGGAGCCAGTAGCCAAGTATGCCGCGCTGCATGGCACACTCGTCGGATTCTCACGGATTTTTAAAAATCCGTACTGAATCCGTCGAACTCGGCAAGTCACTCCTGTACACGCCGAGTAACCCGTCGAACCCGCCGAGTAACCCGTCGAAGTCGAGTTCTACCTTTTTTTGTACATGCATCATCAGCGTAGGGGGTTTTATAAACTTTAAAAGGCAGCTGCTCCTCTAATATTAGTCCGATTTTCGTCAAATAAAGACTGTATTGTAGTATAATTCATACTGACTCCATAGGTGTTTTCGGATTGAAAATATTAAGCGAGATATTTGTCTGAGAAGGCAGCTAGGTTGGCAGAGGCAAACAGTGGTGCTCTCACAGACGTCCGCATCCGGACTGTATCAATGCAGGTAAGGCTGAGCGCTAATTTAAAAGGCTGCTGCTCCCCTAATATTTGTCCAATTGTCGTCAAATAAATATTGAATTATAGTAGAGTTCATACTAATTCCACACAGATTTTCAGATTGAAAAGAGACCAAATATTGAGCGAGATATTCGTCTGAGAAGGCAGGTAGTCTGGCGGCAGCAAGGTGCTCTGTGTATGGTCATGACTTGAATGATGTGGTCAATATTTTTGACCATGATATATACATTGTTTGGATGAGCTTTATTGCAATTCATTTCTACTCATTCTGCCAACTGCCATGACTGTTATGTCAATTGCTATTAGCATTTTGAATGATACAAAGAATACAGCAAATGCTCAATACATGTGTCAATTGCCTAATTGCCTAAATTGGGGTTCTTTGACCTGTCATTTCATGTCATTTCATCTTAGAACAAAGTTTGTTCAAAGATGACACAGTAATATGTGTTGTAAACTGTTATAAAAATATTACAGTTTCCCAAGGTGTTAAATGTTTAATGTTTGAATTTTCACACAATGTCATGTCATAACAGCTTTTCTATTGTCACAATAACAAACAACATGTAAGCCATGTATCCTGCAACTTAGTTAAAGAGACTCACTTGTACAGATAGGACAATATCATGAATATGGACAATGAAAGTAACTTGTTTTATATCAATACAATGCTATCTGGATATATTATATTTTCTGTACTGCCACAATTTGATGTAAGTAAATTCCTTGATGTTAATTAACAATCATTCATATTATTTAGTTTTCACATATTGCTCATGTAAGGTTATTGATGTGAGGTAATTATATAATGTAAAGTGTGTTATATACAACCTTTTGGTACCATATCATGAGTTGGTGAACTTAGTTTTGCTTATTTATTTTATTGTAGATTCACCAAATATATCAACATATTTTGAGTAGAATAAAAGTGGCAAAAACAACAAAAGACTGAAGTCATCATTGTTTTGATTGCATAGGAGATAATAATATGACATTGTCTTGATTGTCATTCACAATTTGTAAAATTTAAATCTAATATTGATATTGTAATTAGTATTTGTGATTTGATCTGTGATTTTATTTGCTATCTTTAATGTACTTATATATATTATTTTGCCTTAATACTGTCCAGAAAACATCAAATTGTGGCAACTGGGATCTTGAACGTTAAGCTGTATATTATGTATAAAATAATGAGAACTTGTGTATCATAATTCTGTAGATGTAGTTTTAGATAGACATAGTGAGTAGATATGTGACATATGTATCTTTTCTGATATGAAAAAGTGTCAATAAAAGCTATATATATATTATAAATGAATGGCAGTATAAAGAAGGTGATACACTTTGCAAAATTCTCGAAAGAATATGCAGATAGATAGATAGATGATAGTTTATTCTTCATATTCTTCTTATATAAAAATATACTGCTGGGGGTTGTATATACTATTTAAAAGGCTGCTGCTCCCCTAATATTAGTCAGATTTTCGTCAAATAAAGACTGAATTGTTCTTTAATATAGATAGTTAGATACATAGATATGTAGATAGCTAGATATGTAGATAGATAGATACATATGTAAATATATAAATATGTAGATATGTAGATAGATAGTTCAGAGAGACAGATAGATTTATATGCTTATTATTTAATATAGGATATCTCGCTTAATATTTGGTCGATTTTTGATCGGAAAACATGTATAGAATCAGTATGAACTATACTACAATCCAGTATTATTTGACGAAAATCGGACTTATATTAAATTGAGCAGCATTTGATACAGTCCGGGCGCGCACGTGTGCGGGAGCACCACTGTTTGCCTCCGCCAACCTAGCTGCCTTCTCAGACAAATAACTCGCTTAATATTTGGTCTATATTAGATCCAAAAACACGTATGGAATCAGTATGAACTATACTATAATTCAGTCTTTATTTGACAAAAATCGGACAGCAGCAGCCTTTTAAAGTATATACACCCCCCCCCCCCTCCCTGCCTACGCTGATGGTGGGTGGGTGGGTGGGATTAGGGCTTTACGTCCTGTGTTTCTGCACCAGTTGGGCTAATTAGGACAGGCAGGGACCATGGCAATGAGACGAAGGATGAAACAGCCATCCACTGCCTACGCTGATGCTGGTAGCAAAAAGCCAGAGGGTTACTCTTGGAACTCGGCGGATTACCCGGCGGATTACTCCTACTACCAGTCGGCTTACTCCTAGGACCCGTAGAACCCGCCTAGTGACCCGTAGAACCCGCCTAGTGACCCGTAGAACCCGCCGTAGAACCCACCGAGTAAGCCGCCGAGTCACTCCTGGTACTCAGGGAGTCACCCGCCGGGTCATGCCCAGCGTCTTTTTCAGCCAGAATTCGTCGAATTTTGCCTGTTACATAATACTATGAGTTGACTACGACAAACTCGGCTATGTGGGAACGGGCCTTTAGCGGTTGGTGCAAATTTTTGCACTTTTAACTGGCCACAACTTTTTTTCACTGTAATATATTCTTTTACATCTAATTGATCATTTAAGCTTAACATATAAATTTTCTTTCATTCTCCTTTAAGGTTATTTTCAAGTAGTAGTAGTAGTAGTGGTATTGTTTAACGCCTCATCAGCACCTGAGTGGGCTATGTAGAGGCTCTCTAGGGTAAGATTGATTATCTATAGTTGGTAGTAGAAACCAGAAGCATGTAAAAAATCAATAAGTGTCTGCGTTGGATAGCTGGAGCAGCTTGTGCAATGCGCACTGTCCTGTTTTAGCCACTGGGGATAGAGTACTTCACCCCAAGTGTTTCCACCCTCGCCGCGTGGAGGCCCAGGACCTTCAAGGGCTTTAAGGTTTTTTTCGATGTCTTTGCACCATTAAAGTGTAAAAAAAGGATTCATTCTTTTTTAATATTTTTCCCATGGAAGTTTTCTTGACAGAAGGCATATATAAACACTTCAACAAAACCTGTGTGTATTGCCTTTTGCAGTTTTTAAAATGGGTAAATTTTGACTTCAGAGCTCGCTCATTCAAGCACTTCCTTGACGATAGTATAATCCTTTTTACGGCTTGTTCCTATCGTCGTACTGAGCAAACCCTATGGATTTCACTGGAATTGAATGGGTTTGGATTAGAAAATATAAGCACATATTTTAGGTGGAACTTACTTTTGTTGAGATGTTTATATATCTGCTTTATATGGTTTTACCTCACTTCATTTGTCAATTTTTTTGAAAATTCATGACTATGTATCACGGAATAATGTAAGTAAAAATTTTGAAATATGCATTCTACCAGGGCTGGATTAAGGCTTCTTGGGGGCTTAGGCTGTTCCCAACATTGGCGCCCCCTCAAATTTCAAAATTACATTCGCCCATTGTGACCACTTAACATGCATTCAGCCCTGTGAAATAAATTACCTTCAGCTGTGTGTTAAGTAGTCACCATGGGTGCATCACTCCTAAATATTTATATTTCTTCATATTTTAATGTACATTTTTGTTGGGATTTTGTGACTCTGACAGGTTTCAATCCCCAATCTGCACACTGACGTCTACCCAAGGGATCACATAAATCTGGCGGTTTGAGTGTGTGAGTTATTGTTTAACGCCTCATCAGCACCTGAGTGGGCTATGTAGAGGCTCTCTAGGTTAAGATTATCTATATTTGGTAGTAGAAACCAGAAGCATATAAAAAATCAATAATTGTCTGGGTCGGATATCTAGTAAAGAGATGTTGTAAGGAAGTAGCTTGAAACAGAGGTCTTCTAATGCGTTGTAAGTGGGTGCAATCTAATAAAATGTTTGATTGTTAGGGGGCACCGACAACTCTGGCATACCGGTGCCGGTTCATTGACTAAAAGGTGTAAATGTGTAAGTCTTGAATGTCCTATGAGGCATCTGTGATATATTCCTTGATCTTTGCGAGGATGGAACCTACTAGGTATTTTATTTTGAATGCAAGGTAAGATTAAATGCAACTTGTTGTTAAAGCTATTGGTCGATAATTCATAGGATCACTATGATCCTTCCCCGGCTTGGGAATTTGGATGACCATGGCTTGTTTCCAGAGGGATGGAAGACATCCCTTCTCCCAAATTTGATTAAAGATATACAGTAATGTTTTTAAAGAGGATTGAGGTAGGTGTTTTAAGATTTGATAATGTATATTATCAGGGCCTGTTGCAGAGTCAGTCGCTTTTAAGATGGCCTTCTGAAGTTCTTCTAAGGTGATGTAGGAGTTATAATCTTCGCTGTTATCAGACTGTATATTTAGGGTTAATCTCTCAGCCTGAGCCTTATAACATTGGAATTCTCTTGTATAGTTCTCTGACGAGGAGTTGTACGCAAACTGTTCTCCTAACCCATTTGTTCTGGTGAGGAGAGATGTTCTCCATTCACTTCTAGAATGCTTACATGTGAAGCTAGGTTCTTTCCTTCAATCTTCTTAATCATTTTCCAGACTTTATTGCTAGGAGTTCTTTCAGTGAGTCTGGAGACATAGTCTCTCCAGCAACTACGTTTTTTTTGCCTGACAATTCTACGCGCTTTGGCTTTCAGGCACTTAAAATTATTCAGATTGTTGATGGTCGGCTGTGATTTAAAAATTCTGAGGGCTTTCTTACGGTTTTTAATAGCTTCTCTTACTTCGTCGTCAAACCAGGGTCTTGCACTTCGTTTAGAATTATTTGTTGTCATCGGTATTGTTTTATTGGCTATATCAGTAATATCATCAGTAAAATCTTCAACGAGATTATTACAATTCCTATAATGGGACATAGTAATTGTTTCTAAGCAGTGCTTTTCGAAGGAGGTCCAATCCGCTTTATGCAACTTCCATCGGAGTTGACCCACTTCTCTTGTACCTTCTACGTTTTGTAGGACAATAGGAAAGTGATCACTGCCGTGAGTGTCCTCTAATACTCTCCATTCAAATTCCAGAAATAACGCTGGATCACATATACTAAGGTCTATCGCTGAAAATGTTCCATGACCTGGGTGAAGATATGTAGGTGAACCATCATTGAACAAGCAAAGGGTATGGTCATTGAGAAAATCTTCAATGGTTTTTCCTTTGTTGTTGTGGGAAGTGCTTCCCCACAATTGGTTATGGCTGTTAAAATCTCCTAGGATAAGACGCGGTTCAGGAAGTTGATTGTAAAGGTTATGCAAATCACTGGCTGTAAGGTGAAAGGGTGGAGGAATATATAAGGAACATATGGTGAATGTTTTATTCAGGTTCAGACGAACTGCTGCAGCCTGAAGGTTAGTGTTAAGAGCAATATGGGTATGAATGATGCCATTTTTAACTAAAATTGATGAGCCACCAGTGGCTCTATCGTGGGCAATATTGCCATATGTATTAAACATATGATAGTTTCTCAGTTTAAAACTATTTGGAGGTTTCAGAAATGTTTCCTGTAGACAGAAAACACTAGGGTTTAAGTCTTGGACCATGCAACCTATTTCATCGAAGTTGGCTCTGAAACCTCGACAGTTCCACTGAATGATACTGTCCATGAATTAGTTAAAAGAGTTTAATATTATCATAGTAAAATCTGTAGTGCATGGTATGAATTTGTATGAATATTCACTTTTTCTTCAAAGTCGCTGCCTCTTTTGGTGTTAAGATCTTTTTGGGGGCCCCACCATGCTTAGATGGTGGTCTTATGATACTCAGTGCACTAGATTTTTCTAGTGTTTTTCTGATGAGGGGGGGTCTTTTGGGAACAATTGACCTTTTATCAATTGCCCCCTCCCGTTGAGGCCTAGGGATGGTGGTAGTCCCCGCCTTCTCTTCCATCGGCTGGTGTATCTCTTCCGACTCAACGCCGGAAGGTGCACCCTGTGAGGGTACACTAAGTTGCGACGCACTAACTGATGGAGCTACAAGATGTCCTTTTCCGACATCTATAGCATGCTGCTTTATTCTTGCGAGGTGATCGTCTGCCTGTGAAGTCTTAGATTCTGGTTTCTCTTTCTGCGTGCTTTGGCCTGCCTTTGAATATTTATAATTAGGATCTAGGTCAATCCTTCGCCTGGGCGATGATCTGGGTGAAGGAGATCTAGGTCCAGCCATCTGAGACAGGACTGAGGCATAGCTTGCCCCAGCAGCCTGTTCAGCTATACGGCGTGCTTGGGGAAAGGAGATATCCTTGGTGGTCTTTAACTTCAGGATCTCTTTCTCTAGCTGCCATTTGGGACAGCCACGGTGATAGGCTGGCCCATCACCTCCACAATTAACACAATATGACTTTCTGACATGGTGAGTCACGGGAATGAACGTGTTCCCGTGACCCACAATTGGCGCAGGTTGGTTTGGCGCGGCAGGAGCCGCTAAAATGGCCAAATCGCTGGCAATTATAACATCGTTTTGGGTTCGGGATGTAGGGACGTACCCTACACCACTCGAACCCAATGCTGACCTTGTCAGGCAACACTGTGCCATCAAAGGTCAGAGTTAGTAGCTGTCGTGAATATCTTGGGGGCTGGCGATGAATGTGGATGACATTGTAGTCATCCAGCCAGTCCCTCAGTTCGTCATCGGAGCAGAGACTGCTCTCATGCGATGTTACAACTCCCTGGCAGGAGTTGAAAAACCGATGGGGCTCCACCTTAACAGGGGCACCCGCAAAGGCCTCCAACCCCAGCAATCTCAGGGACTGGTCCCTGTGGGCAACCTGCACCAGCAAGGACGTATTACTTAAACGTCTTGTATTTTCAACAAAACCAATGCTTTCCTTAATTGTTCTGCATATTGTTATGGCTGAAAGTCGGGAAAACCCAGCATCACTGCCAGTAACAACAAGAAACTTTGGCCAAGGCTTAGATGTATCTGCATTATTTGAACTTTGATTTGCGTCATCTAATGATGGACGCAAACGTTTACCAAATCTGGAACCAGTAGCCAATTTTTCGACCTCAGCCTGGTTTACCGCTGAGGGACACGCACCTTGTTCACCCGGGGGACGTGCGAGCCGGTCTGAAATTGTCGATTCGGACATATTCATTTTTGTTTCCCCTGTATGGTAGGGGACACACCCTCCTGTAAAGCTGGAGCAGCTTGTGCAATGCGCACGGTCCTGTTTTAGCCACTGGGGATAGAGGACTTCACCCCAAGTGTTTCCACCCTCGCCGCGTGGAGGCCCAGGACCTTCGAGGGCTATATACTTGGTAGTAGAAACCAGAAGCATGAGGAAGATGGAAATCAGGGTGGAGTCTGTCCCATGCAGAAGTGGGTCGGGGCTGACCTGATGTGTGATTGGTTGGCAGTAAAGTAGTCTGGCAAATGGACAGTTGGCAGTGGTGGAGTGAGTGGAGAAGAACAGCACAGGCTGGCACTGGGCACTGGGCACTGGCAGATAGGTTGGAGTTAACCTTGACAGCCCAACAAGCAGGGTAAGTGTGGCTTCCTTGATGGATTTGAGTTGGCAAAGGCCTTGGCAAAGGCCTTGGAGAGCCTGTGTGTGTGTGAGATATGTAAAAAATCAATAATTGTCTGCAATGGATAGCTGGAGCAGCTTGTGCAATGCGCACTGTCCTGTTTTAGACACTGGGGATAGAGGACTTCACCCCAAGTGTTTCCACCCTCGCCGCATGGAGGCCCAGGACCTTCGAGGGCCTTTTATGTCAGTCTCATTGCTGTTATATAGTATATTGTCAACCAACATGTACATTTAGCACAATAGCATGGATTGTGCAAATATATATTACTGACTATTAAATATAGTATATTGTCATCATGTATATGTATCAGGTTGTATTGCTGAAACTTCGGCCACTTCATCAATCCAAGGAATATTTTACTTTTGCACAATGCTGTTGGGTTGTGCAAAGGCCAATACAGTGTCAGCAAAGTTGGCATGGGATTTATTTGTGTCAGTGCAACATGAAGGAAGCAGAGTATGCTGCCTCTTTGAAAGACAAATACAGTTCCTCAGTAGAAGAGAGTAAGATACAAATTTGCGCTGTATTTTCCATGTGTGTGTGTTATTGTTTAATGCCTCATCAGCACCTGAGTGGGCTATGTAGAGGCTGTCTGAATTTTCCATAATCACTCAATCCTGACAATTTCCTGCATGACCCAGTATGAGATACACATACATTTTCCATCAGTTTTTTGAAACACTTTTTTTCTGTCCTTTGCCTGTTTCGAGCAAGGGCCTCAACTTCAATGAGTGTAAAGCCCCGTTCCCACATAGCCGAGTTACTCGTAGTCAACTCGTAGTAATAACAAAAATTACGTAACACCCAAAATTCGAGGAGTTGGCGACGAATTTTTGCGGAAAAAATGACCAGGAGTGACTCGCCGAGTTACTCGCCGAATTACTCGCCGAGTTACTCGGCGGGTTCAGCGAGCGACTCGCCGAGTACCAGGAGTGACTCGCCGAGTACCAGGAGTAACTCGCCGAGTACCAGGAGTAACTCGCCGAGTACCAGGAGTAACTCGCCGGGTGAAGCAAGGTGTCTACGACAGCGACGAGTCACCCATCGAATGATAGGCCGACGCCAGCCTACCTGCATTCTCAGATCAATATCTCGCTTAATATTTGGTCTATTTTCGATCCGAAAAAACCTATGGAGTCACTATGAATTATACTACAAAACAATCTTTATTTGACGAAAATCGGACTAATATTAAGGGAGCAGTAGCTTTTTAGAGAAGCGCTCAGCTTTCTGCATTAATACAGTCTGGGCGCGGACGCTTCAGGGAGCACCAGTATAAGTAAATTAAATATAGCAAATAAAATCACAGATCAAATCACAAATACTAATTACAATATCAATATTAGATTTAAATTTTACAAAATATACACAAATTTATACTGATCATAATATCACAATAAGATTCAAATTAACACAAAAAGATAAGAAAGTTATACAAATATAATCATTGCCTGGTAATTACAATTAAATATATTGCTTTTTATTAATGAAAGCAATTACATATTTTTGTAATTGTGAATGACAATCAAGACAATGTCATATTACTGTGTCATCTTTGAACAAACCATGAAATGACAGGTCAAAGTGTGTGTGTGTGTGTGAGTTATTGTTTAACGCCTCATCAGCACCTGAGTGGGCTATGTAGAGGCTCTCTAGGTTAAGATTGATTATCTATATTTGGTAGTAGAAACCAGAAGCATATAAAAAATCAATAATTGTCTGGGTTGGATATCTAGTAAAGATATGTTGTAAGGTAGTAGCTTGAAACAGAGGTCTTCTAATGCGTTGTAAGTGGATGCAATCTAATAAAATATGTTTGATTGTTAGGGGGCGCCGACAACTCTGGCATACCGGTGCCGGTTCATTGACTAAAAGGTGTAAATGTGTAAGTCTTGAATGTCCTATGAGGCATCTGTGATATATTCCTTGATCTTTGCGAGTATTGAACCTACTCGGTATTTTATTTTGAATGCAAGGTAAGATTGAATGCAACTTGTTGTTATTACATTCATTCCATTGTCTTTGCCAGCAAGACATGATAAAAGATTTTATAGTCATTTTAAAATCAGTGTATGGAATGGTAAAATCAGTTATCTCTTTTGTAAGAGCCCTTTTTGCTGCCAGGTCTGCTTTTTCATTCCCTTCAATGCCAGCGTGTCCAGGAATCCAGCAGAATACTATGTCTTTGTATTCGTGAAGATAGAAATACTTAATAAGAACATCTAAGATCCCAGGGTTATCAAGTTGTTTATTTTGGATTGCTTGAAGAGCAGATTTTGAATCAGAACAGATAACATAACGATCTGATTCTGAGTCCTCGATGTTCTTTAAGGCAAGGTAAATAGCTGTTAATTCTGCAGTGTATATTGAGCAGTGGTCTGGAAGACGACATTCAGCTATAACGGTTTTATAAGAAGTGACAGCACAGCCTACTCGTCTTTCCATTTTTGAGCCATCTGTGTATAGAAATTTGTACGATTCGTATTTAAACCTTATACTATAAAATAGGTTTTGATAGTCTACCGGATTGGTTTCGCTTTTCTTAAGCTCTGCCAAATCCAGTATAACTTTCGGGACTGGGAGAATCCATGGCGGAATGGGTGGTACTTCCGTCTCGGCAATGATTGTAGTATCAATTTTTGCAGCCTCAAGATAGAATTTCATGCGTAATCCCAGTGGTCGAATGGCGTTTGAACGAGATTCATAATGATGCATGTATTTTGGATGAAATATTACATCATATGTTGGATTTGTTGGAGTTGAAGCTACTTTTAGTATGTATTGCATGGATAACTTGATACGACGAAGGGAAAGTGGAGGTTCCCCTGCCAGTACATATAAGCTCTCTCCAGGAGATGTACGAAAAGCTCTTAAGCTTAGTCGCAACCCTTGATGATGTACAGAATTCAGGCATTTTAGATAAGATGGTCTGGCGGAGCCATATACCACAGAACCATAATCAAGTCGAGAACGAGTAATTGCTCGATAGAGACGAAGGAGGACCGTTGTGTCCCCACCCCAATTATATTTGCTCACTACTTTAAGGAGGTTCATTGATTTCAGGCACTTTGCTTTCAGTGCTTTGATATGCGGAATGAAAGACAATTTGGAGTCAAAGAGTACACCCAAAAATTTTGTTTCATTCACCACTTTTATTTGTTAGTTGTCAATTATTAGTGATGGATCTGGATGGTTTGATCGTAAGTAATAGAAAGGCAGACAAACTGTCTTCTGTTTAGAGAACTTGAAGCCATTTTCGAGTGACCATTTGTGAATCCTATTCAAATTTAATTGCAGTTGTCGTTCTATGGTTGGCATATATCTGGAACGATATGCAATGAGGAAATCGTCAACATATAGGGACGACATGAGATTTTCTGAGATGGAATTTACTATACTGTTGATTTTGACGTTAAAGAGGGTGGGCGAGAGAATACTACCCTGAGGGACTCCATTCTCCTGAGAGTAGGGGCTTGACATCGTTGATCCCACTCGGACCTTAAAGAAGCGATCCTGTAGGAAGGATCCGATGAAAACTGGAAGGCGACCTCGAAGCCCTAAGTCGTGGAGATCTTTCATTATTCCATATTTCCATGTAGTGTCATAAGCTTTTTCTAGGTCAAAGAATATGGCTACTACGTGTTCTCTGTTAATGAAAGCATCTCTAACATAAGTTTCCAGTCTGACTAAATGATCTAATGTGCTCCTGTGACGGCGAAATCCAGATTGGAACTCTGTAATAAGCTGGTTCGACTCCAAGATCCAAACCAGTCTATCAGTAACAATTCGCTCCATTGTCTTACATAGACAACTGGTTAAGGCTATTGGTCGATAATTCATAGGATCACTATGATCCTTCCCCGGCTTGGGAATTGGGATGACCGTGGCTTGTTTCCACAGGGATGGAAGACATCCCTTCTCCCAAATTTGATTAAAGATATACAGTAATGTTTTTAAAGAGGATTGAGGTAGGTGTTTTAAGATTTGATAATGTATATTATCAGGGCCTGTTGCAGAGTCAGTCGCTTTTAAGATGACCTTCTGAAGTTCTTCTAAGGTGATGTAGGAGTTATAATCTTCGCTGTTATCAGACTGTATATTTAGGGTTAATCTCTCAGCTTGAGCCTTATAACATTGAAATTCTCTCGTATAGTTCTCCGATGAGGAGTTGTATGCAAACTGTTCTCCTAACCCGTCTGATATTTGTTCTGGTGAGGAGAGATGTTCTCCATTCACTTCTAGAATGCTTACATGCGAAGCTAGGTTCTTTCCTTCAATCTTCTTAATCATTTTCCAGACTTTATTGCTAGGAGTTCTTTCAGTGAGTCTGGAGACATAGTCTCTCCAGCAACTACGTTTTTTTTGCCTGACAATTCTACGCGCTTTGGCTTTCAGGCACTTAAA
The DNA here is from genome assembly GCA_932294295.1 of Alitta virens. Taxonomy (NCBI): domain Eukaryota; kingdom Metazoa; phylum Annelida; class Polychaeta; order Phyllodocida; family Nereididae; genus Alitta; species Alitta virens. Next base: position 22,460,134 of record OW028580.1, on the reverse strand, counting down.
ATTATTCAGATTGTTGATGGTCGGCTGTGATTTAAAAATTCTGAGGGCTTTCTTACGGTTTTTAATAGCTTCTCTTACTTCGTCATCAAACCAAGGTCTTGCACTACGTTTAGAATTATTTTTTGTCATCGGTATTGTTTTATTGGCTATATCAGTAATATCATCAGTAAAATCTTCAACGAGATTATTACAATTCCTATAATGAGACATAGTAATTGTTTCTAAGCAGTGCTTTTCGAAGGAGGTCCAATCCGCTTTATGCAACTTCCATCGGAGTTGACCCACTTCTCTTGTACCTTCTACGTTTTGTAGGACAATAGGAAAGTGATCACTGCCGTGAGTGTCCTCTAATACTCTCCATTCAAATTCCAGAAATAACGCTGGATCACATATACTAAGGTCTATCGCTGAAAATGTTCCATGACCTGGGTGAAGATATGTAGGTGAACCATCATTGAACAAGCAAAGGGTGTGGTCATTGAGAAAATCTTCAATGGTTTTTCCTTTGTTGTTGTGGGAAGTGCTTCCCCACAATTGGTTATGGCTGTTGTGTGTGTGTGTGTGAGTTATTGTTTAACGCCTCATCAGCACCTGAGTGGGCTATGTAGAGGCTCTCTAGGTTAAGATTGATTAACTATATTTGGTAGTAGAAACCAGAAGCATATAAAAAATCTATAATTGTCTGGGTTGGATATCTGGTAAAGAGATGTTGTAAGGTATTAGCTTGAAACAAAGGTCTTCTAAAGCGTTGTAAGTGGCTGCAATCTAATAAAATATGTTTGATTGTTAGGGGGCACCGACAACTCTGGCATACCGGTGCCGGTTCATTGACTAAAAGGTGTAAATGTGTAAGTCTTGAATGTCCTATGAGGCATCTGTGATATATTCCTTGATCTTTGCGAGTATTGAACCTACTCGGTATTTTATTTTGAATGCAAGGTAAGATTGAATGCAGCTTGTTGTTATTACATTCATTCCATTGTCTTTGCCAGCAAGACATGATAAAAGATTTTATAGTCATTTTAAAATCAGTGTATGGAATGGTAAAATCAGTTATCTCTTTTGTAAGAGCCCTTTTTGCTGCCAGGTCTGCTTTTTCATTCCCTTCAATGCCAGCGTGTCCAGGAATCCAGCAGAATACTATGTCTTTGTATTCGTGAAGATAGAAATACTTAATCAGAACATCTAAGATCCCAGGGTTATCAAGTTGTTTATTTTGGATTGCTTGAAGAGCAGATTTGGAATCAGAACAGATAACATAACGATCTGATTCTGAGTCCTCGATGTTCTTTAAGGCAAGGTAAATAGCTGTTAATTCTGCAGTGTATATTGAGCAGTGGTCTGGAAGACGACATTCAGCTATAACGGTTTTATAAGAAGTGACTGCACAGCCTACTCGTCTTTCCATTTTTGAGCCATCTGTGTATAGAAATTTGTACGATTCGTATTTAAACCTTATACTATAAAATAGGTTTTGATAGTCTACCGGATTGGTTTCGCTTTTCTTAAGCTCTGCCAAATCCAGTATAACTTTCGGGACTGGGAGAATCCATGGCGGAATGGGTGGTACTTCCGTCTCGGCAATGATTGTAGTATCAATTTTTGCAGCCTCAAGATAGAATTTCATGCGTAATCCCAGTGGTCGAATGGCGTTTGAACGAGATTCATAATGATGCATGTATTTTGGATGAAATATTACATCATATGTTGGATTTGTTGGAGTTGAAGCTAATTTTAGTATGTATTGCATGGATAACTTGATACGACGAAGGGAAAGTGGAGGTTCCCCTGCCAGTACATATAAGCTCTCTACAGGAGATGTACGAAAAGCTCTTAAGCTTAGTCGCAACCCTTGATGATGTACAGAATTCAGGCATTTTAGATAAGATGGTCTGGCGGAGCCATATACCACAGAACCATAATCAAGTCGAGAACGAGTAATTGCTCGATAGAGACGAAGGAGGACCGTTGTGTCCCCACCCCAATTATATTTGCTCACTACTTTAAGGAGGTTCATTGATTTCAGGCACTTCGCTTTCAGTGCTTTGATATGCGGAATGAAAGACAATTTGGAGTCAAAGAGTACACCCAAAAATTTTGTTTCATTCACCACTTTTATTTGACAGTTGTCAATTATTAGTGATGGATCTGGATGGTTTGATCGTAAGTAATAGAAAGGCAGACAAACTGTCTTCTGTTTAGAGAACTTGAAGCCATTTTCGAGTGACCATTTGTGAATCCTATTCAAATTTAATTGCAGTTGTCGTTCTATGGTTGGCATATATCTGGAACGATATGCAATGAGGAAATCGTCAACATATAGGGACGACATGAGATTTTCTGAGATGGAATTTACTATACTGTTGATTTTGACGTTAAAGAGGGTGGGCGAGAGAATACTACCCTGAGGGACTCCATTCTCCTGAGAGTAGGGGCTTGACATCGTTGATCCCACTCGGACCTTAAAGAAGCGATCCTGTAGGAAGGATCCGATGAAAACTGGAAGGCGACCTCGAAGCCCTAGGTCGTGGAGATCTTTCATTATTCCATATTTCCATGTAGTGTCATAAGCTTTTTCTAGGTCAAAGAATATGGCTACTACGTGTTCTCTGTTAATGAAAGCATCTCTAACATAAGTTTCCAGTCTGACTAAATGATCTAATGTGCTCCTGTGACGGCGAAATCCAGATTGGAACTCTGTAATAAGCTGGTTCGACTCCAGGAACCAAACCAGTCTATCAGTAACAATTCGCTCCATTGTCTTACATAGACAACTGGTTAAGGCTATTGGTCGATAATTCATAGGATCACTATGATCCTTCCCCGGCTTGGGAATTGGGATGTGTGTGTGTGTGTGAGTTATTGTTTAACGCCTCATCAGCACCTGAGTGGGCTATGTAGAGGCTCTCTAGGTTAAGATTGATTATCTATATTTGGTTGTAGAAACCAGAAGCATATAAAAAATCAATAATTGTCTGGGTTGGATATCTAGTAAAGAGATGTTGTAAGGTAGTAGCTTGAAACAGAGGTCTTCTAATGCGTTGTAAGTGGATGCAATCTAATAAAATATGTTTGATTGTTAGGGAGCGCCGACAACTCTGGCATACCGGTGCCGGTTCATTGACTAAAAGGTGTAAATGTGTAAGTCTTGAATGTCCTATGAGGCATCTGTGATATATTCCTTGATCTTTGCGAGTATTGAACCTACTCGGTATTTTATTTTGAATGCAAGGTAAGATTGAATGCAACTTGTTGTTATTACATTCATTCCATTGTCTTTGCCAGCAAGACATGATAAAAGATTTTATAGTCATTTTAAAATCAGTGTATGGAATGGTAAAATCAGTTATCTCTTTTGTAAGAGCCCTTTTTGCTGCCAGGTCTGCTTTTTCATTCCCTTCAATGCCAGCGTGTCCAGGAATCCAGCAGAATACTATGTCTTTGTATTCGTGAAGATAGAAATACTTAATAAGAACATCTAAGATCCCAGGGTTATCAAGTTGTTTATTTTGGATTGCTTGAAGAGCAGATTTGGAATCAGAACAGATAACATAACGATCTGATTCTGAGTCCTCGATGTTCTTTAAGGCAAGGTAAATAGCTGTTAATTCTGCAGTGTATATTGAGCAGTGGTCTGGAAGACGACATTCAGCTATAACGGTTTTATAAGAAGTGACAGCACAGCCTACTCGTCTTTCCATTTTTGAGCCATCTGTGTATAGAAATTTGTACGATTCGTATTTAAACCTTATACTATAAAATAGGTTTTGATAGTCTACCGGATTGGTTTCGCTTTTCTTAAGCTCTGCCAAATCCAGTATAACTTTCGGGACTGGGAGAATCCATGGCGGAATGGGTGGTACTTCCGTCTCGGCAATGATTGTAGTATCAATTTTTGCAGCCTCAAGATAGAATTTCATGCGTAATCCCAGTGGTCGAATGGCGTTTGAACGAGATTCATAATGATGCATGTATTTTGGATGAAATATTACATCATATGTTGGATTTGTTGGAGTTGAAGCTACCTTTAGTATGTATTGCATGGATAACTTGATACGACGAAGGGAAAGTGGAGGTTCCCCTGCCAGTACATATAAGCTCTCTACAGGAGATGTACGAAAAGCTCTTAAGCTTAGTCGCAACCCTTGATGATGTACAGAATTCAGGCATTTTAGATAAGATGGTCTGGCGGAGCCATATACCACAGAACCATAATCAAGTCGAGAACGAGTAATTGCTCGATAGAGACGAAGGAGGACCGTTGTGTCCCCACCCCAATTATATTTGCTCACTACTTTAAGGAGGTTCATTGATTTCAGGCACTTTGCTTTCAGTGCTTTGATATGCGGAATGAAAGACAATTTGGAGTCAAAGAGTACACCCAAAAATTTTGTTTCATTCACCACTTTTATTTGACAGTTGTCAATTATTAGTGATGGATCTGGATGGTTTGATCGTAAGTAATAGAAAGGCAGACAAACTGTCTTCTGTTTAGAGAACTTGAAGCCATTTTCGAGTGACCATTTGTGAATCCTATTCAAATTTAATTGCAGTTGTCGTTCTATGGTTGGCATATATCTGGAACGATATGCAATGAGGAAATCGTCAACATATAGGGACGACATGAGATTTTCTGAGATGGAATTTACTATACTGTTGATTTTGACGTTAAAGAGGGTGGGCGAGAGAATACTACCCTGAGGGACTCCATTCTCCTGAGAGTAGGGGCTTGACATCGTTGATCCCACTCGGACCTTAAAGAAGCGATCCTGTAGGAAGGATCCGATGAAAACTGGAAGGCGACCTCGAAGCCCTAAGTCGTGAAGATCTTTCATTATTCCATATTTCCATGTAGTGTCATAAGCTTTTTCTAGGTCAAAGAATATGGCTACTACGTGTTCTCTGTTAATGAAAGCATCTCTAACATAAGTTTCCAGTCTGATTAAATGATCTAATGTGCTCCTGTGACGGCGAAATCCAGATTGGAACTCTGTAATAAGCTGGTTCGACTCCAGGAACCAAACCAGTCTATCAGTAACAATTCGCTCCATTGTCTTACATAGACAACTGGTTAAGGCTATTGGTCGATAATTCATAGGATCACTATGATCCTTCCCCGGCTTGGGAATTGGGATGACCGTGGCTTGTTTCCACAGGGATGGAAGACATCCCTTCTCCCAAATTTGATTAAAGATATACAGTAATGTTTTTAAAGAGGATTGAGGTAGGTGTTTTAAGATTTGATAATGTATATTATCAGGGCCTGTTGCAGAGTCAGTCGCTTTTAAGATGACCTTCTGAAGTTCTTCTAAGGTGATGTAGGAGTTATAATCTTCGCTGTTATCAGACTGTATATTTACGGTTAATCTCTCAGCTTGAGCCTTATAACATTGAAATTCTCTCGTATAGTTCTCCGATGAGGAGTTGTATGCAAACTGTTCTCCTAACCCGTTTGATATTTGTTCTGGTGAGGAGAGATGTTCTCCATTCACTTCTAGAATGCTTACATGCGAAGCTAGGTTCTTTCCTTCAATCTTCTTAATCATTTTCCAGACTTTATTGCTAGGAGTTCTTTCAGTGAGTCTGGAGACATAGTCTCTCCAGCAACTACGTTTTTTTTGCCTGACAATTCTACGCGCTTTGGCTTTCAGGCACTTAAAATTATTCAGATTGTTGATGGTCGGCTGTGATTTAAAAATTCTGAGGGCTTTCTTACGGTTTTTAATAGCTTCTCTTACTTCGTCATCAAACCAAGGTCTTGCACTACGTTTAGAATTATTTTTTGTCATCGGTATTGTTTTATTGGCTATATCAGTAATATCATCAGTAAAATCTTCAACGAGATTATTACAATTCCTATAATGAGACATAGTAATTGTTTCTAAGCAGTGCTTTTCGAAGGAGGTCCAATCCGCTTTATGCAACTTCCATCGGAGTTGACCCACTTCTCTTGTACCTTCTACGTTTTGTAGGACAATAGGAAAGTGATCACTGCCGTGAGTGTCCTCTAATACTCTCCATTCAAATTCCAGAAATAACGCTGGATCACATATACTAAGGTCTATCGCTGAAAATGATCCATGACCTGGGTGAAGATATGTAGGTGAACCATCATTGAACAAGCAAAGGGTGTGGTCATTGAGAAAATCTTCAATGGTTTTTCCTTTGTTGTTGTGGGAAGTGCTTCCCCACAATTGGTTATGGCTGTTAAAATCTCCTAGGATAAGACGCGGTTCAGGCAGTTGATTGTAAAGGTTATGCAAATCACTGGCTGTAAGGTGAAAGGGTGGAGGAATATATATGGAACATATGGTGAATGTTTTATTCAGGTTCAGACGAACTGCTGTAGCCTGAAGGTTAGTGTTAAGAGCAATATGGGTATGAATGATGCCATTTTTAACTAAAATTGATGAGCCACCAGTGGCTCTATCGTGGGCAATATTGCCATATGTATTATACATATGATAGTTTCTCAGTTTAAAACTATTTGGAGGTTTCAGAAATGTTTCCTGTAGACAGAAAACACTAGGGTTTAAGTCTTGGACCATGCAACCTATTTCATCGAAGTTGGCTCTGAAACCTCGACAGTTCCACTGAATGATACTGTCCATGAATTAGTTAAAAGAGTTTAATATTATCATCGTAAAATCTGTAGTGCATGGTATGAATTTGTATGAATATTCACTTTTTCTTCAAAGTCGCTGCCTCTTTTGGTGTTAAGATCTTTTTGAGGGCCCCACCATGCTTAGATGGTGGTGTTATGAAGCTCAGTGCACTAGATTTTTCTAGTGTTTTTCTGATGAGGGGGGGTCTTTTGGGAACAATTGATCTTTTATCAATTGCCCCCTCCCGTTGAGGCCTAGGGATGGTGGTAGTCCCTGCCTCCTCATCCATCGGCTGGTGTATCTCTTCCGACTCAACGCCGGAAGGTGCACCCTGTGAGGGTACACTAAGTTGTGATGCATGCTGCTTTATTCTTGCGAGGTGATCGTCTGCCTGTGAAGTCTTAGATTCTGGTTTATGTTTCTGCAAGCTTTGCCCTGCCTTGGAATAATTATAATTAGGATCTAGGTCAATCCTTCGCCTGGGCGATGATCTGGGTGAAGGAGATCTAGGTCCAGCCATCTGAGACAGGACTGAGGCATAACTTGCCCCAGCAGCCTGTTCAGCTATACGGCGTGCTTGGGGAAAGGAGATATCCTTGGTGGTCTTTAACTTCAGGATCTCTTTCTCTAGCTGCCATTTGGGACAGCCACGGTGATAGGCTGGCCCATCACCTCCACAATTAACACAATATGACTGTTTCTGACATGGTGAGTCACGGGAATGAACGTGTTCCCGTGACCCACAATTGGCGCAGGTTGCTTTGGCGCGGCAGGAGCCGCTAAAATGGCCAAATCGCTGGCAATTATAACATCGTTTTGGGTTCGGGATGTAGGGACGTACCCTACACCACTCGAACCCAATGCTGACCTTGTCAGGCAAAACTGTGCCATCAAAGGTCAGTGTGAGAAGCTGTCGTGAATATCTGGGCGGCTGGCGATGAATGTGGATGACATTGTAGTCATCCAGCCAGTCCCTCAGTTCCTCATCAGAGCAGAGACTGCTCTCGTGCGATGTTATAACGCCCTTGCAGGAGTTGAAAAACCGATGGGGCTCCACCTTAATAGGGGCACCCGCAAAAGCCTTCCACTCCAGCAACTTCAAAGATTGGTCCTTGTGTGCAACCTGCACCAGCAAGGAAGAATTCTTTAATCTCCTTGTATTTTCAATATAGCCTACGTTTTCTTTCAAGGTCCTGCAAATTGTAATGGCTGAGAGACGGGAAAACCCATCATCACAGCCAGTAATTACAAGAAACTTGGGCCATGTCTGAGATAGAGAGGCAGATTGAGAGTTTTGATTTGCGTCATCTAATGATGGACGCAAACGTTTACCAAGTCTGGAACCAGTAGCCAATTTTTCGACCTCAGCCTGGTTTACCGCTGAGGGACGCGCACCTTGTTCACCCGGGGGACGTGCGAGCCGGTCTGAAATTGTCGATTCGGACATATTCATTTTTGTTTCCCCTGTATGGTAGGGGACACACCCTCCTGTAAAGCTGGAGCAGCTTGTGCAATGCGCACGGTCCTGTTTTAGCCACTGGGGATAGAGGACTTCACCCCAAGTGTTTCCACCCTCGCCGCGTGGAGGCCCAGGACCTTCGAGGGCCCCTGTATGGTAGGGGAACACCCTCCTGTAAAGCTGGAGCAGCTTGTGCAATGCGCACTGTCCTGTTTTAGCCACTGGGGATAGAGGACTTCACCCCAAGTGTTTCCACCCTCGCCGCGTGGAGGCCCAGGACCTTCGAGGGCAGCAAAGACAGGTGAGACTAAGGCAATTTATCAACTGTTCTCAAAGGGTTTTCAGATATGTTGAGTTGTATGTATTTAACAAAAATTTAATTGTTCAAACACTTAATTTAGGAAATTTCAGAACCAGAGGTCCATCATCTTAGGGTAAGTCCTAGAGACACACGAGGACCAACGACAGGACCGACCACAACAGGACCAACGACACCCGATGATATTGAAGAAATGCCTGGCACACCCGATTCCAATGAACCTACAGAGAGACCCACTGTGAGTAATGTATATTCATTTTGCAATTATGAATTATCATTATACAGAACATTAGGGTGAAAGATAATTCATATTTATGCAGAATTTTTGGTTTCGTCATTTTGCAGAGAGAGCAACTGGCTAATTTGAGAGTGGTAAGCTTGCACATAGAACTTAATTACTAAAATTTACTATCTGAAACCAGGACTTACTAAAGAATTGCCAAGCACACAATCATTTGAAAAATTTCTTACTTACATTTTTTTTTAATATTTCAGGGCTTCTTTCAAAACCAGATGCTAGGAGCCGAAGTGGACCAATGACAGGACCAACAACAACGACAGGACCAACAACAAGACCAAAAGAGAGGTAAACATTTTCTAAATCTAATTAAATTAAATTTTGCACTTAACAATTCTGTATCCCATTACTGTGATAAGGATGTGACTGCTCTAGTTGTATTGTGTCTATAATATTTACTCCCAGGTTACCACAGAAGAAACACAGGATAGACTGAACTATCGTCGGGACCGAAGAAGGGCACTCAAGGCTAAAGCAAAAGAAAGAAGGTACTTATCTATGATCCACACTTAAAGAAATAAAGTTTTGACAAAGTTTACGATTGTTAGAATGATGTATCATGCCACGCATTATGAAATAGAGTCTAAGGCAGCTAAGGATAGTCCGATAGTTTTGATGTATTTGATTTGCCAGGGCGCTATTGTGTACAGAGATAAGATATCAAAAATGCTACATGAACATAAAAGATTCAGAGTCCCGAGTTTAAAGTTTTTCCCCACTTTTTTTTTCAGGTGGAGGAGGTTGACTGGTCTATTGTTGAAAGGGCAAAGGCGTACTTGGTTTCTACAGAGCTGAAGACACTGGTTCAGAATCAAATGCAAAGTTTGTATGCATATCATGTCATTATTAAAAGACTCAGTATTGTCTCCTCCTATGTTTCCAGGTGTTGTGTAGTTTTAGCATGTTGTAATGTTACATATGTATTTTTGGTCAGGCATATTATATGATGTTATAAAGGAGCTGTCAAATAATGTTGGAAAAAGAACTAAATTAATAAGGGGTAATTATGTATAAGAAATTACATAAATCCATATTTTTTTCTCTTTTACTGGTTAAGCACAAATGTAAATGACTTAGAGGCTTATGAACACACTGAAATATCTCAGGAAAATAGTTGGTCTTCTTTAAATTTTATGCAGTAATCAGTTATCAATGTTGTTCAGTCATAACCTGATCTATACATATACAGTGCATTTCTTTTTGGGATGTGTAGAAAGGTATGGACACATGCTTAATAACTGAACTGAATATTGATATTCGACATTCCTCATAACATACAAAGACCCTTCTAAATACCATTGCATATTGTTTGTGCATTCTTTTTTCCCAACAGACTCGTATTTTTCCAATGATAATATTGATCCTGACAGAGAAAATCATCGAGGGAGAGGGAATGTGGTCACAGCCATTCTGCCACAAGGATCCGGGAGGCCCCCAGTCCCCGCGAGCAACAGGCCACAAGGGCTCAGAAGACCGCCAGGACCTCGACTAGGTCCATCCCGGAGAGGGAAGAGGACAGCACCCCGCGGTCCCAGTACCAGAACATCGTGGGGAAGGTTCACTGGGCCCAGGACCAAATCGTGATTTACTTGTGTGGACTCTTATATGTAGAATTTTGTAAGCGACATAAAATGTACTATTACTATGCAATACAAAATTATACAGGTACAAAGACTCAATGTGACCATGAATGAAATTCTGCACCCTTGTCAAGATGTGAGAACATATTTACATATCCCCATACAAAAATACTGAACTATTTCACTGTAACGCAGCACATTTTAAAGTCTTACTCATTCCCATCAAATTGTGCACATATTGATACGTTCTTTTAAGTCCTACATTGATGAGATGAGATTGTAATTGTTTATATATAGTCTATTATGTGCTCCCGTAATACAAATATCATATTTTTAATATCCATTTGTTTGTATCAGACGTTTGTTATATTGGTGCATGTTATTGCACTTATGCGTAATGTAAAATCCTCAGTGTAGCTAGTGACATATTAAGACTCCTTCCAAATGTCATAGTCCCAAAAATCATAGTCCAAATATTCAAGGATGACATAAGCAGTAAAATAGTGTCAAGTGGGTTCCTTCTGCCAGTTGGTCCAAACCAAAGATGCCAGAATTTCCCCCAGATTTATTTTATAATCATCCAAAACAATACAGGCCCCTCCTCATTTGGAGGGGCGAACAATCACACATCAATCACACACATTCATCAATACCCTCCCCAACTCCCCCTTGGCTGACTCTTCCGAGTTCATCAGATCAACTCCCTCATTAACTCTGGCCAGTTGATCACCAAGCCAGGAGCACACAATGGCCAAATTCACTCAGGCGTGAATCTGCCCCACCCCAACCCCTGGACAGGTGGCTACTCATTAACTCTGGGCCCCCATCTCCCCATCAATTCTCCCCCCCTGGAGAGTCCAGCTTCAGTAGAGCAGAATGGATCATAGATACATTGATCCCTTCACTGCCCTCTGGATCTGGATCCATACAAATACACCTCCCTGGCCAGCTGGACAGAGTCCAGTGATGGATCCCCTGTCCACTGAGATAGTGAACTAATCTCTCCCCCTCATTGTTCTTGGATCTCATTCTGAACTGGCCATCTGCAGTCCCCCACTGATGACTGAAACCTCATCACACTTTCAGGACATTAATACAGGGCACTTAAATAGTCATCATCCATACAAAAGAAAGGGAGCAAAAGTCCTGTGACTTTTACAGTAAGTTTCTCAGAATATGGCTTTTTTTTCTCATTTTAACTCCCACTCTTACAATTTTCTAAGGATATAATTTTCTTAAGTAAACTGATCACTTGCTCTATGAGGTAACACACATTTTTATGTTTAGTACATGTATAAGAACTAAAAACAAAATGAAAATCATCCTTTTAAGTATATATACAATTGTTAATTTCAGATGGTGGGTTGGTGATTAGGGCTTTACGTCCTGTATTTCTCACCAGTTGGGCTAATTAGGACAAGCAGACACCATGGCAATGAGACGAAGGATGAAACAGTCATCCAACTTAGGCTCGACCGGAAATTGAACCCGGGACCCGGCGGTTGGAAGCCCAGAGCGCTACCTCTGAGCTAGGCCCCCGCCCTTAATTTCAGATGGTTTTGTCACCTGTTCAACATTACTATTGTCTCCTGACTGAATATAATCTTGTCCAAACTACTTATGTAGTTGGATCTGAAGATTTATGGGAAACTTCATTTTGTTATCCTGAGTATTCGAAGGCAAATCGAAAACTGAATGTGCGTATACTGGTATATATACCATCAACTACATCTGCATTTATATTATCAATTTCACTTAGTATGTATGCAGTGAATGTTTTTTTTAACTCTCAATTGAATTCACCATCAGATGTAACTGATAACTAATACTGAAACTTTGATTTGTTGTAGTATGGCTTAACTGCTTGTTTGATTGGCTAGGACGAATATAGCTGCCTGTACCAATGACCAACTGTGTGGGGAAGCTGCTGGTCCTTGAGCAAACCTGCCGGTCCATACTAAAGAGACCAAAAGTCATCACACCTGTTGGTCCTGCCTTAAAAGCTGCCCGTCAGGACCGACAGACTGGCCGGTATTTTGAACACTGGCTAGGACCAGTTAAGACATAGGCTAGAGTAATATGAAGGCTGCTCAACAATGAAACTATGTATTCAAAAACCTACCAACATAGTCAATTTGAAAAAATAAAAGCAGTGATGTTCTAAAAAGCGAAACCAAATTGCATTCACTTAACCTTTGTACATAGTGAAATGGCATTAAAGCAATGGCCACCTACAGTTGATGATTAATATGAAAAAGCTTTTCATCTGAGAATGATCCTGTAACGAAATTTATAATAACTGACAATGGTGCTTGGTTTCCTCTCATGTACTATGCAATTATGTAATACTTTTATATAAATAGAGAAACTTGTTAGTGTATGTGTTCATTTTCTTTTTCAGTAGCCTCTACTTATATTGATAACTGAGGTTGACATGTGTGCAATTTATTTTTCATGAACATCCTTTAATGTGGATCTTTCGTATATTGCGATTTGTTCAAGTGTTCCCAGAAAGTTGTGTGTATTATTTGTTACAGACAAACAGTTATGTATTCATCAAGAGAAGGCCAATACAGTGTCAGCAAAGTTGGCATTATATTTATTGTGTCAGTGCAACATGAAGGAAGCAGAGTATGCTGCGTCTTTGAAAGAAAAATACAGTTCCTCAGTAGAAGAGAGTAAGATACAAATTTGTGCTGAATTTTCCATAATCACTCAATCCTGACAATATCCTGCATGACCCAGCATGAGATACACATAAATTTCCCATTTTTCTGTCCTTCGCCTGGTTTGAGCAAGGCCTCAACTTCAAAGAGTGTAACTCCTTGGATTTTGCAGTTACGTGTGCAATTGAGTACAGTTTTTACAAGCGTTTCCTGCACCTAGAACAAGTATAGATGCCTACTATGATATTTCACCAGAGGAAGCTTTTTGAAAGGTACATTTAATTTTGATTTGTCTTTTTATGTTTACCTTTTAAACAAATAATGAATTAACTGACCTGAATTTCTGTATTTATTTACTTATATTCAGCTGTTAAAATCAAAGGGTGGGTGGGTGGGTGATTAGGGCTTTACGTCCTGTATTTCTGCACCTGATGGGCTAATTAGGACAGGCAGAGACCATGGCAATGAGACGAAGGATGAAACAACCATCCAACTTAGGCTCGACCGGGAATTGACCCGGGACCCATCGGTTGGAAGCCCAGAGCGCTACCTCTGAGCTAGGCCCCCGCCCTCTGAAAAAATATGTAATACCAATACCAATAATCATGCAAAATCTACTTGACACTGGATGGAGATTTTAGTGCGACTTCTTACTTATTCCAAAATTAGACTGAACACAAAACCAACTTTCTAACATATAATATATATATTTGGCAAGAGCTGTTGGGAGGGCAGGTGCAGCACCGTCTGCAGCACCAAGACCAGAGAGACAACCTGTAAGAGGCGGGCAGCCCACCAGACAGGTCTATAGAAGTGGCTGACCCGCGCAGTCAAACTTTAGCCGTGATTTATGGCTGCTTACGGAGACTTAGAGCAACTGAAAGAGTGTACCAAGGGGCTACGGTGAAGATGCTCCTCATCAAGGTCGTTTAAAGTCGATGGGCTTTTCTCTTGCAATGTTCTCCGATGACGTCCGCACAACAGTAGAGAGGGAGTTCCAGATTGAAGGTACATCAGAGTTTAAACACAAACGTTTCACCATGTAAAACCCCTTAACTTTTGTACAGCAGCTTTCATACCTTAAAAAACTATACTTCAGATGAAGTCATGTGAACCACAAACTCCTATTCACAAAGACAGTCCATCAGCCAATGGAAATCTTGGATTCGCACAAAGATTTGCACATATCTTCTGGAGCTTAGTTTTCAAGTCTTAAGAAATCTGCTGTAGGCTATTTCAAACACTCACACGATAAAAAAATACCTTGAACATGTTTTGCTTGCCATTATCCATAAACATCTCATTATCAATATCAAAGGTAATATGACCATAACTGGTAATAAAGAAATCAACCCATATCATGCTTCAGTCCACTGCAGTTCATACGAGTGACTTCTGGGAGAGGCCATGCCATGCGGCAGAGACATGCAGGCCAGACCAGGACGTCTCTATGTTTACGAGCTAGGTGAGTGACTATATTCAATTTGGGGAAAATGATTGATGAGGGTGGATGATTAGGGCTGTATGTCCTGTATTTCTGCACCTGATGGGCTAATTAGGACAGGCAGGGACCATGGCAATGAGATGAAGGATGAAACAGCCATCCAACTTAGGCTCGACTGGGAATCGAACCCAGGACCCAGCGGTTGGAAGCCCAGAGCGCTACCTCTGAGCTAGGCCCCCACCCAAAAAAAAAAAGATTGATGAATTCGTTGGCTGAAATAATGTGTTATGATTTTGATTAGTGAGACTGGCAATAAATTGGTCCATAAATTTTTTTCACTTAAGATGATGATGTACTTCAAGCGGAGGAGCAGGAAGCAGATCCTGTCCCAACCTCAACAGTAACTGAAACTGCAGATAACGAGGAAGAGGAAGACGACCTTCCAACATTTACTTGGTTCAGGCGTCCACAAGAACAGGAATCTGTGGCAGAGACAGTGCAAAGTAATAACACTTAATTTAATCATGGAATTACCAGAGATCTTCATTGTTTGTTTGTTTGTGATTAGGGCTTTACGTCCTGTATTTTTGCACCAGTTGGGCTAATTAGGACAGGCAGGGACCATGGCAATGAGACAAAGGAGGAAACAGCCATCCAAGTTAGGCTCGACCGGGAATCGAACCCGGGACCCAGTTGTTGGTGGGGTGGTGGGGTGGGTGATTAGGGCTTTACGTCCTGTATTTCTGCACCAATTGGGCTAATTAGGACAGGCAGAGACCATGGCAATGAGACAAAGGATGAAACAGCCATCCAACTTAGGCTCGACCGGGAATCGAACCCGGGACCCAGCGGTTGGAAGCCCAGAGCGCTACCTCTGAGCTAGGCCCCCGCCCTACCAGAGATCTTCATGATTTAATAATTAAATAATTATCTTATGAACGGTACCTAACAAAATATCGGTGTCGATTTTCTGTGTAATTATGACATGCAAGGCTCCCACAGCCTATTATATGAAATTTACTGGTACAATCTACAGGCAATGTTTTAATAATATCATTGATTAAAATACTACCATTTTTAGGGCTTTACGTCCTGTATTTCTGCACCAATTGGGCTAATTAGGACAGGCAGAGACCATGGCAATGAGACAAAGGATGAAACAGCCATCCAACTTAGGCTCGACCGGGAATCGAACCCGGGACCCAGCGGTTGGAAGCCCAGAGCGCTACCTCTGAGCTAGGCCCCTGCCCTGATAAAGTGTCGAAGTACAAGCAGACTGCAGTTGGGTTTGCCAGGAATTTGCTGGAAAATTTCCAGTATGTTCAGTGGCCCAACTATTTGCATAAAATTATTGCGCATGTGCAGGAACTCATTCAACGTCCAGATGGACCTGGCACTGTAGGTGGTATGTCAGGGGAGGGCAATGAGGCTGGCAACAAAATCTTCAGACATTTTAGGAAGAATTTTCCAGGTGAGGTATGACAGTCTCAGAGACATTCTTGTACTGCATTGGCTCTACAGTAGCCCCACACTGATTAACTTAGCAGCAATAGAACGGGCCAAAAGAAATTGTTCGCTGTGTAATGAAACTGGTCACAACATCCGCACCTGTCAAAAACATACAAATGCCATCAGTGACACTTAACTATAGCCAGGTATAGCCAAGTCTTTCAGAAAGTTTACAGTTGACTAAACAGTCTAAAGATTGTAAAATGATCAGCCAATTTTGTTTTGATTTATTTAATTTATGTAACAACAAACCCATGTTTCACTGCAATGTCATGTGTTTTAATATGAACTTGCTGGAAGTGAATGTAACAGTGAAGTAACTTTACAATCGACATAAGGTCACTGTGTACAAAAACAGATTTTTAGCCAGCATAAGTATGTAAGCAAATGCACTGGCACAGCGTATAAAGTATTTCACAATAATAATACAAGTTTGCTATATTTCAGAAATACATATGCAATGTACAAAAATGAAAATATGTATACAGGCTTATGATAATGCTGAAAGAAATGTTATGTAACATTTATTTAAACAAATAGGAAGCACTTTACTCTGTCAGTTTACGTTTTTGCCTTGTGGCTTTCCGTGCACCAGATTTGAATGAAAGACATTGTTGACTATGAAAAATGCTTGGTTCTTTAGTAATTTTTGCACAAAACTTGTGTAACCATTTCAAACATAAGTCACATTGTATCCAAGGTATAGACTTTGCTGAATGATAGTCCTGAGATTCATTGATTGTACAAATATCACCAAGGTCACAAGGTGAAGGTGGCATCAATTTAGTGGTGTACACATACATTGATTTTATGTATCCTCCCATTATCAACAGGGTACCTTCTGCCAAGTGCAAGATGGAATGTCCATGCATCTTATAATCACTTGCAGTCTGAGTTATACTTGTTGAAGAAATTGTTTAGTCATGCATACTTAAAGTAGAAAATGTTGAGGATCCCTGTTGATCGGGCACTTCATATGCATCTTGGACACGCAGACTGCAAAACACATACAATCTGTCCATGAAAAAAACACTCTTGTGATTACTGATGTAAACTGACTGATCAATGTTACAAATGAATTTTTGCAGAGTTGGTTGAATCGTTTGATTACGGAATGTGAGGCAATAAATTTAATTCAGTGGTAGCCTGTAAGTCATTAAGGGTCTTGTGGAGCCCTCCCACAAAGTAAATATGGCTAATGTCTCCCAAGGCTTTGTACTGAAGACGAATGGAATGCCATGTTAGGCAATCCTGATTGGTCCAGGGCAGTGAACACATTTCTGTTGCTGTCATAAATGTAACCCACATCTTCCGTGCACACTTGTCTAAATCTATTTTGTACATTGTACGGTGAAAAACGGATGTCCATGGTGAGACCACCATATATTAGTATGGAATTATCATATACTCTGTCCATGGTGTGACCGAATCTTCCTACTTGTGCTGTCTCCGTTTCAATTAGGCTCAAATCTTTTGTGTTGATGTTGAGAGCATACAGCTCATTTGAAGCACTCAAAATTTCAATGTGTGTGTGTGTGTGTGTTATTGTTTAACGCCTCAACAGCACCTGAGTGGGCTATGTAGAGGCTTCCTAGGTTAAGATTGATTATCTATATTTGGTAGTAGAAACCAGAAGCATGTTAAAAATCAATAATGGTCTGCGTTGGATATCTGGTGTGTGTGTGTGTGTGTTATTGTTTAACGCCTCATCAGCACCTGAGTGGGCTATGTGTGTGTGTGTGTGTGTGTGAGTTATTGTTTAACGCCTCATCAGCACCTGAGTGGGCTATGTAGAGGCTCTCTAGGTTAAGATTGGTTATCTATATTTGGTAGTAGAAACCAGAAGCATAAAAAAAAATCTATAATTGTCTGGGTTGGATATCTGGTAAAAAGATGTTGTAAGGTATTAGCTTGAAACAAAGATCTTCTAAAGCGTTGTAAGTGGCTGCAATCTAATAAAATATTCAAATTCAATTGCAGTTGTCGTTCTATAGTTGGCATATATCTGGAATGTCCCAAGCTGAGACCGGGATTCAACAATACTGCATCGATCGAGCTATGAGTCATACAATCAGGAAGATCTTGTAAATGTAAAATCTTTGACACCACAGCTTGACTTGAGCCCTCAAAACATGAGAGCCACTATGAATGCAACAGACCTTCGAATGCTTCCTGATGTAGCTGGTTTTCTTATGAAATTGAAGAGACACATGGGAGAAGACTTGCAGATATTTATCAACAAATGTGTGAATCAAAAATTGCGAGCTACGCAGGACCAAGACAATTTCCTGGAGTACACAAAAAAACTTGTTAATACTGTTGACAGAGGTGGCTTGCATTATGTTAATGACAAATTCTTTATCATGCTGATTGGATTTGAGAAAATTGTGAAGCCACATATGAGTGAAAGTGCCTCTCGTATGTCTGCCTGATTACAAGACAAAATAAAGGATTCAGCCCAAGTATGCAGTTTATGGGACCAAACTGCTTGGAATAAATTTGAAGATGAAGATAAAGCTGTTTGATAACTCTGTTAAATACTATGTTGATCTCAGAGTAAGAGTATGTGCCAATGCAATACATTCTTGCTGAGTAAAAAACAGTGCAAAACAACAAAATTGGTATATGTATGATATCACAAGAAGTCCACAGGAGGTGAAGTCATTTTCTAAATGCCCATTTCATAAAAATAACTTGTGGTGCAAATAGGTGGAGCCAGTTTAGAGTCCCAGGATATAAAGTCTGGGGCATCTCACTGTTTATAACTTCTACTGCTTCCAACCATGGATATGACAAGCTTCTCCTATTACGATATGACCAGCCAGCCTGGTGAACCTTTTCCCTCATTGAGGAAAGAGGTTAAAAAAGTTATTCCTTCAAATACGACCGTATTACAAATATGTCACAATTTGTCAATTCTACAATCTAGAAAAACTCCTTCTGGATCTTTTCTGAATGTCATTGTGAATTTTTAAGAGCCTGCGAATCTAGACTCTGAATTGCCTTAATAACTGGATTGTGTGCGCCATGAAAATGCAAATATTTGCCAGTTTGATGATCATAAAGATCACAAGAATGGTCACTATTGTTTATATTGAAATTCCTTAAAGTTCAATGGCAAAGACTTACAAGTTGCATGATATTAGTGTCTTTAACTCTGACTGGAAAAGTTTTAATGACATCCGTCCCCATATAGTGAAGAAAAGTGAAGTTTTATGTGAGACTTTCAGAGGCTCACATAACTGAAATTCCCAGAGATCTAAAGTAGGCCAGTCACGTGATGCAACGTCATCTCTGCCAAAGCCTATATCGGTCAGTCCTCCACATGCGTTTGTTTTCACATGTGTGTGTGTGTGTGTTTGCCATTAGATTAGGGCTTTACGTCCTGTATTTCTGCACCAGTTGGGCTAATTAGGACAGGCAGAGACCATGGCAATGAGACGAAGGATGAAACAGCCATCCAACTTAGGCTCGACCGGGAATCGAACCCGGGACCCAGCGGTTGGAAGCCCAGAGTGCTACCTCTGAGCTAGGCCTCCGCCCGAATAAACCACAGTGATGTAGAAAATGGATTGGTGGTGGTGGTGGATTAGGGCTTTACGTCCTGTATTTCTGCAACCTGATGGGCTAATTAGGACAGGTAGGGACCATGTCAATGAGACGAAGGATGAAACAGCCATCCAACATAGGCTCAACCGGGAATTGAACCCGGGACCCAGTGGTTGGAAGCCCAGCACGCTACCACTGAGCTAGGCCCCCACCCCATGTAGAAAATGGAAAATTATGTCATGAAAGTTATTTGAAAAAAAGAAAAGCCAGCGACAAGTTCTGGTATTAATACTGCAATTCTTATGATTTTATTAATTTTTGCGGCACTCCATCTGGAACATGAAGAGAAGCCCTCAGCACAGGGGAAAGCCACTGATGCTGTGCAAAGGCAGAAAGATATCAGGGAGGGAGGTCTTTAGCAGGGACTTCCTGAAGTCAAATGGTAATATTATAATAATAAGTGTGCTACAAAGCCATTAGAAAAAAATGTTCTGCCACCAGCATATGTTACTTGTATCAAGTTATACGATGTGCTTGTTCATTTTATTGTAGAAGAAAACAAGGACATTGCCATGCTTCAGAGAATGAGGATGGCAACAGCCAGATGGGTGGCAATGTCCTCGAAGGAGAAAGTTGGCTATGAACAGAAAGCCCAGGAGGAGAGCCAAAAAGAGGCTGCAGAATCATACTCTGCAGCAGACAGGAAGGCCCTCAGAAGGAAGACCATTAAAGAAATTAGCAAATTGGTAAGCAATGTTATGTGAATCTGTTCTATTTTAGATAAGTTCATTTACTTTTTTAGCTTTTAAGTTCAAATTATTGATAAGAGTACACATTTGTCTTATTACTGTTATTGTTCACTAACGACAATTCAACCAGGACAAGTAATAAAACTATAATTTTCAGATGAGTAAACTACACAATTTCGGAGGGGAAAGCACCCCGTTCTATTGCGTTGAGGAAATTGTGGATGAGGTGGTATGTGGAAGGATGGTGGGATTCATCACGAGGGAGCATAAGCAAGCTGTGATGAAACATTACACTGGTTTGTGAATTTGTATCAAGGGTTATTCCACCTTAGATGTGTGGTAATTGTTGAAGGAGTCCGTGTGGCAGATCGACAGGGTTTTTAAGGGAGAGCGTTCATGACTATTTTAACAAATCATCAGAACATTATGGCACATGAGGGGAAATCAAAAGATAAAATTTAATCCAGCTTGTTTTAAAGTTGAACTTGTCATTTTCAATATTTCTAAGATTGTTTACAGAACTTTTATATCCTCTTCTATATTCCAATAGGGAAGGAATCTGGCAACATGCATCCAGAACAGGAGTTGCTCCCTGCAGTGTACAACCTGTTTAGGAACAAGTATGGTAAGGAAGTATAATGATAAGATAGCTTTGCAAAATCATAATTGGTCACGTTACTAAAATGCCAACTTCCTTCAGTAAGGCTTTCCTTCTCTGCACAGCTCAACTGAAGGGCCTTGCTTTAAATGGGATTACTTAGTTGGTTAGTCATTCCAATTTGTTTGGTTGCCAAGTACCATGAAGGCACAATTCGCGCAAAATATGTACATAATGGCCCTTTTTTTAGCGCAGCAACATCACCAATTCAGTATTTTGAAATGTGCAGCCTTGCTTGCATTGGATGTCCTAATTAGTCATTCACACATTCACCAGTAGTGTTACAGAGAAAATACCTCAAGAATGCCGTGAATTCAGAGCCAAGGGGTGTTCACTATGAAAGATGCCTATGATGACACAACACCACCAATGAATTTTGCTGTGTGTGTGTGTGATTAGGGCTTTACGTCCTGTATTTCTGCACCTGATGGGCTAATTAGGACAGGTAGGGACCATGGCAATGAGACGAAGATGAAACAGCCATCCAACATAGGCTCGACCGGGAATTAAACCCGGGACCCAGTGGCTGGAAGCCCAGCGCGCTACCACTGAGCTAGGCCCCCACCCCAACCATGGCAATGAGACGAAGGATGAAACTCCAATCCAACTTAGGCTCGAACCCGGGAATCGAACCCGGGAATCGAAACCCGGGAATCGAACCCGGGACCCAGCGGTTGGAAGCCCAGAGCGCTACCTCTGAGCTAGGCCCCCGCTCTGAATCCAATGAAGCACTCAATGTAAGTGTCATTTTGCTGCTGAAAAGGTTTTGTTTTGAAATGGTGTCAACATAACTCCTATTAATAAGAAAAAAATTAATTCTCAGCATGCATGCAATAAAAGTTATGTCCTTCAATCTGTTACTGCAATATCATTTATCGTTGTGAAAACCTATGCACAGGGTAAAATCATTTTTTTTAGATGGCTCTGTTTCATGATGACATGTTTCTTGCATTACAGATTGGACCTTTATCTGATGAGTCTGATGAAAATGCCATATTAAACAAGAGGCTCATTGGCAAGGTAATGTCTAAGCAAGTTTTAGTTAGTTATATAAAAACTATTTTCTGTATTTATATGTATTTATATAATATACATAGCATTTTACATATTGCTCAGAAAACGAGCAATTTACCATTTAGGCACACAGCTTATATAAAATATTTAAAGGCATTACAAAAATATTGCAGTCTTTTTTACTCTCTGTTATTAGGCCTATCCTAAAACGAGTATTGAAACATTTGTTTTTGTTTTCAGAGTGACGGACCATGTATCTCATGCTAGTCTTCAGTACCACTTACCAGACAGCTTCAGGACAGTAAAGGGCACCTTGGGAGTATTTTGATGGCACCAAATGTGACAAACGTGCTCTAAAGACTTTAGCCGTTTCCCAAAAGCCAAGTTCATTTGGTAAATACCCACATTTCTAAGATGTCCTTGAAAGTATAGTGCTACCACCATCTCACATTTCTAAGGAGAGGTCCCCCATATGCAATTGTTCTGGTTACAATGAGGGATCACATTGCAAGAACCAGATACATGCATATTCCCTCCAGTAAAAGTTGGGAATTTGGCAGGATGGTGGTTACATAAAACATCTGAAGGAGATGTCTTTCCAGTACACTTGTGACATTCCAGCTAAGATCACAACAATTAATCTGAAATGTGAGCTGTGTTGTGACTATGTAAAATTTTGTGAGGACAACAACATGCCACATGCAGCATTAAAAAATGATATATTTGATGGACTCCCAACATTCAAAACCGCATCATTACACACCACTTCAAGAGGCATTAAACCTGATGACCGTGAAGTGTGCCCTGACAAAAAAGCCTCTAAAGGAGAAGGACAAGATTCACAAACGGAAAGCTGGATTGGTTCAGTCCTCAATGACAAATTTCATAGAAACCAATCATATAAACTGACTGGCACCCTTGGATCCAAAAAATGCCTGGGATATTTTGATCCAAGGGTAATATGTGAAATCAGAAATGACCCGGAAGTGCACACAGCCACTAATAATTGGTATTTCAAGCACAAGCGGCATGTCTTTAAATTTCTGCAATGTAATCATCATCATGAATGCAGGAATACAAACACTGGAAGCAGAAAAATCTAAAGAGAGCTGCAAAGCTGTCTAAGATGACCAGAAATCGAAGCGAGCAACTTTTGAAAATTTAATAACGATGGTCCACATTGATGGCAAGGAAATTAGTATTAATGGTACCATAAGAAGTACAGTGTTCAGGACTCATATTAAAGAAAAACACATGTCACCCTTATACTTGCAAAGAATGTTATTCAGAAAAGAGACATCAACTGATGAAGATGAAACAGCGAAAGTATTGCATTTACAAGGACAATGTTAACAGATATGGGAAAAGAGGCATGAGGCTCATTGACTACATGTCAGCAAGAGAGATTGCAGAAGGGGCTTGTCAAAAAGCTCAAATGTATCCAATAAACTAAAGCAAAGAAAGCCAGTACAAGTTACCACTTCATAAACAGAAGAGAAGCTTCTGCATCTATGTTCTAATGACGAAGAAGAAAAGTTTATGCAGGATATTTTCCACCAGATGAAGACCAATGTATTCAAGGAAAAATTAGTCCACTTCAAGATATTGCACAATCTAGCCCAGAAGCCCCGTTATGGTCGTGGTCACAAGTATTCTGACTTGATACTAAAGATGAGTTGCCTCTACAAGAACCTGATTGGTGTAACAGGTCACCAATTGCTTGCAGTAAGTACAATCTCATTACTATAGTTGTTTCACACAGTGTGCAAAATAAATTGCAACAATATTTGACTAATTCGATTGGTGATAAACAACAATGAATGAAAATGTGCTATTATCAAGTACAGATTATCTTTTCATTTTACAATAAGTACTGCCAACATCAACGATGGATATGACTTTTCAGGACATCATGGGTCTTGCGTCAACAACAGTGGATAGGAGGTGACCACTTCTCAAGCTGAGACCGGGATTCAACAATACTGCATTCGATCGAGCTATGAGTCATACAATCAGGAAGATCTTGTATATGTATCCCACGATGAAGCCTGAACCCTGAGAATGAGGAGTGCTTTCCAGGATGATGGGGATATAATATACCTTAGCAATGACTGGAATCCTGACGTTCATTGTTGGCCAGTAAATTAATGACAAATTAGTAAGACTTAGTTGCATTGCCTCACAAAAGTGTTCATACATTGCAACCATGACTGTCACTACTCGGTTTCTTTGAAATCAAACAAACAAAACAAATATTTATATTATACCCAGTGAGCACTGCATTCAGCCCATGCATGATGGCCAAACAACGGGCAAGGGCTGAAGCATTACGTAAGGTTGTTGACATACACATGTCTAGTGCAAAGCTACTTGTGCACAAGGTGAAGAATGTCATCCTCTTTGACACAAGTGCAAAGATAACACCAGCAACATAAAATGCAACTTGTGCCCAAATCAGCAGGCTATTCATGGTAGCAATGAATGTGCAGGCTACCTTGACTACTTAGCTGCTAAGTTTTAGATACAGCTTTTGTATGGAGATATGCTACTTTGGCTGTTGGTACATTCCTTGATGCTTGTAAAATCTTTGACACCACAGCTTGACTTGAGCCCAGAAAACATGAGCCACTATGAATGCAACAGACCTTCGAATGCTTCCTGATGTAGCTGGTTTTCTTATGAAATTGAAGAGACACATGGGAGAAGATTTGCAGCTATTTATCAACAAATGTATGAATCAAAAATTGCGAGCTACGCAGGACCAAGACAATTTCCTGGAGTACACAAAAAAACTTGTTAATACTGTTGACAGAGGTGGCTTGCATTATGTTAATGACAAATTCTTCATCATGCTGATTAGATTTGAGAAAATTGTGAAGCCACATATGAGTGTAGGCGACTCTCATATGTCTGCCTGATTACAAGACAAAATAAAGGATTCAGCCCAAGTATGCAGTTTATGGGACCAAACTGCTGGGAATAAATTTGAAGATGAAGATAAAGCTGTTTGATAACTCTGTTAAATACTATGTTGATCTCAGAGTAAGAGTATTTGCCAATGCATATACATTCTTGCTAAGTAAAAAACAGTGCAAAAGAACACAATTGTTTTATGTATGATATCACAAGAAGTCCACAGAAAGTGATGGGAGTCATTTTCTAAAAATAACTTGTGGTGCAAATAAGTGGAGCCAGTGTAGAGTCCCAGGATATAGTCTGGAGCATCTCACTGTTCATAATTTCTACTGCTTCCAACCATAACTATGACACGCTTGTCCTATTACGATATGACCACCCAGCCAAGTTAGTTAGTTAGTTAGTGTTATTGTTTAACGCCTCATCAGCACCTGAGTGGGCTATGTTGAGGCTCTCTAGGGTAAGATTGATTATCTATAGTTGGTAGTAGAAGCCAGAAGCATGTAAAAAATTAATAATTGTCTGAGTTGGATAGCTGCAGCAGCTTGTGCAATGCGCATTGTCCTGTTTTAGCCACTGGGGATAGAGGACTTCACCCCAAGTGTTTCCACCCTCGCCACGTGGAGGCCCAGGACCTTCGAGGGCCCACCCAGCCAGGTGAATGGTCATCCTGTGTGTGTGATTTGGGCTTTACGTCCTGTATTTCTGCACCGGATGGGCTAATTAGGACAGGCAGGGACCATGGCAATGAGACGAAGGATGAAACAGCCATCTAACTTAGGCTCGACCGGGAATCGAACCTGGGACCCAGCGGTTGGAAGCCCAGAACGCTACCTCTGAGCTATGCCCCCGCCCCCAGAATGGTCATCCTAAGAAAAAAAACCTTTTCCCTCATTGAGGAAAGAGGTAAAAAAATAAAATCCCAACCAGCCTGGTGAATGGTCATCCTACGTCCTTGACATAGGACATGAAAGCAGCATGAAAATCTGAATATTTTCAGAGGGGCTGACAATTTCTTGCCCCGATGTTGAAGCAGGTGTTTGTGTGTTTGTGTTTAACGCCTCATCAGCACCCGATTGGGCTACCATCAAAGATATCTCTTTTCCTCAGGCTATCATGGCGTATAGCCGAACAGGCTGCTGGTACGAGTTATGCCAGTCCTTTCTCAGCGGCTGGATCTGGGTCTCCCTCACCCAGGTTATCGCCTAGACAAAGGGTGGGTGGGTGATTAGGGCTTTACGTCCTGTATTTCTGCACCAGTTGGGCTAATTAGGACAGGCAGAGACCATGGCAATGAGACGAAGGATGAAACAGCCATCCAACTTAGGCTCGACCCGGAATCTAACCCGGGTGTGAGTTGGGTGATTCGGGCTTTACGTCCTATATTTCTGCACCAGTTGGGCTAATTAGGACAGGCAGAGACCATGGCAATGAGACGAAGGATGAAACAGCCATCCAACTTAGGCTCGACGGGGAATCGAACCCGGGACCCAGCGGTTAGAAGCCCAGAGCGCTACCTCTGAGCTAGGTCCCCCCGCCTGAATCGAATCAAACCCGGGACCCAACGGTTGGAAGCCCAGAGCGCTACCTCTGAGCTAGGCCCCCGCCCTATCGCCTAGACAAAGGATCGATTTAGATCCACATTTTAAATATACAAATGCAGACCATAGTTCCCAAAACTTTGATCCAGACTCTCAGTCTTCACATCCAGGTGGGTGGTGGGTTGGTGATTAGGGCTTTACGTCCTGTGTTTCTGCACCTGCTGGGCTAATTAGGACAGGCAGAGACGCCAATATCCACCACACAAATTATCTGTAGGCCAGATGACTAATCAAATGATTGACAGGTATGTCATCACCTACCCTCCCTTCCCTTGCGGAATATGATCCATTGCTGAAGTCATTTGCCCTCACTTTAAGCTTCTACTCAGTGAAGGCTTACAACTATATTCGTGAAACATTTGAATTGAGCCTGCCCCATCCCTCGTCAATTAGGAGGTGGTGCACTGGAGTAAATGGCAGCCCAGGTTTCACCAGTGACGTGTTCACTATGTTGAGAGAGGGCAACAGTGGGGTGGGTGATTAGGGCTTTACGTCCTTTATTTCTGCACCAGTTGGGCTAATTAGGACAGGCAGAGACCATGGCAATGAGACGAAGGATGAAACAGCCATCCAACCTAGGCTCGACCGGGAATCGAAACCGGGTGGGTGGGTGGGTGGGTGATTTGGGCTTTACGTCCTGTACTTCTGCACCAATTGGGCTAATTAGGACAGGCAGAGACCATGGCAATGAGACGAAGGATGAAACAGCCATCCAACTTAGGCTCGACCGGGAATCGAAACCGGGACCCAGCGGTTGAAAGCCCAGAGCGCTACCTCTGAGCTAGGCCCCCACCCCCTGAGAGGGCAACAGTAGCCAAGGTGAATGGAAAAGAGGTGGTCTGCTCAGTGATGTTGGATGAGATGGCCATTAAGAAGCATGTTCATTGGGATGGAAAGCAGATGACTGGATTTGTGGATCTTGGGACTGGAATCGATGATGATTCTTCTCCTGTAGCTACAGAGGCAGTGGTTTTATGGCAGTTGGCGTGACCTTAAACTAGAAGGTGTGTGTGTGTGATTAGGGCTTTACGTCCTGTATTTCTGCACCTGATGGGCTAATTAGGACAGGCAGGATTGGTGGTGATTAGGGCTTTACGTCCTGTATTTTTGCACCAGTTGGGCTAATTAGGACAGGCAGGCACCATGGCAATGAGACGAAGGAGGAAACAGCCATCCAACTTAGGCTCGACCGGGAATCGAACCCGGGACCCAGCGGTTGGAAGCCCAGAGCGCTACCTCTGAGCTAGGCCCCCGCCCAGGACAGGCAGGGACCATGGCAATGAGACGAAGGATGAAACGGCCATCGAACTTAGGCTCGACCGGGAATCGAACCCGGGACCCAGCGGTTGGAAGCCCAGAGCGCTACCTCTGAGCTAGGCCCCCGCCCTCTTGTCCCTCAGAGAGAATTTTTGTTATTCTTGATACTTGCCACTAGTTAAAATTGGTGAGAAAAACTCTTGCGTCAGGTGGCATCATACCAGATGGTGATGGCAACAAAGTTGAATGACAGTCAGTGGAGAGTCTCCATAAACTACAAGAGGCAGAGGGATTGCGTTTAGGCAACAAGCTGCGAGGAACACACATCACTTGGAAAGCTCAGAAGATGAACGTAAACTTGGCTGACAAACATGGAGTTCCAGCATCCCAGATGCCATTCAATTTTGCAGGGATGATCTGAATTTTCAAGAGTTCTCAGAAAGTGCTACAACATGCCAGTTTATTGAATATTTTGACAGGCTTTTCGATGTTCTGAACTCCCGAAATCCATTTGGTAAAAGTGCAAAGGCCCATGAAAGCCGACAATGAGGACATCTTCATGCTTTTCCTGGGTGGGTAAGTTAGTTAGTTAGTGTTATTGTTTAATGCCTCATCAGCACCTGAGTGGGCTATGTTGAGGCTCTCTAGGGTAAGATTGATCATCCATAGTTGGTAGTAGAAACCAGAAGCATGTAAAAAAATCAATAATTGTCTGCTTTGGATAGCTGGAGCAGCTTGTGCAATGCGCACTGTCCTGTTTTTGCCACTGGGGATAGAGGACTTCACCCCAAGTGTTTCCACCCTCGCCGCGTTGAGGCCCAGGACCTTCGAGGGCCTGGGTGGGTGGGTGATTAGGGCTTTACGTCCTGTATTTCTGCACCAGTTGGGCTAATTAGGACAGGCAGAGACCATGGCAATGAGATGAAGGATGAAACAGCCAGCCAACTTAGGCTAGACCGGGAATCGGTTGGAAGCCCAGAGCGCTACCTCTGAGTTAGGCCCCCGCCCTCTCAAGCCTTTCCTGAACAAGGTTGACAGTTATATTTGATCATTGCAGGACCCAACTGGGAGGCCCATTAAATCAACAACAAGGAAGACTGAATTTCTTGGATTTCTCATTTTCCTTAACAGTGTCAAGCAGATCTATCTTCGCCATGTAAAGCGTCCTGGATCTCGTTTACGGTATCTACTTACAATCTGAGTCAGGACCATCTGGAACTTTTTTTTGCTGCCATTAGATCATAAAGTGGATTTAACAACAACCCTACTGTCCCCTGCTTTATACAAGTGTATGCTTGTGCGACATGAAATTAAATGCTTACCTGGAAACTGCCTGCCTCAAGACAACACAAGCATTCTTCACTGTGGATCAACCGCTGGACCATTGCAACCTGCAGTCCCTGATGCCACTGGTGACATGCAAGTAGCAAGACAATGTTGGACCACCAAGTTGTATCTTTACTCTATCCACTTTCAAAGAGGCAGTTACATTTCAGGTCATGTTGTCACAATGGTAAAGTCCAGGATTCACTGTGAAGATTTCTGTGCAGCCCTCAGTTGATGTCTTTGAGGAAGGCCATGTTGCTCACAGCCTCATCGCTGTAAAAGACAGAGGAGGTTTAATCAAGCCATCCGATAGCCTTGTCCAGGTGTGCTTGGAAACAGAGAAATGCTTCCAACTCAACCCCAGGCCCTCCAGGGGTCATAACTTTAGAATTAGTAAGCCCAGAGCATCACTTAATATAAGACAAAATTCTTTTTCACTATGAGTAATTAATGACTGGAATACTTTAGGATATGATTCAGTTAATACAACTTCAATCAAAAGTTTTAAGTCTGCGTTGTCAAAAGAATGGCAGAACTATTCGGAAAGAATTGCAGAAAACATTTTTTAATATAAAAATGTTTGTTATTCGAAAAGTGAATCCCTTGAAGAGTCAATGTTAAATCAATTTTGTATTGTATGCTTGCTTTCGTACATAGTGAATTAAAAGAAACAGATTTTCCTGTTGCTTGTGCTCCTTTCCAGATCTTGGCAGAAGTACTTAAAAGGTCACAATGAACTTTATAATTGGTGACAGTAGGGTGAGGGGGTATAGAAATTATATGTTTGGTGACAAAGTTACAAACGCTTGGTCCAAATCTGGAGGTAAATTTTGTCATGTTACAGAATTAGTGGACGACTTAACAATCCTACACCACGATGACATGCCAAAGTCCGCACGAAACCATTTCTATATTAGCTGTGGAATTTGCGACCTTACATCCAGATTGAAAGGTCCAAAGTGGGCTATTTCCAAAAAAATGGCAAACACAAATAATGTTCTTATTGTGTATATAGCATTCACCACAAAGTGCATTTCAGGGTACTTAATATTATATTTAATGCTTCAGGTGTAGGTGAAGACAACCTGAAAATTTTATGAAAATATCTCAACCGATGCCAAAGTTATAGCCATCAGCAGTAAAAAAAATTACTTTTTTTGTGTAACAATTGATTGTTATATATAAGTTATGTTGTGAACAATTGTGTTGGAATTTTATGTTTTATTATGTCAAGTTTTCTTAAAAATTTTGTTTTAATTTTGTGAAGTTTTGTTGTTTTCATCAAATATGCGCCGTTTTTTTTCCACTGTGCCCACATTGGAGAACAAGGTGAGTCTGATAATACTGTCAGGAGTGTAACAAGTTTATTAACAGGAAGTTAGATTACTGTAAGAGATAAATAGAATATAACATTTATTCTATGTTAAGATTGGTTGAGGCAAGACCTTATACGAAAACACAATACCAATTAAATATCTTCTATATAATGTAGTATTTATGGCAGCTCTTGTAGATTTGTACGAGTTGTCAGGAGTGTAACAAATTCTGTAAAATGCTATACCCTGTTACAAATAGCAAGCCTATAAAATGTTATTTTCTCTTTTTCAGCTGGATCTTCCACAAATATGTCAACTACCAAAATCCATCCTACTTGTGGCACTTCATGCCATGCTACATGCACTTAAATTATAGTTGTCAGGAGTGTAACATATTTCAAAGATATGCCATAGATAGTTTTATGTTGACAAGTAATGTAATGTAATGTGGAATAAATAAGTAATTTGCAATAAATATTTCCAGAACCACAACGGAACAGAAATGAAGGAAACCACTCAAACAGGCATTGCACACTCAACTGCGAAAGGTTTGTCAGTTACATTAACTCCTATATAGTTCCACACTTAAATATCTGTACCTTGCTTAAATTTACACATATTGAACGATATCATTTGATCCTCAGATATTGAGCTGCACAAGTACTACGCAGTACTCTACACTCAACCATCCAAATTTTATATTGGAAGAGTGCTAAAGCAGGAGGAGGGCAAAGCAGAAATGACATTTTTAGAAAAACGTCTCGGATCAACTTTTGAATGGCCACGCACACCAGATATCAACACAGTTGATTTCCATTTCATATTTGCAGGCCCACTGGTGCTTGAAGGACACTGTCCATTTGTCTGTCCAAATCTGGCAGGTGTACAACAACTATTTAAAAACTTTAAACTGTCTATGAGGTAAAATAACTTTCTCGTGGTTCTGAAAACTTTGTCTTCACATTGTGTCAGG
Organism: Alitta virens; assembly: GCA_932294295.1. Lineage (NCBI taxonomy): Eukaryota > Metazoa > Annelida > Polychaeta > Phyllodocida > Nereididae > Alitta > Alitta virens. The sequence goes on along the minus strand of OW028580.1, from coordinate 22,428,895 downwards.
AGTGTAACAAATGTGTTTCAATTTACATCATACTTTTGCCAAGCTACTGTGGCAAAAATAATAAACTGATGATGCAATAGTACATGCATATTAGTTGATAAGTATTATTAGTTCATATATATTAAGCTTTTTCAGTCAGAGAGATGTCATATATTTAAATAATTTTTCACACTTCGGTGTTTCTATGTATGTAAAATGTATTTGGCATTACTCAGTTCGGTACAAATGGGTAAATCATGGACATCATATGTTATAAAATGTGACAGTTTGGATAAATATCAATATATAATAATTTTAACTGCTTGTGACTCCATACTGACTTGTTTGTGGGTGTCTTCACATTGTGTCAGGAGTGTAACAAATGTTCCAATTTACATAATACTTTTGCTAAGCAACTATGGCCAAAGTAATAAACCGATGATGCAATAGTAATGTATATCAGTTGATAAGTATTATCAGTTCATATATATTAAGCTTTTTCAGTCAGACAGATGTTATTTTAACTGTTTGTGAATTTTGCAACAGAAATTTGTTGAAAAAAGTGGCAACAAATATTGAAATTATCAAATTTTGGTATTTTTAAGATGTTAAATATTAATAAAAAGAGCACAGAATTGTTGCACATTTGTTTTTTGTTGTTCTTTCACATGTCTGGATATTTCAGTTCTTAAATTTGGCAGTCACTGCTCACTGGAAAATAGAACCTTGCAATAAATTTTACTGGCATAAACTGCTCACATATGCATTCAGCAAATAAAATCTAAAACGAAAAAAGCAAAACCAATGCTGGTTTCCAATATTATAGATTTTTTTTTATTCCTGGGAAAGAATTTTCATGCAGATATAGCAACTTTTAATTTTAAGGTCTTCAGAAAGTTTTTTTGCCATTTTGTTGGAAATAGCCCAAGTACGAAAAGGTGGTATTTCATACACTCAACGATAAACAACGCACTAACCTACACGAGCCAATACAAAATGTGGCTAAACACACTATAACCCAGTATGGACTACCAGTTTTTTGTATCATGTGTGTGTGTGTGATTAGGGCTTTACGTCCTGTATTTCTGCACCAGTTGGGCTAATTAGGACAGGCAGAAACCATGGCAATGAGACGAAGGATGAAACAGCCATCCAACTTAGGCTCGACCGGGAATCGAACCCAGGCCCCAGCGGTTGGAAGCCCAGAGCGCTACCACTGAGCTAGGCCCCCGCCTTTTTTTGTATCATATACCCGTTGAGTTTACGTGAGTGGAATGCCAGTTTACTCAGTACACCTGAGTGGATTGACATAGAACATGAAAGCAGCATGAGAATCTGAACATTTCCAGAGAACAAATGTGTCAGTTTGTCAATTCTAGGATCCAAACCAATATGGAATGATTTGATGAAATTCACAAAGCACCTGGCAGCTTTTTTGACATATGACAATATCATGAAAATATTATCTAAAATAGTGTGGGTAGAAAAATAGCAGTCTTCCAATACACCGTCACCAATATGATTTGATGAAATTCACAAAGCACCAGGTAGCTTTTTTGATACATGACACCGTCACAAAGGTAAATATCTAAAATTGTGTATATAACAAAGTCAAAAAATATTATCTAAATTGTATGTAACAAGGGACTTAATAGCAATGACAGCCAGCCCTAGCAAGCTTATCCAGGGTTCGTGAACATATGATTCACCTGCATGACAAAACACTAACAGGCGACCAGAGTCATGCAATTTGGCCACATCACACAAGCCCTCTCATGTTCCCGGTTTACAGGTAAGACTTTCCTGGTCCTCTCAGTCAGCCAGGGCCAGACAACACGGAGCTCTCAAATAACACTGTATGTGACAGTTCGAAAAAGCCAGTTATGCTGATACTATCAGACGAGTTGTCAAATTGTCAGAAGTAACCAAACAAATAACATAGTACTACTTATAGTAGATGTGTTTCTGCAAAAACACCCAAAAAGATGAAGCTGGCCCAATTGCAAACTAACTGGCAGCAATCGTTATGCAAGGAATCTAAAATGAGAACAACTGTGACGACATACATGAACATTTATGAGATGGCAACAAAATGACTCCACCAGAGCTTGACATAAGCACTGGTCCGATGGTCAGTGGCCGTTTTTTGGCCTACGGACGAGTGAGGTAATAAGAATGTTTTCAAGACACTCACCAATATGGTGCAATTTGATGAAATTCACAAAGCACCAGGCAGCTTTTTTGATACACGCCACAATCATGCAGATATTATCAAAATAATATGTATGAAGGGTACAAAGAAATAAAACGTATATTATGTCAGCAAAATGGTAAAATTTGATGAAATTCACGAAGCCATATACGAACAGGCTTTTTGATAAAATAAAGAAAAACAGAGTCAAGATTTTCCACCTTGATTTTATTAACCATAGTAAACTTTAGGCTCAGATATTTCTATGTATCTCTTTGCAACATGGCTGGATCAATTGCAATTTTTAAAATTTTCCATCTGTTTTTTTTTCGAATACTCAGTTGTGCACAGCACAAAACAGATTTAAAGATATATATCACATTAAATTGATTAAAATTTCAGTTTTGTAGGTTTGTCATATGGAGAGCAATTTTTCTTTGTACAAATAAACAGAGGTAAATTTTATGAAATATATTATAACATAAATTATTTCAGCGCTTTTTGCTTCTTTCCTCCGAACATTTTCTTCAGTGCCACTAAAGCGAAAATGGTTCCATAGGTTGCTAGGACATACTGAAAAATAATATGACATTGCATTTCATGGCATTCTTGAACCAATACAGGACCAGTAGCATCTTGTAGGCTTTCACTTTCAGTGACACTATGATATTAATTACAGCCATAGAGCTAGGGGGGTAGTTTGTGTACTTTTCAAACAAGTTATCATCAGGTTCATACTTATCTAAAATTATGACTTTTTGCCTTAATAATTGTTAAATTACTTCATTATAAATGTTGGAAAATGTAGTGACCTCGCGTCTAAAGTCAGCTTCCTTTTAAAAAATATATAAGCAGAACTTTTCGCATATCAAAAATAACTACTACATGACTTATTATGACTTATATATATCAAACAATAGGGCGCTAACAGTAAAAGTATCGCAGTTCAGGGCGATTACAAAACCGATCACAACACCGTGACTTCCCAGCTCTGTACAGCACCTGTCAATGAAGTTGTGGACCATAACAACGTTGGCCAAGGGACACCTCTATAGTCCTTGTCAGAATGTTCTGGATCTGCCCCTGAGCTAGGGTTGTCATTGATATAAATTTTTCATTCACTATCAATACCAGTACCCCACGTTCGATATTGAAATATCGCAAAATCACGCAAATTTTTTATTATCAGCATTCCTAGTTAGAAATGGAACCACTAATCACAGGAGAAAATCTCCCAAGTCATTGTGAAAGAATTTATCTTTAATGTGATAACTACAAAGCCAATTTGTTAGGCTATCAGATTGCAATTTGGGGTGGGGGCTGTGTAGTCAAGTGCTCATCATGGCACAAATATATAATTATAGAGGATAAACAAAAAATCTAAACTTGAATTTATTCGATATCGCTATCAATAATTTCTTGATTAATCGATATAGGTTTCTACAGCATATCGATGACAACCCTACCCTGAACATCATTATTATTGTCCGCAACTTTGCGGCAGGGCACACATTGCCGAAAGGTACTGTAACGGGATAACATGGCATATTCACTTACATTAAATCGTCCCCTCTTTGTGTAAGAGTTGAAGTAGAACTCCCAACCTTTGAATCGGTATTGGGGATCAGTTTCTGACATAAACCCTCCAGACATGATGGATCTGAATGAAAACAAATGAAAGACATGACAGGAGTACCTCATATTGAGTGACATTGAGTCATAAGCTTACAATTATAGGTGTAGGAGGCATATGCCATATATTTATATAAAATTAAAATAAATCACAGTATATCATGCCATGCAGTTTAATCGGGAAAAAATTAAACTGTTTGAAAATTTAAATGAAAGGGCCACAAATTGAACTGAACGCTGAACTGGATACTTATCCACTTGGTATAACATCATATTTCACAACCGTACAATTCATATCGTTGTCGAGTTAAATACAACATTATGAGAGCTACATTGTCTTCGAATTACATGTTTAAACCCATTAATTTACCTTCTTTACTGAGCCCACAAGGTTGAGTTCGATGCCTTTGCAGTTTGAGGTCGAACTGCAGGAAAAGTACGGAAGGTCACAGACGGAACGGTCTTTTACTATTTTTATTTCATTAAAATTTTTAGAATATAAAATGATCGAATAATATTTTTATAACTTAAGTAGATTTATTTAAAAAATAGCTGTGTGCAATATGATATTTTTTATTTACAATTGAGTTAATCACGTTTTCGTGCCAAATTCGTAGGGCACGTGGGATTTTGCGAAGTAGACAGCACAAACCATGTGGCTCTGAAATTAATATTTTCCAGCTGAATTAGGCGAGTATAAGCAGTGTTTAACATTGACAACTATGTACATGTCTTGAGTAAATGAAGGAAAGGTTATTATAAACAATTTGTGACTACAGTACAGAACGCTTTTTTGGCAAAGCCTGGCGACCAAATATTTAGTATGAGCGATAATGGAAGTATTTCTGTATAATGTTCGTGCAATCTGTGATGAGACCCTTTAAAAAAGCTTCATTGACGCGAGGCTAGTATAAAATCAGGGTGACAAAAGCTATGAAGTTTCATCTTCCTGAAACGAGGCCTATCCTCGATCTGTATGTACATTGCGCTGACATCCAGAATATTCATATAGGTCGCTTGTGCATAATTTGGCCTTCGCTGTCTGCAACACAGACTGAATAGAGGCCAAATTCCCCCCTACAAAATAATATAATAGATAATGGAGCAGCTATTTGCCAAACCGCTGTTTTGAGTAGCTAAATCACGTCTATCCAACAAGCCAGCACGTTGATAGCTATAGTTGTCTAATCCCATAAGCCGGGCTGGTAAATAGATCGATGAATAGATTGCGTTGTCTATTCGATCTAAATCGCTGAGCTGGACTCTTTCCATGGTCAAAAGAATGAAAGACCTAGGGCTGTCCAACGCGCTCAGCATGTAGACATTGTCTATTAATATACTGACCCAGCTTTTGACACAGAATTGTATGTTGGATCGACGAACCAGGCTTTTCAATGAGCCTGGCTTGGTCAGTTTGTTTGATGTGTCCAGAAACTATGTTGCTAATCACTGAGCACTATGAAATGTTTTAGCTGCCATGTAATTTATTGCAACTCCTCGCCGATGTTAAGCATGTGATTGTTTTGTAGGGAGCACAGTCGACTGTTGCAGCCGCTAGTGGAAGACAGACCACAGGAAAAATAGTCGTGGCTCAACCAATAGCCACTTTGCATATATGCCTAATAACATGAGGATGTCTCAGAAAGTTTGAAGCTTTAATATTGCAATTTATCTCAGCAGATACATCAACCAGCTCAAAATGGATGAAGAATGTTTTCCTCGAGGTGGTTCGTCTAGCACTTCTGGTGGACAGGAAAAAGTCACAGGGAAGAGGAAAAACTCATTTTCAGTGCGTAAATTTTGGTTTTGATTTTCTTTTTTTATTAAAGTGAACTATTCTGTACATATAGGAATCTCCTGTGGACTGGGTGCTTATTATACATTGTGCAGTTTAATCCACTGGCATTAGACAGCAGAAGTGTATAGCTGTGTATAAACTCAACAGGCGGCCCCAGATTTGTATATGTATATAATCTTTATTCACTGTATTATAATAAGTACAGTACATATATAAAAACGAGGTAAAAGTTCAAAATGTGTAAAGTGTAAAAATTTATAAAATCAGCAAGTAGGGATTAGGTCGGTGAGACTAAAAATCTCATTTGAGTATTTAAACCATCTCGGACATTAATTAATTCTTTTAAAATATTGCAGATATTTGCTATCATATCACAGCTAGGTATTGTTAAATTTCTAATTGCAACAATATTAATATTGCGCATTGCACCTGTATCACAGCTTGAGACACCATATGTGAATCAAGTTAACTAAATTTCTCTTCAAATAGCCATAATTATTAATTTCACAATTCATTGCCATAAAAAAATAAAAAAAGAATTGTTGCACTTGGCAAGATGTTCATAAAATTACAGAAATCTACAAACAGTTTGTATTGTTTTATATCTTAAATTTACATAGAAAAATCACCCACATATAGCAGTTCAAACCCTCTAGTGCTCAACCGTGTTTCATGGTTCAGTCACTTTGTGTTGACATAGATTGTAATCATCAATTTCCATTGCTGTAAAAGAAAAAAACAAGGTTGATGTCCTGTACAAAAAATTTACTTTTTTTGCAGGAAGTTGAGGAGTCTGGAAAGGGCAAGAAAGGAAAGAAAGATGGCGTTATCCAAGGGCGGAAAAACTTGAGTTACAAAAGGAATGAGAACACCACCATAGAAATCACCACGAATGCTGCAGCAAATTTGGGCCCATGGGTATATGCGATATTACAGTCAAACTTGTCCAATTGGCCACTTAAAAATAATTGTAATTATGTTAAGGCTCTACTGGGATCGAAATAAAGTTCAACAATTGTAACCTGTTTTAAGGTTACCATGAATATTGATGTGGTAACCTACTCTAGTGGCAACTGCGGTGACAAAATATTTGATGCATTCTGTTACAAACGGCGGTTTGTGCGGAAATTTTTTATTTTTGATTGAATGTTCTTGACTTATTTCGATCCCTGCTCTATTGAACGGCTACCGGTCTTAAATAACCAATTTCTTTTGAATTCTAAACATTATTTAATATTTTAAGCATCTTTGCATTTTCACAAAGTTTTGTGCTACTGTTGGCCCGGTAGGTTGTTACTACCGACAAAGATACTGTTGATACACTTCATATATTAACTAACATGTCAATTATCTTGATTTTTTTCCAGAAGCTCATAGCTGACATGCCAGTCTTGGGCTGTGTTGCAGCCATTCATGACTTTGAACTTGTGGTTTCCCTTCCCAACGGCGTACAGGGCTTTGTTGAAGTCACTGAAATTTGTGAAGCTTATACAAATTTACTTGAGCGATTAGCAGTGGGAGAAGTTGATCAAGAGGTAATGAAAAGTCTTTTTCTCTCTCTCTCTCTTTTTGGTAATTTTGTTTGATAAGTAAAAGTCAGGTAATTAGGTATTCTGTGTAAATTTTTCAAGTTTATAAGTTTAGCATTTGACACCTAGTGGTGCATATATAAGATACATGACGTTTCACTAAATTTTCAGGGGTCACAAATATGCATATGTTGACCATTTCACTCCTGACACCTTGTACATGTTATAAGATCTATAATATAATGGGATAATATCAAATTATAGTATGGTTTGAGATTTTTTTTATTTCCGGCATGTATATACATACATTCAACAAAGGTAGTAACTTCTTGAAAGTTATGATGAAATTTTTTTATTTAATTGTAGGAGGTTCACAGTCTTCATGAATTGTTCAATGTTGGAGACATGCTTCGATGCCAGGTTACCAGTATTTTAAATGTGCGAAGACGGCGGCCCAGGGCGAAGTTAACTATTAATCCAAAGGTTATAAACCAGGCTCACAAAATTGCCAAACTGGAACCAGGAATGGTGAGGACTGTTTTGTTATTAAAAAAAACCTCACAATTGTGATAACGGAATTAATGTCATCCATGTTAATTCTGTTTTAACTTTTAATTTACATCACAGTTCTTGGGAGTGTCTCATAGTTAAAACCAGTAATTCGTAAATATATTGAACTTGTGATGGTCTTGATAATGAATTCTACTCTATTAGTCTACTGCACAAAACCGACGGGGTCAATTGCTTTATTTTTTGTGATTTATACTGACCACATTTTTATGATATATAAATGTAAGGTATACACTACAGTAATAAGGAAAAGCGTAAATAAGCCTTTAATTTTGGAAGAGAAATATTTGTTATTTGATCCGTTTTTTTTTTCATATAAGGTGTTCAGCGGAGTCATATCTAGTGCGGAGGACCATGGCTATGTTGTCGATATCGGCATAAAAGAAGCTAAGGCCTTTTTGAAAACTAGCCAAGCTGAGAGTTACATCCAAGAATATAGAGATGGTAAGGGAAGTTTGTTATACTGTATCCCATACATTTTTACTTGTGAACTGTTTTAACATTAAGAGTGATCTTCAACTGATACACCAATAATTTTTGCTTTGTATTTTCAGGAGAGCCATTTCACGTTGGTTCATACATCACATGTATGATTTCTAACCAACCTTCGAATGATAATCGAGTAGTGGAGGTTGACCTTGATCCCAAGAAGATTTATTACACACCAGTGAGTACAGAGAATATTAACTACCAATTATATTTCTTTCTTTTTGTATGATATGCTTAAAAGTTAAAGTATTCGCTTATTTATTTATTTATACAGATTCCTAAAGATGCCAATGTCACGATAGACACATTGTTACCAGGAATGTTATTCGATGCAAAAATTGAGAAGGTAAGTTTCTGGTTCAATAAACTGTTATTTTATTCCGTTAAACTGATTATCATTGAACATTTTAAGAAGACAATCCAGCTTAGATTTACTGAAGAATTTATTGTATTCTTTTAGATTACACCGGGAGGGCTCCTTGTAGAATTTCTTCACTACACCGGAAACGTTCCAATGTTACATATCCACATGAATGTGAAGACATTAGAAGAAGGAAAGATGGTAAATAGCATTTTTGTTATCTGTTGGAAACAATTATTCTTGTCAATGATTTGTACACATTTCTTTTATAATACAGAAGTTATACCTCAACATTGCACAGCATAAAATAACAATAAAAGCTGTGCCAGTCAAAACAAGATTATTATGAAAGACTGAAAACTTAGATGCATTGCAAACAAATACTGCAATAGTAAAGAACTAGAACAAAAACTCTGTATATGTAATAAAACTTATTGTTGAAGTATTGTTTAATATGGTTTAACAACTTTTCAAATTCTTGAGTTTTTTCAAAAATGTTTCAGCTGCGGGTCTGCGTATTATTTGTGAATCCGGTATCCAAGGCCGTAACCTTGACGACGCTTCCCCATTTAGTCAAGCCAGACAGTGTTCCAAAGAATCCTTTGACAGCACTCGAAGTTGGAACCATCATCGAGGAGGCGAAGATTATGAGAGTGGACAACAAGACAGGTGTCACTCTGAGATTACCGGATTCTTCAGTGAAAGCATTTGCTGGCGTAAGTTTTTAAAAATATTTTTTCGGAAAAAGTGCAGTTTTAGCAGACCCAGATTTATGACCCTATTAAGCTAGCCTCGTTGTCAAGCATATGACATAAAATTCAATTTATGACATCGCAAACAAATGACGGCGGTTTTCATATTCACGGCTAGAACGATGTTTATTTTTATTTTCCCCCAAACCCCCGCTGTGCTACTCAAATGTTATTCTTGTTGGACAAAACCTTCAAAACTTGTGAATGTTGCTCAAAATGATAATATATTTTATATTCTTTGGACGCCAAATATGGTCATAAATTTGGGTCCGCTATACTGCATGAGGCCCATTTTATCCAAGCCATGACCATAATCCAATTTTGGCTGTTGTGTAAATGTATTGTATTTCGTATATAGTATGTACTTCAGGAGAGTGATAATGCATGATAAAACGTATAAAAGGTTGCATGAGACTCTGAATGTGATACTATATTATATATTATATAAACCAATTTTCCTTTATTTTTATGCAGAAATCCAATCTGAGTGATGGGAAAATTGTTGATGCGGCCTCAGTGTTCAGCAAAGGTGACATTTGCAAATGCCGAGTGGTGGGCCTCTGTTACGCAGACCGAATCGCTTATGTGTCGATGAAAGAGTAAGTGTTGATGCTGCTAATCCATTCTTTTCTCCTTTGCCTTTTGGTGAATCTACTCAAAATGTATAATAGTCGTAAAAAGAACAAGAAAATATTTCAACGTAATCATGTTTTCATACTAGTTTCATTATATTTCGATTGTGAAGAAGTCTTACTAAACTACATACAAACACAGTAATAAATCTTGTAAATATAAAATGATGTAAATATGTAGCATAATATTTACTGGTATTTCTTCTGATGTCTGCTATGTGAGATATTTCTTTGCATTGTGACATTTTATTGTATTTTTTAAAATATATTCATTATAATTTTCAGGAGTGTCTTTACAAGAAACCTCTTACGAATAGGTGACATACATCCTGCTATGGTCCTGAAGGTAATTACTGGTATATCATTTTGAGCCAAATTACATTTCTGAGTGCTTGAAATTAATGTATTTGGTAGTGTTTCATCTCAGTTACTGATGAGTTATACTTGATTGTAATTTCTTGTGTCAAAATATGACGAGGATATGACTTGTGATTTTCAATCAGGGCACAATTAAAGGGCATTTTGAAAATGGGATGTCTGTGGTGCTGAACGATCATTTGCAGGCATTTATTCCGACATTGCATTTGGCCGACATCCCACTGAAGAATCCACAAAAGCACTACAAAGTTGGTGACCCGATCACACTGAGGGTAAGTTGACTGAATCAGATGGTTTAATTCAGTATAGTAATAAAAATTCACGAGGAAATGCACTTAAATACTTCTTTTAATCTCTAATATATATTAATTAAGGAAGCATATGTTTTTGTATTGGTCACAAGTTGAATTGGTAATTTTTATGAATAGACATGCAATTAATTGCTCAGGTCAGCTGATGTATTCTAAACAATTTTAATCAGCTAATGTCTACTTTGCAATGGTATTAACTATTTCTTACAACACTTCATAATTATCTCTTTCACAACCTATTTTTTGGACACTGATGTGTACTGCATACCTCCACAATTGTAATGAATTTATAAGAAGGAAAGTTTAAAATAATTTCTGTACAATTGTTCTGCAAAAAGTCCTGTATCATTGTTAAATTGCAGGTATTAAAAGCTGAATCGGAAAAAAGACGGATCATTGGTACCTGCAAAAAGAGCATGGTGAATTCAAAGCTTCCCTCAGTCAGTTCTTATGATGACCTTGAGGTTGGCATGAAGACAGAAGGTTGCATTGTCAAGATCGATGATGGCGGAGTTATAGTGTCTTTTTATGATAATGTGAAGGTATGTGCTTTGAATTATTTGTTGATAGTATATTACTATTATATTTTTATCTTATTTAAACTTATCTATTCAGAATTTCCTATCTAAACAATAGTCTTCTTTAATCCAAGGCCAGTGAGCAGAAAACATTTCTGAAACGGGCGCTATAAAATTTTATTTATTTTTTATACTTTCTCATGCTGTTGTTTGGTTTAAATAGGTTAATGTAGTGTTGCAAAAATATGAATTTCTAAATTTTGAATGTAAATTTGTGGCTCCTGGTGAAGCAAACGCTTATCTGGTTGGAGCCAATTTTACATTCTGTAGTTTATATGAAGTATTGAAGTAAGTGGCATTAAAAAATTTAATGTAACTGGAGAGTTGGCTGAACCGCGGACTTCACATAGATTGGTATGTGAAATGATATGTAAAAATATTCACAGCAGCTAATTTTGATAACAGATATTGTGTCTCGTCCTCTATCCAGGCCAAGAAAAAAATAATCAATTGTGAACTTTTCTTTATAGTGCTTGTGTTTGGTAGGACGAAAAAGAAAAATGAAATTGATTTTCAATATTCTCAAAGTTTCTTTTCTCTTTGTATTCTTTAGGGCTTTGTTCCGAAGCGTTATTTGAATGAGGACTTCATTGCTCACCCGGAAAGAGTCTTCTATCTGGGACAAGTCGTGAAATGTCACGTCATGAACTTCAATGCAACAGAAAGAAGGATCACGCTGTCTCTTATTGTTTCTGAAAGAAAACCTTTTGGAAGGAAAGAACTGGAATTGCCGGAAGATTTTGCACTTGGAGGAGTAAGTCCATAAATGCATTCTTTTTGCTCTTTTTGATTGAACTTCTATGAACGATTACATTTATGGTCCTGTAGGTCAATAATTGGTAAAGAGTCGAGTCTAATTTGAATGCGAAAGGTCATCGCCACATAAGGGTTGAGGAAATGTATGCCACAGCTCTGAGTGGATTTCTCATTTTTGGGTGTCTTAATATTTGCCTATCACATACAGTAGGTTTAAATAAACCGAAAAAAAGATCCCACTGGAAACAAAACGTATAAACAATTTATTTCTTGGCATTCATGTTTCTATTATGTTGAACAAATCGCTGAAATATTTCAATTTATTATAATTTCTAAAATATCATCAAGGAATATATAAACAATTTATTTCCTAGTTTTTCAAGTTTATATTGTGTCAAACAAAAGGAATATTTAACTTGTGTATAGATAAAATTGCAATGTCTTGGTCATAACAATGAAATCTTCCCTTTCCAGATAACAGAGTGTCAAATCACAAAGAAGATGGACAAAGGTTTTGATGTCCTACTTCCATCAAAACTTCCGGCATTCCTTCCGAAGATGCACCTTTCCGATCATGTCAGCCATTGTAATGTCATCCACAAGACTTATGAAGTGGGGCAAGCGCTGAAGAAAGTTGTCTACATCTCATCAAGGAATGTTATTGTATCCCTTTTAGTTTTGCTTTGGGAAATTCTAAATATTATTCTATTGTATTCTATTCCTCTCTGAGTACTTTGTAAAATTCTGCACCATCTGAATTTTGATTACACGTATACAACTTTGAAGTAAATTTACATATATACTCTTTTTTTTGGTACGACTTAAATAAGATGGGTTTCTCTTTGTCCGAGCTAACAAAAATAAGACACATTATCCAAACTTGGTTAGAATTAAGTATACAGGGGTCAAAATTCGCTTAAAAATTTCGGGAGTCGAATGAACTCTTAACAAAAATATGTTGGGAGTCCGTCTCCTTTAATTGAAAAACGAAGTGATGCTTGTTTGTTTATCCTCCATGGCTCAGTGACCATGCCATGTGCTCAGCATTCACCAGCCCTCCTGCAAGTGTAATGGACTTGCCCCACTTAGCACGCGCAACATTGCATAGCAAAGCTAAATGCGTTGTGGCGGGTCTACTCCAAATTCTAAAACGGGGGACGCAGCACTCAGGCCTCTTAAATTTATAGGAGTCAGACGAACTCCTTTGCAGTCGGATTTTGAGAGTCCGTATGAAATTTAGGGAATCACGGACTCCCGTGAATTTCGAACCCTGAGTATATATTTGCAGGGTGGCCACACATCCTTAAAAATTCTTTGATCCAGTTTCTGAGGGTTAAGGGGCTCCTTATTAAGGCTGTAAGTAGGATGGATTTGGAGGACTTGAAAAGTTTATAATTAAATTAACGAGAAATATTTGTGTGTATATGGCAAATTAATAGATAACCTCATTAATGAGGTTGCCAGTTGCAACTTGCTGCAGTTCATTTATTCATTACGAATTACCTGGGATAATTTCTTAACCTAAGTTAGATTGTTAGCATGAAGCAGAGTTTGATCGATGCATCAGAAGCTGGCAAGTTTGTCAAAGATTTCAAGGGGCTGCAGCTAGGACAGATGATCGATGGAATGATCAAGAAGTTCATGGATTACGGGGCGTTTGTTGATTTGTATAACGGATCAGTGGGACTGGTGCCCAACAAGGTACGTGTAAATTGTGTTCATTAAAAATAAAATCAATCCTTATCGTCAACAAGTAATTGTTGACTAAGTTACATCCCCATTGATCTGTGTTCTATTTTAATAATAGAAACAGTGCAGTCTATGTGTTGTTCGGAATCAAAATTGTACTGTTTCTGTACTTGTGCATATATAGACAGACAGGCAATTTATATTTCGGGCAATAGTTACATACGCATTAAAAAGCACATATTTAATGATAGGAGGTGGCTGAAAAAGCACTCACTAAGTCGAATTTTGTATGCTACTGTGAGAGCCCCTTCAAAGGCAATTGAAATAATATAATTTATCAAGAATTTAACTTCTGACTTAGTTTAGAATACTATACATATAGTTTTCAAGAATAAAATAGAGATTATAGATAAAATGAACTATTAAAAGGGCACACATGGAAGCTACGTTTACAATGATATGCTTCCATGTGTACCCTTTTTTAAAAAGAAAGTGTTTTGCACTAAGCTTCCAGTTTTCTTGTATGCTTACTAATTAATGCCTGCATAGTCTGGTGTACTTTCACTGTTCTGGGTATTCAAATGTGCTGTTATTCTCATCGCTCTTCTCCATTGATTAACACGCTACTGCATGTGTTGGACAGTTTATTATTAATTTTGTTAAAAATTTAACTTGTCCATTCTCGAATTTCAGTTTTTGTGTGATAGAAGAGTGAACGTCCCCAGTTCTTTGTATCAAGAGGGACAATCAGTCAAAGCAAAAGTGGTGGAGCTGGACTCGGAAAAGAAGCGTGTCTTACTCAGTTTAAGAATGGATGACTGTTACCATGGTGACACCACAATTGGTGTTAATCTTGTCGAGCGAGCTGTAACTGAGATGGAATCGATTCACAAGATGTGTCAAGGCAAAGAAGGTATGGAATTTATTTGGGTGTCTTGGGAGTCACTGCTTTTGGATTTGAAGTGTATTGTTTTGGAAAACTGGATGGCTTACGTTTGGTTAATATTACCTTGTCAGTATTGTTTTGGAAGACACATGTACTGAAATTAATGTAAAACACATGTGAATATATTTGGGCTACATCATCTAATCCCGTCATATACTTATTTCCAGGGTTACTTGGTGATTTAGCAGAACAACATATCGGCAAATTAGTGCAGGTCGTGATAGATGAAATCAATGACCTTGGAGCTTTGTTGCACATCAAGGATTCTGAAATAAAAGGAGTTGCCATCACTTCTCACTTTGGCGACACTGCTCCTAAGTCTGGAGATGAACTGAAGGCCGTTGTACTCTACACTGATCTTGTTGACGGCAGCGTTGAAGTCTCCTTGGATAAGGATCACATCAATCGCACCAGCAAGCGAGTGGATAACAAGTTTTCTCAAGTGAGTTCTTTCATACATATTTTTTGTATGTAAAGCCTGTTTCTTTCCTTTTGTTTTGCAATCTTTGATGGAAAAAAAAAAGTTTTGACTCTAGTACCTGCAGTAATTGTAACACATCTTAGTAGAGACCACTGGTTCATAGGTCTGTCATATAATATAACATTACCTTTATTGGTCAACAATTCACAATGGAACTTCGTGGCATTGGGCAAGTAGCTCGATACAGTTGTTACTGACAATTACGATATTATTATATGACTGAAGATCAGTGCCGAGTCATGTACATTGTTCTAGCATATTTTTAATTTTATCGAAAGCTTACCTTAAATGAGGTTTTTAATTGTAATTTGATGAACTTCTATGTCATTTGTTTCTCAGGCACGGTGTGGACAAATCATCAAGTCTGAAGTTTTGCTAATAAAGAATGAATTTGTGCTTGTGATGCTGAAGGGTCATGCTCTTGGAAAATTTGCATACTTACCATCTAGAAGGGTGCGTCATCTTTAAATTGTTCTATGATATTGTCTAATTTCTATGCGTGCTATAGACCTTTCTTGTACCTTTGTGTAAAAAGAAATGGATGCTCTATCGTAATGTAACATACCAAACCCAAATTCTAGTGTTAAAAAATTAATTAACCAATTTGATTCTTTTCGCTTTTTTTTAGCACTTGAACGACGTTCTGGAACAGTATCAGTACAAAATAGGTCAAGTCAACCCTGTCGTCATCAGATTGTAAGTTATTTGTTGCTGATACTTTTGATATTTTTAATGTTCACTTGACCGATGCTACACTTATTTAAAAATGGAATATCAGTCAGTGTAACTAGCCGAAGTACTGCTAGTGTGACTGTTCCGATTATAGTGTTGACCTTGCCTAAATTGCATTCAAATGGGCCACCTGATTCAAGGTGATCACACTACAGGTCTTATAGGCCTTTGTGTTCTGTCAAAGTGTGTATGACGTGACATTAATATATGTATGTCTTATGTTACTTATTGTTGTAAAATGTGATATACACTTGAAATAAACCATCTATCTATCTAGTTGAGTAAGGCAGAGTTTCAACTTATGTGAGGATTTATAGAGAAGAATGAATAAGCAATTTAGATATTATCAACTGGTGTTCGGATCACTTTGCTCGATTTTAAAACTGATTATAATAGGAAAATGTTCCACATTATGGTCGTAATTGAATAACTCCGCTGTAATTGTCCATTCAAGAAAATATTTGAAATACTTGGGTTAAAACCTCACATATTTCATGTGGATTACATCAAACCATGCAATTAGGTCCATTTGCAGTAATTTGACTTTTTATGATACTTCCAGAGAGAAGAATAACCTGATCTTTGCGTCGCTAAAAATTCACGAAAGTGATCGGAGTGACAAATCTGATGCGCAAGAAATGACATCGGCCGAAGGAGTCAATATCGGTGATGTAGTTCATGCACGGTGAGTGTTATTAGCTCTGTCCCCGGAGGGGCAGAGGTTTTGTTATTACATCAATCTCGCGAGATGACGTCGCCTACCCACGAAAACGTACGTCATGTGATAACAGAAGTTACATGCCGTATTCCGCTACATCCCGTGGTTTAACGCTACATATTCCCCTTTTACAGGCTGCTATTGCTTGTGGGCCTTTTCCGTTGCTTGGTTTTCCTACGCACAGCCATTTCATACCCCGTTTGCGTCCTTCACTTGCTACCTATTCTCGCCATTGCCCGAGACTGCCTTATGACGTCATCAACGGAATTCCCAATGGGGTAACCCTGCGCGAATCAAGGACGTAGCCCACAATGCAGTCCGCTGGTGGAGCGATTGCAGCGCCCCTGGTGGGCGTCGACGGAACTACCCGGAAAAAGTAATTGTATTTAGTTGGTCCATCAGGCATCACACGCTTATAAATAAGCTACTATAGTATTACGATCTCGGTACACAACTACCTCGCCTACTAGCACTTGGCTGGTGGGCAGCTGCTCTTTAGCTTACTGTTAGAGTGCAGGAAAGTTGCACACAAGATAGTGGAGAATCCGGTCCCCTCTGACCCCATGTGTAGGGTAGTTGGTTCGAATCCCATTGGTGGGGTGAGGTTGACTAAGGGTGGTCACAACCTCAGGTGGTCATTGGGGATATAGTATTACGATCTCAGTACACAACTACCTCGTCTACTAGCACTTGGCTGGTGGGCAGCTGCTCTTTAGCTTACTGTTAGAGCGCAGGAAAGTTGCACACAAGACTACAATTAAATTAAATTGGCATAAGATACTTATTTACATAATAGCAATAATGTAACACCATTCTGCACTTTTAAAATGCGGGTGACGAATCGGGTGACGAACAGACTTTTTCCGGGTGATGAATGGACCTGTTTTTTCGCTGGGACGAAACGCGCAGTGACGAATCGACCTGCTGCCCACTGGGTTGCAGCCAGCCGGCGAAAGTGGCGGGAAATGTCGCGGTTTTGATCCCATTGGGGATCAAAGTGTTCTGCAGCTAAGGGCAGAGCTCCGCACATCCCGTGTGCATTCTAGTTCTTATTAATTTTATTTGTACTAGTTGTGTTGGTGGATATTATTGCTTTTTATTGGACATATGATTTTAACATAATCAGGTCAATCCCATTGTATACCACCTTGATATTGCATCAATACAAAGTTGGTCGGTGAATTTGTTATGTTTATCAACGAGTTCATCATGTCTAGCATATAATAGAGCAACAAAAAAAAACTAGTTGTACCTTTGTGAAGTAATATGCAGCTATTCGTGTAAAATTATAAAAAAAAATGAATGAAAACATCAAATATGAAAATGTCACTTTTTAATGATTTTGTTCCAGAGTAATAAAGCGGTTGCCATGGCAACTGCAAATTAAAATAAACAGGTTAAGAGGAAGACTTCACATCACTCAGGTGGTGGATGAGCTGGAGAAACAGGTATGTAATAATTCATGATTTTGACTGTTATATATATATATATATATATATATATATATATATATATATATATAGTGGTTACAGTGCCAGGTCACGTCTAATATTAACTTAAAGCTGGATTGTCACAGTGGCCAACATCTTTTTATTGGGTTCTTAATGGTGGAATTATGCTGTAATTCTATTAAAATAACTTGCAGGGTCTCCAATGAATTAAAAAAAACTAAAGGTGTTCTTACATAACTTAGTTTTGCCTTCTTTATAGTAAATAGTGGTATTATTATTGGCGCACAGCGCCAATTCTTTCGTTGCTTGAAGGAGACGTTTGCGCGTAATGCTTCCGGTTTGCCATTTCCGAGCGGCAAATTCGAACTTACATGTTAATCCAATGAGGCCAGTTCGGGTATACGTTCAAGCGTGTATATAGCATACTTCTACACGTCGTAGCGCCCTGCCACATTGTCCGTCTATAGTGTACTGCCTTTGGAGTGTTTTCCACTCATTTTTTGTTTTCTTGAAATCGTTTGTTGCCTCCGCGAGTCCCTTGGCTGTTTCCGGTCACAAGATGGCGAACTCCGACGGAAATGACCGAAGTGCGTTGTACAGCTTCATGCATGTTCGGGCGAGAGGCCCCAGGCGGGGAATTCTTGCAGTGTCTTATACCTTTTATTGGTCGTTCAATTTTTAAAACCCACCGGGGGCCTCTTTCCTTACTTTAATATATTAGCGCATGCGCAGTGACGTGTCTAGACGGCTATGTAGGTCACTGCTACAACAGAACCAAATGGCCATGCAAATTGCTGCATAACACGGCAAAGAAATTGGTTTATATTTTGCATCTTAGGGACAGAATAACTGTATTTTATGGATTACCGATATATGATACTTGAGCATTTTAATTTTAGATGTGCAGCAAAGGCGGCTGGAGGCCTGTTGTATACATGTTTGACGTCCGTACCACTTGACAGCTGACAGTGACATTATCAATGCGAACGTGCGCTATACATTAAATAAAAGCCAGAAAGTCATAGAATACCTTTCTGAACAAATACGGTATCCACTCCCTCTGAAAACGGCAAAATTCGCCTTCAGAATGTCGTGATTATCAGTGACAACCGCCATTTTGATTACTTTGTGTTATGCGCTGTGATTGGTTGAAATGAGTAGTCCCAAAATATAACAGCCAATCAGTGATTAGCTTGCTTGGAGCAGTATCTAAAACATACTGCGCGCCATTTGCACATTTCTATGTGCTCTAGTTTTTGTTTTTTTTGCAGGGTACAAATCCACTGGACAAGTTTGCTAAACATTCTGAAGTACATGGGAGAGTTATTGGCTTTCGACCCTCAAAAGGAAAAGTGTAAGTCAGTTATCGTTTGATAAAAATTGAGCACATTTTCAACAAATTACAATGTTTTCATATTTTATAATCAATTTTTTTGTTGAGTTCTGTAGTGGTTGATGCGGATATTTGCTAATTTTTAGATTTTATTTGGTTATCTTTGGCTATGACTTAACTGGGTATAATATAAATATTTGTTTTGTTTGTTTGATTTCAGTCAGAAATCATTATCTAAAGCAACAACAAAGACAGACGTGGCTGAACTCTCATTAAGGAAAAGGTATGTGATCATAAGCTTCTTCTCGTAACTTTTTGAGTCAGGGGCAGACTGGCCTTTGGGACATTAGGGCAGTGCCCAAGGTCCACCACTTCAAGGGGCCCACTTTGCAAAAAAAGGAATTGGGGCCCAATGATTGTTGTGCCCTGGGGCCAATAGTAGAGCCAGTCCACCCCTGGGTTGAGTTAATTTCAATGCATTTGCAGTGTAATCAATTTTTTTTATTTGATTTTAAATTTTAATATACTTCATGTAATAAGCTGGTTTCTGTTTTAGCATTCTTGACGCCAAAGAAGTGAAGGCTAAAATCAGTTTCCGACAAGGAGACTATGTTAATTTCTTCATCAACAAGGTGAGCGCTCACTTCAAGGTGTTAGTATATATGAAAATTATTTCTGATAATAGAGAATATGAAATTGAACTTTTTAAGAAAGTGCCATCTGAAATACATTTTTGAAAATCATACATCTTCCTGTTCGTGAATCTTGAACTTCAAAAACTTTCAGTGCATGCCTAGGATGGTAAGTGGAATGATTGGACCCAACATCGAGGCCACGGTTCACAGGTTGGATACCTCCAAAGATCCAAAGGTTTGTCAAAAACTATTATTATTGGTGTAGAAGAGATGAGAAGATGGATGCTTGTGAGGAGGCTGGGCTTATTTTTTAATCGAAGTATTGTAATTTGTTTCACAGATTTTGAACACCTCAGTAATATTAAGAAACACAAGTTTACTCTAGTTATGTTTTCGTAAGCCTTCAGTAAATATTTTAGCAAATATATTTATCTGAAGCAGCGTCACTTGTTCGTGTAATGACTATGCAATTTTTATGAAAGTAAGCCCGAGCAGGCTGGGCCACTGTACTTAATGTACTTTATTGTTTTGTAGTAAAGTATACAAACATACATTTTGAATAACCAAAAGTTATGAAATAGTAGAAGAAATGTATTCTTTTCTGTTGAATTATCATATTGTCTAGCAAGTACTATTTCATTCTTGCAGATGCCATAATTGGCATGTTCATTCTAGTTGCTATGATATGCCCCAAATTTTACTTCATACTTTAGTGTGAATTAATTATATATGTATTAATAGTTAATGACACTTGTGGGGAGTAGTGAGATTTCTAACTTTGAGTATTTGTGTTATTTAGGTGGTGAAAAATCTGAAGAAGTACTTCAAAAAAGCTACGGGCTACAAAGCAAGACTGGTGAAGAAAGATAAAAGAGGAAAATGGATCGTGTCATTGTTGGGTGTGTAAAGAACGTATTTGTTGATACTTAAGGCCGCACTTATTTGATCTTTGGCTTCTTTGACCCTCTCTGGGCCAATTTAAATGGGTCAGTCGACCCAAAATAGAAGAAAATTTCATATCAAATAACATTGGGACATGTCATTTTTTTATTTATTATTATTTTGAAGAATGATTATATTTTCTTTTATATTTTCAGATGAAGGTATCTTGAAAGAGGGTGCACTGGTCAATGGAATGGTCTATTCTATGGATAAAGAACATGGATTGCAATTGTATCTTCCGAATGAAACATACGGACATGTTTGTTTCACGGACATTAATGATGAATGGCAGGCAAGTCTTTTTTTGGTTGTCTGCATGATGGTGATGAATATGACATATGATGTATTGTTTATATCACAGAATAATACATGCTCTGAATACTGTACATTTGATTATGATTTCACAAATTGAATTACAGCAGATTAGTAGATTTCGGAACTAAATTCCAGAGGATGTCATGTGAATCCGGGACTCTCATTCGCTAAGGGCTGTTCTATTTAAAAGGGGGGGGGGGGGGGGTGGCCCGGAAAATTTTCAGAAAAACTGGTCAATACTGGCCCGCTTTTCAAAAACATTCCTGTCCAGCCCCCCTTTTTAAATGGAACAACCCTAAGACAGTCCCTTAACCAATTGAAGTCCGATATTTACATGACGTCTTCTGGAGTTCATTTGCCAAGTCTATGAAATCTGCTGTAAAAATGAAAGTTACTTTTTTTTTCTATTGGTCTTGAGTAACACAATGTTACAATGATGTTTCATCTTTAATTTTTTTTTCTGCATCTTTTCTTTGTCCGTCTAGGAGGACTGGCATTCCAAATTTAAGCTGGGTGACATCGTTAGATGCGTGATCTTGAAATTCACCAGTGGCAACAGATGTCTTGTTACCATGCGACAATCTAGGTTGGTAGCATGCATGGCTTATTTTTGCAGGCTGTCTATGCTTAAGAGGTCTTGAAAATGTCTCAAATTGGAGTTACCTGCAGCCACTGTGACGTATTCTCTGTAGCTAATTAGGCCATTTTGAAACTATCGTCACTCTGGTCTGAGACAATTTTCACCTGATCGTGCTCTTAGTTTGACATATCTGTCACAAGTTGAGGTGATAAAATTATACACAGATACACAAAGTATCTATGTACAGATGCATCTATGTACCTACTTACCAGTACAATTTGTCTTGGTGTTATTATGTTCAGGCCTAGACAAAAGTGTAGGAGTTCATTTTACCCCTTTCCGCCTTATCTTCAGTAGCTATCAATACTAATTTGAAACTGCTGCGGCAGTGCTGCCAGATCGAGATGGCAACCAACAAATCAATGCCTTTGCATATATCAATATACTTAGCATGGAGGGTAGGGGTAAGAAAAACATTTGGTGAACATTAGGGCATTACACTGTCATACATTTTTCATCAGGGGTGTTGTAAATTTTCATGTTGCAGATTTCACGAAGATTGTTTCTTGTTTTTGAGCAGTGGCATTACATATAATTCATTGAGGATCACTTCTGCATGTTAGTGGCACTTTGAAACATGTTTGCCTCTCAGAGAAACTAAAAAAATACTTTTGTTTTTATAGAATCGTGAAGAACAAAGCTGTCAAAGTGGCAGACCCTGAAATAGAGTCTGTGAAGGATCTGGATGAAGGAAAAGTGTTGAAAGGATTTATAAAGACTTGTAACAGCACCGGAGTTTATGTGCGGTAGGTTGTAACTCATTTATTATGGTAATTTCTATGTCAAGAATAGTTTTTCACAGTACTTTCCCGACCACCTCAATTTTAAGACTACTTTGCTCGATCCCAAGATTGTGACTTCGATACCAAGTTCCGAAATTAATACCATCGTAAATTTTCTGCCAATTTGCATTAGGACTTTGCGCAGGTTCCACTACATTTGATGCATTTCTCGTTAATAGTTTGTGATTTCTTTAATTCATTTATGGCACTTAGAACTTTCTGATCTTTTTTTCCGCTGAAATCTTTTGCGGTGATTTGTCAATGAAGACAAAGATTTCATGGATATCAGTTATAAGTCTTAATTGCTTAAATTTAGACATCTATTATTTGCTTTAACGTTTTGTATTTTGAACTTTCAAATGAGATGTTGATTTCGCGATTTTGTGAACAGGTTGTCGAGGGATATCATAGGCAGAGCGCAGTACAAATATGTTGCAAAAGGGTATGTTAAACCTTCAGAGGACATCTTGCTAGCTGGGAAACTTGTTACAGTCAAAATCATTAGGTGAGTCACAGTGCACTGAAGTGCTAAAAATCTGTTTCATATATTGATGTATGAAAGGGTCACTTTGAACCATTGAAGTAATTTAAAACAACATTCAAACACTGTTCTAAATGTTTAACCATTTAAAAATGTGAAACATACACAAACAGTGTGACTGTGATATCTTAGTATAAACTAAGTAATTGTCTTCAGTTGTAATGGTAGCAAACAACAAAATTGTGTTAAAAAAACAACATTGTTTATCAAAATTTGACAATGCATTCCTAATGACAATAACATTATTTGATCTTTTCTTGATCATATTTTCTCCTTCCTTGCAGAGTTAATAAAGAGAACAATCAGGTTGATTTGTCGATGCTTGAGAAAGATACCGGTGTTGATCTAGGAATTGCAGCTAAAGTGACAAATTCTTTTAAGAGGAAAAGAAAAATCAAAATCACAAAAGAAGAAGAATCAGGTGAAGAAGAAGAAGAAGTGGAGGAGGTACCCGCGAAAAGAAGAAAAGAAACATTGAAGAAAGAAAAGGACAAAATGGCTGCCAAGAGTGTCGTTACGGACAGCGGACTAGATTCAGACTCTGATGATGATGTTGAGGTAAGTCTTGATTGATTGACTGATTGACTGGATGATTGATTGATTGATATTGTTGAATGGTTATTGACTAATTATTAACTGACCGATTTTTGATTGATTGGCTTTGATTGACTGATTTACTTTAATTAATTGGTTGATTGATTATGTTGAGGTTTGATTGATTGATTAATTGTTAACTGACTGCCTGAATTTGATTGGCTTTGATTGACTAGTTATTGGCACGCAGTACCAATACTTACGTTTGCTTGTAGGAGGCGTTTCTGCGTAATGCGTCCGGTTTGCCATTTTGCGAGCGGCAAATTTGAACTTGCATGTTAATCCAATGAGGCCAGTTCGGGTATACCTTCAACCGTGTATACAGCATACTTCTACACGTGGTAGCGCCCTGCCACATTGTCCGTCTTTAGTGTCCTGCCTTTGGAGTGTTTTCCACTCATTTTTTGTTTTCTTGAAATCGTTTGTTGCCTCTGCGAGTCCCTCGGCTGTTTCCGGTCACAAGATGGCGAACTTCGACGGAAATGACCGAAGGGCGTTGTACAGCTTCGTGCATGTTCGGGCGAGAGGCCCCAGGCGGGGAATTCTTGCAGTGTCTTATACCTTTTATTAGTCGTTCAATTTTGTAAAACCCGCCGGGGGCCTCTTCCTTACTGAATATATTAGCGCATGCGCAGTGACGTGTCTAGACTGCTATGTAGGTCACTGCTACAACAGAACGAAATGGCCGTGCAAGCATTACACGGCGAATTTTGCCGTTTTTACAGACAGTGGATACCGTTTCTCTTCAGAAATGAATTCTATGACGTGCTGCCTTTCATTTAATGTATAACTTGTGAAGATTGATCAACTCTTCACGAAGTTATGCAGTTCAGTCATCGTTGGAAATTAGCGTGTGCAACAAAGCGGAACGATTGCGAATTGGCCCACGTACGTTGCCTTGCTCATTGGCGATTAGTGATAGTATTAGACTGGGCTTTTTCGTCGCTTTACGTTTCGTACACCCACGAAATGTACCCCAGGCAAATCTCACAAAGTTGAGGTATTATCTTAATTTATTCATGTGGCTCACGTGGTCAGACCTGTCAAAGCAGTATCAAACAAATACTGCATGCCAATTTGCACATTTCTATGTGCTCTAGTTGACTTTTCATTGATTGATTATGTTGAGGTTTGATGATTGATTGAATGATTTGACAACTGATTAATTGATTCTCGTAGGATTGATTGCTTGATTGACTGTGTATTACATTCGTTAATGTTAGACAAACTGTCTTTTTCATTCCAGATTGTTCACACTGCAAAAGACAAAGATGTACCTCGGCTATCTCTGCCTACTTTCTCCTTTGATACAAACTTCAAGGGCCCGGCAACAACCTTGCAACGCCAGCAAGAATCGTCCTCAGAAGATGAAAGTGAGGATGAAGGAGATAAGAAACAGAAGACAAAGAATCAAGCAAACAAAAGGAAGGCTAAACAAGCTGAGGAGAAAATGATTAGAGAAGTAAGTGATACTGCAGAAGGAAATGAATACTGCAAGTTATGATACCAATATTTCAATATAATTTGTATGTCTGTCACTGGAATCAGGGCAAAGCTTCAGCAAGTAAAGATATCACTAGAGATGATGCAACTTTTTAGGGCTGTTTCATTTAAAATAGGGGAGGACCAGAAAATATTCAGAACCCCCCCCCCCCCCTATATCTGTTTTTTGACTGACCCCCCACCTCTGCTTTTTCTACATTGAGGGATATACTGGTCAACCATCCCCCCCCCCCCCCTCCTTTTCTCTTTTGGAGAACCCTGCCCCACTTTTTCAAAAACTTTCTAAAAGGAACAGCCCTCAGGTTTAAGTTGCATACCAGACATGATAAAACTAACTCAAGGTCGGTGAATGTTGTAACACAGTGGTAATGACGTTGCTGTGTTTTAACATGATGTTCTGGTGATCATCTGGTGAAATTGCTGCTACAACTAGTTTGAGTTATTTAATTATTTTGAAACACTATTATTGCATCTTTTTGAACGAGGTCCATTGGTATGTTATTGACAATGTATGTTGCTAATGCTTTTGCCAGAGAGAAGAGATGCTGATGGATAAGGACCGGTTACCAGAATCAGTTGAAGACTTCGAAAGAATGGTTTTAGAGTCACCTGACAGTTCCTTAGTTTGGCTGAGATATATGGCTTTCCATCTGGAAACCGCTGAAGTTGAGAAAGCCAGAGCAGTTGCTGAAAGATCTCTTAAAACAATTTCCTTTAGGTGAGTTGGTTGGTTGATAATAGGGGATTTCTGAGGCAACAGGTGGAGCTGTCTACCAGTCGTTACAAGCTTTGTTATATGACATAATAGTGCAATCAGGTCATTAAGTGTATTGATGATGTCACAAAAGTTGTAAGGACCAGCATGCAGTTCCTGCTATTTGTTCAAAGGTATCCCATTAAAGAGCTAAGTATCCTTGGTGTTTAGTATATCGTCAGAACATGAGCTAGGCACATCGTGCAGTGTATTAAATACATGCTTATGATACACTTGGTTTCACAGCGGTAAGATTAAAGTTTTTGTAGTGTTGAAAGACTAATTCTTGCAATTGTAAATGTTGATGAAATTGACTCACAATATTATCCCCGTAATAATTACATGGAATGGAAGTATTTTTTTGCCCCCAGTTGACAGCTGAAATCATGCATTTCAAGGCATGTGATTGGACACTCAACTTTTCCGATGTAAAGAACTGAACATGACTGAGTTTAATAAAACATTTGCTTTGTTCGGTTTTTTGTAGTTATCCTTCTATATTTGTTTTAAGTCTTTGATTTATTTAGCAAGTTTTTCATAAAACTTGGAATCTGTGACAGCAAAATAGGGGTTAAAAATAGGGATTAAAAATATGATTAACTGACAAGACCTGAAGTGATGGCGTGTTCTGACTCCAAACTTTCAATTGAAATTCTTCGTAATTATTACTGGGATAATAATGATGTTGACACTAATAACTTATTTTACAGAGAAGAACAGGAGAAATTTAATGTTTGGGTGGCTTATCTGAACTTGGAGAACATGTACGGCAATGAGACGCAATTACAAGCGGTCTTCGACAGGGCCCTGCAGCATAATGAACAATTGGTCGTCTTCCAACAACTGGCTAACATCTATGCGTCGTCTAATAAAACTGAGGTATGCGCTTACAAAATCGGTAATGAGAGAAAGTAAATACTGTGTGAAATTTCCTAACTGGAGGATTATTTTGCTGTAGATGAAATTTCTTCACAAATTTAGAAAATGCAGACAACCCTTTGTACTGATTGAGGTGATTTACGTAGTGCCGAAAAAAAACTTTCCTGTCCACCCCCCCCCCCCCCTCCCTCTTTTTTAAAAATTGAACGGCCCTTATATTTCTGAGGTAATGATAGTTTTGGGATCCGTTGGAGGAGTTTGAAATTGAGATAGTATCTTTGTCTTACTAGGAAGGCTCTACTGTAAATATTGACACTCTGCAAAATTCAGATGGTTGTGCAAGACGATTAAATGTTTCGGGAAAGACGCAGTTCATTATATTGGAAATAAACAGTAACTGTTAAGTGTGGTCCTCTGACAGCAATTTTGATGTCACAATATTTAAATGCTACCGGATCTGAAGCTTAGCCGCTTATAAGGCCAGCTGCCAGAGGCAGACGTAATGATGGGATGATGAGGCACCTCCAATTTAATGTCTCATACAATTGACATCCAGCTGCTCACAAAGAGGGTTCGGGTTTTGAATTGAACCCGTCCTTCAATATAAAATTGGTGGATGCCTAAACCATTAGTCTTTTAAAACTTAGTCTTTTAATTTCCAGGCAGCAGAGTCAATTTACCGACAAATGACGAAGAAATTCAGCCTTAAGAAGGAAGTGTGGATTTCTTTTGGCCAATTCTACTTTCATTCTGGCAAACATGATGTAGCTCGCAAACTCATGCACAGGAGTTTGCTGAGTCTGCAAAAAAGAGACCGTAAGTATATTCCCTATAGTTTCGTTGATTGTTATTCGACGTACAAAATTTATTTGTGAAAGTTCTTTCACATTGCAAAGAAACAGTGTTCTGTTAAACTGAGGATCCGAGACATCGCAGCAGACACAGAAGGCGCAAGATGCCTTTATATATTCTGATATATTCCTTCTAATATCCAAATGCTGCAACCTAATTTTCTGTTTAATTGGGAATTTTCTGTTAAATTGGGACGTAATCCCTTTATGGTTAGAGCATAAATTTAGGGTCCAGTATCATGAATTAATTCATGGTTTGCCACATACATATTTAAACTATGTTTTGATGACTGATTCTCATTGATTTGCTGTTGTAGATATTGATATTTTGTCCAAGTTCGCCCAATTGGAATTTAAACATGGGGAGCCTGAGAGAGGGAAAACCATGTTTGAAAATGTTCTGAGCACCTACCCCAAGAGAAATGACTTGTGGATTGTCTACATCGATTTGTTGATCAAGACTGGTGATGTTTCTGCGGTTAGGTATGTATTCTTATGACCAAATTCAATTATGTCTTTCCAAAAGTAAATAAAATTGACCGCCCAGAAAATATAGTATTTTTTTCATGCCAACATTTTGGAGTGGAAGTATTTTCCTCGAAAAATTATTAAATGATTACGGGTCCAAATTGCCATGCTCAGACCACATCTGAAATTAGCTGTATTATTTTCTAAATTCAGATTCAAACCTTTTTATTCCACATTATTTTTATATTTCTAGGCAAGTGTTTGAGAGGGTGATCAGCACGAAGATGTCTGTCAAAAAAATGAAGACATTTTTCAAGAAATATCTAGAATTCGAAGAAAAATATGGAGATGACAGCACAGTAGAAGAAGTAAAGCAAAAGGCTTTGGACTATGTTGAAGCTAAAGTTGAAGTTTCTTGATAACATAATTAATGTGTAGTGAATATTTACAAATGAGCTATTGGATAATTATGCAATTACTGCATATGGATATAAGGTGTTTTAAAAATGGAATTGTATGTAAAAATAATTTTGTAAATCATTATCATAATAAATTTTAACTGGATCACTTCACTTTTTTTAAATTTTTATTATGCATCACAAATATTTTATCGGACTTGATGTACCATAGGCCCTCACATTCCGGGTCGAGGCTATGTTGGATGACGGTTTCATCCTTCATCTCATTGCCCAGTGTTCATGTTAATAAGCACAAAATAGTTGCCGGTCCCAAGGACCAGCTGTGTGGGAAAGCTGCCGGTCCTTGAGCAAACCTGCCGGTCCCTACCAGGCCATAACATTAGCCTTTCATTGAGACCTGCCTGTCCCCAGTACCAGGAAGTCATCAAACCGGTCCTGCATTGAAGCTGCCAGTCAGGACCGACGGACTGGCCCTTATTTTGAACGCTCCCTGCCTGGAGAAATATAGGATTAAAAGTTAAATTCACCCACCACCGCAGACACCCACTACTTATGTACATGCATAACTCTTTCTCCATCTAATACCTGTCTAGGTAACGGATCGGGTCATGGCCCCACCCAATATATTTCCAATGGAAGATACATAATGACAAGGGCAATTTTCTTTTGCGAAGTATTAAAGCTAGGTGGCGCAACAGTGTACAGCATGCTCGCGCCATCTGACGGTAAATGTTGACAGAACGCGCGTGTGTGAAAGTATGTCACGAGGTCAGTGGTATCAGGTGCATGGAAGAGCACCAAACTTAAAATCATGATCATGATCGAAAACTGCAGATGGACTTGACAAGAATGAAAGGAAAAGTATCCAGCTATGAGGATACCGGTGAAGAAGGGCCTGCAGGCATTTTTGCTCGTGATTTGTTTTCTTGTAGTGAATGTTTTGTACGCATTCCTGCAAGAGATCAAACACCATCCTGGGTCAGCAGCTGCAGGACAAGATGGCGGGGTAAGGAACCAGGAGGTACCTAAACTAGGTCGTTCTTTGTTTGAGAGGACTCGGAGAAGCATGCACAATGAGTCTTTGGATGTTGTAGAAAATGGTACGTCTCGGGCAGAAACGGCCGATGTGAAATCATTCCTGTCTCCGACTTCAAAAACATTGTCTCAACTTCATGATCCTTCCATGAAAAACAACGCATTCCACAATGCTCATCAGCCACAATATGAAGTCAATTCAAATGAGGTTAAACTGTCTGAAGTGTTTGTCAGTGTCAAAACAACTAAAATATTCCACAAGTCAAGAATTCCGTTGCTATTGGATACATGGGTAGTTCTAGGAAGAGATGCTGTGCACTTTTTCACTGATGAAGATGACGAGGAATTGAAAACTAAAATCCTACCCGGCCGATTAATTAACACTAACTGTTCCTCGAAACATACAAGAGCTGCGTTATGTTGCAAAATGTCGTTGGAGTTTGACATGTTCCTAGCATCGAAGCGTAAATGGTTCTGCCACGTTGATGATGACACTTACGTTAACATCCCTGGATTGGTAAGATTGTTGAAACAGTACAATTCGACTGGTGATTGGTACTTAGGAAAGCCGTCCTTAAATCATCCATTAGAGATAAAAGACATTGAGACGCCGAGTCAAAAGACTGCGTTTTGGTTCGCCACGGGAGGTGCTGGGT
This sequence comes from Alitta virens, assembly GCA_932294295.1. Classification (NCBI taxonomy): domain Eukaryota; kingdom Metazoa; phylum Annelida; class Polychaeta; order Phyllodocida; family Nereididae; genus Alitta; species Alitta virens. Next base: position 22,398,575 of record OW028580.1, on the reverse strand, counting down.
TCTGCTTAAGCAGAGGGCTCGCTTTAAAGATGGTGCCATATGCTGGAGGCGGGAAGTTAAAATCGGTTTGCGACAAAGTCAGATTGCCGGATGATTGTTCGATTGGATTTATTGTGTATTATTACATGAAAAAAGAACTGACAGTTATACCTGGGTTTCATTCGCACCTCGAAGGACTTTGGCTCATTAAACCGAGAGATTTGGAGAACCACCTAACTTTCAGCTATGGTCAGTCCGGCCACAGGACGAACGTTGTCCGAGTCCCTGGCTTTTCTCAGGATTCAGATCCTACTAGATTCCGTTCCATACATTGTCATTTATACCCTAACTTGCCACAGTGTGTAAATCTTGACAAAGATTATTAGTAAATTTGTAATGAATGTCATAATATGCTATTTTCTTCGTATTTGCAATTTTGCAGAAGTGTCACAATATTGAACTGCGAACTACAAAATTTTACTGCTGGGCAGAGTTTTGTCACTAAGTTAGTCGTACAGTCTCAGCCATTATTTCTGTCTCAAGATATACATAACATTTTACTGAAAATTGCTGCTTTAGTTGATGTGTTGTAATACATAATGAGTTACTTTTATGAAATATTTAAGAGGTAATTATTGAGATTATTATTTAGTACAGTTATGACATATTATAACAAGAGCCTGCTTTCAGCTGCATACTAAGTTGTCCCCGTTCTGTTTACTATTTTTGCCGATGTTGTGTTTATCCGAAATAATGACAATTGAATGCAGTGAATTTTCAATCACAGTGGATTTGACAGATTATTTTGTGTCCATAGTTTGATTGGTTTATTGACCAGATGCTTTTCTGTCTCATAAATAAGGTCCAAAAAAGGTTTCCGCAGTTGAATGGACCAGCTGTTGCCCCGTATATATTGATCTTTTGCTAGCTGCTATGATTCAATCATAGTATTTACACTGTGTTAAATGCTTATTCACTTGTACATCATAAATCGTGATTGATATACAATGTTAGAAATCAAAATGATACATAACTTCATTATATATTTACCGATATAATTCAATCAGAAAATACTGTTGCTAGGTTTGTCGCTTTGAGTGTTACTTGTTACAGCTTGTACTAAACTACGAATTTTATTTGCTCGTTATTGGCTTGTATCAGGTGAATTTGCTGGAAATGCCAAACGTTTATTATTGCTTCATGAATTATTAGAAAATCTGTTAGTTTTCAGAAATTTTTTTTTATGCTTACTCATCATTTTTTTCTGTGTAAATTTGATATAACAATTTGTATCATTCCAAGTTTTTTTTATGTTTAAATGCTATATTTTCCTATTTAATTTTCACAAGATTTATTTTTATGACTTATTCTTTGATTGTTTAGGATGTTTTTATTTTCATGCAAATGATTTCAACACAAATTGTCTCTGATTCAGTGGCCTGTTGATATTATGTGTGGGGCATTTTACAAACAGTTGAACAGTTAATTAGTTGCAATATTTTATATATGAATTTTGGTTACTAATTTCAACAAAATCTCCTTTTATGCTTACGATACCATAGAATGCTGAAATGTTTTGCGACGTAGGTGAGAACAAGTGAACATTACATAATTTGTAAAAAATTAACTTTTAGTAAATTCACGAAACATAACATGTTTCATCGGAAAAATAAGTGTTCATCAGTTTCACTAGCTAGAATTGGTGCAATTATTTGATTCGGTTCCGGAACATTATTATGCTCTACAGATGGATGTTATTTTGTCTAAAGTTGTCATGGCTAACACTTTCTGAGGCGCTGTTGAAGTTTATGAATCGTATTTGACGTATGTATAGAATGAGCTGTAACCAATGCTTTGAATTGTGAATATTTGCTTAGTGGCTTTATTATGACAACTATTGATCTCCTTGAGAAGTATTCAATCGATTGACAGGTTTAAATCCTCCTTTCTTTGCATGTATTGATCACCGTTTGTAGTTCAGTCTTTTTGATCACAATGTAACAACCCTGTAGAATGTATGCAAGCAATTATGATGTTAGTATTAGACGACGAGGCCCTGGAATTTACATATATTTGTTGCATTTTATACTAAATCAAGATTTGTTATTAACACCTAGTATGAAATGTTATGGTTTAGCTCTATGGTTTCTTTGCGTAGAGCTACCTATTTTCTTAATTGCAATGCGACGCCAGACATTTTTGGATGCATATGATGTAATCAGCCATCTCCATATCTGATTATTGTCATTTATTGACCTTTAAAGTGAACTGCCTCTTCTCGGGACCAAGTTATATAGATTATATGATAGATATTTATGTATATAACTGAGCATTCCTCAACAATAAAGGGACTAAGAAATTCTCAACATTGCAAATATTGTAACAATGGTTTTAGGTGCGCGTAGAGTTAAGTCTTAAGATGTTGAAACTTAACAGAATGGATGCTTCGATTTAATTTACTTCTATGCATTCATTACGAATTGTAAAATCGTGGGCCTCATGTTTTTATTATCTTAAACTTTGTGATGTACACACTGCTGGTTTGAGAATTAACTGCTACACAAAATACTCAGTTTAACAAGTTTTAGAAGAATATTGCATGACATGTTATATAAAAGATTTATTTTTAAATGGCCACTTATGTAAGGATGAAATTTTAGATGAATTTGTTTATTTACGAAGTACCCTCGCAGCTTGGTAAAAAGAGACGTCGTCGAGGGTGATTTGTTGCATAAAGATCTGTTGTTAACTACTTTTACTTATGCATGTGTTCACAATTGATAAATCATAAATGTACATAATGTATAGCAGCTTACTGCTTACTTGTAAATCGCATATATTTAGAAATAGAACCTTGCCATATACCTTTAATGTGTACTTAAAATTGCAGCTGTGTATGTTAATCCAATCAGTTGTTGGAATTGAAGATAGAGTAGTAAATTGCAATGTAAAACTAATCAGTTAATGTTAAATTGATAAGAGTTAATCGCAATCTTTTGTTAATTGTTAGGGTTGGATCAATTCGGTTTTACTCTCGGTGACATTAAAATCGCCACAATTTCAATACTCGCCTGTCAATGTGTTAGAACATCACCAGGGAAGTGGAAAAATTACTTTTGTGAAAAACAATGCACTTGCAAGGCATAAACATGTATTTGCTGGGCATATGCACTGTATTTGATTGCATTGGGTGTGGCATATTTTGATATTGTGGCGAACTTCAATGTCGCCAAGTGTAATGGATAGGCGAAATGTACATCAATCCTCCGTCTGTAATGGAATGGTCATGGGGTGTTTACTGTTTACGTTGCAAAATTGTTTAGTGCTGTTCTATTTAAAGGGGGGGGGGGGCAGGAAGGGTTTTAAAAAAGCTGGGAGGGGGGTGGGGGTTTCAAAAGAGAAAAAGAGGGGTATTTTCTTTATATTTTAATTGAGAAAAAAGGTTGTGAGGGGGTCTTACAAACTTATGATGGATTGTAAAAGATTATTGGCAAGGGCGAAAGTGTTCTGTTATTAGTGAAATTTCAGTGCTGGACATCACTGTTTGGGTTCAACTGTTGTATGATTGTAGTTGAAATAAGAGGTGTTAAACTGTTTGATTTGACAGCCATAGTTGATGCCCTTATTTCGGCTACTGCATTTTAAGGAGATAGTGAATGCTACTTATAATTGTTACAGTGTGAAAATTGTATCTCTTCAGCCAAGTGTTAAGAATATAAAGTACAGTGTACATGATGTATGTTACAAAGTAAAAATGATGAAACTAAGAGTTGTTGATTTCAGTTCTTTGTTGGTGTTATACTGTTAAAATGCTACGTAATACATAGCATGTGAATTTCATCAAAAGTTTTGACTACCAGTTCTTCAGAAGGATTTGAAAATTACTGAATTACGCTTCCGTATGATAGTTACCAATTACGTTAAAATGCTACGTATTACATAGCATGTGAATTTCATCAAAAGTTTTGGGACTACCAGTTCTTCAGAAGGATTTGAAAAGTACTGAATTACGCATCCATATGATAGTTACCAATTACGTTAAAATGCTACGTAATACATAGCATGTGAATTTCATCAAAAGGTTTGGGACTACCAGTTCTTCTGACGGATTTCAATAAGTACTGAATTTTGACTTCCCATGTATAGTCAGCAATTGATTATCTGAATGTCATCAAAAGGTTTGGGACTACCAGTTCTTCAGTAGGATTTGAAAAAGTACTGAATTACGCTTCCATATTATAGTTAACAATTACGTTAAAATGCTACGTAATACATAGCATGTGAATTTCATCAAAAGTTTTGGGACTACCAGTTCTTCGGAACGGCGAGGGCACCTCTCCCACTTTTTGTACTGGGCACGAGAGACAGTGGAGGTCCTTGCTGTGGACTGAAGCATGATATGGGTTGATTACTTTTATTACCAGTTATGGTGTTATTACCTTTGATATTGATAATAACATGTTTGTGGATAATGGCAAGCAAAACATGTTCTGGGTGGGGGCTTACCTCAGTGGTAGCCTGTGGGCTTCCAACCACTGGGTCCCGGGTTCAATTCTGGTCGAGCCTATGTTGGATGGCTGTTTCATCCTTCGTCTCATTGCTATGGTCCCTACCTGTCCAAATTAGCCCATCAGGTGCGGAAATACAGGACGTAAAGCCCTAATCCACCACTCCACCACAACGGGGGCCTAGCTTAGAGGTAGCGCTCTTGGCTTCCAACCGCTGGGTCCTGGGTTCAATTCCCGGTCGAGCCTATGTTGGATGGCTGTTTCATCCTTCGTCTCATTGCTATGGTCCCTACCTGTCCAAATTAGCCCATCAGGTGCGGAAATACAGGACGTAAAGCCCAAATCCACCACTCCACCACAACGGGGGCCTAGCTTAGAGGTAGCGCTCTGGGCTTCCAACCGCTGGGTCCTGGGTTCAATTCCCGGTCGAGCCTAAGTTGGATGGCTGTTTCATCCTTCGTCTCATTGCCATGGTCTCTGCCTGTCCTAATTAGCCCAACTGGTGCAGAAATACAGGACGTAAAGCCCTAATCACCCACCCACCGGGTTCAATTCCCGGTCGAGCCTAAGTTGGATGGCTGTTTCCTCCTTCGTCTCATTGCCATGGTCTCTGCCTGTCCTAATTAGCCCAACTGGTGCAGAAATACAGGACGTAAAGCCCTAATCACCCACCCACCGGGTTCAATTCCCGGTCGAGCCTAAGTTGGATGGCTGTTTCCTCCTTCGTCTCATTGCCATGGTCTCTGCCTGTCCTAATTAGCCCAACTGGTGCAGAAATACAGGACGTAAAGCCCTAATCACCCACCCCCACCCTCCGATCTTTCTTTCTATAATAGTCATATTTTGCCATTCTGGACAGTAACACGAGAATATAGACAACAAAGCCTTATAATAATAATAAAAATGCCTATTTATGTCAGACAATATAAAAAGTATACCTGAAGTCCACATGGTCTGTTGTTATTTCTGTAGCTGTGAATGTGATCAAGGGCATGGCCTTGGCTGCAGAAACCACTTATGACTGTAACCAGAATCAGATAAAAAAAACTCTTAGGGAAATCTTAGAACTTTTTTTAAAAATTATTTATTACTTCATATTTGTGTTCTTTCCTATTCAGAGTCTTACTTCTTGTAGAGTGAATGGCATAATATAAGGGCTTTGCCTGTTCGTTTCCCTCAAAGCAGCCTTTGCCAAAGCAACCACCCGTCCTGCGAAATCTGCAATTCAAGTTGTAAAACAAGATGTGTAAGCTAAAGATTAGCCAAAAGTATGACGTGATTACTCCACTTATCTTTATCAATGGCAAAAACAAAAATGGTAGTATTTTAATCAATGATATTATTAAAACATTGCCTGTAGATTGTACCAGTAAATATTTCATATAATAGGCTGTGGGAGCCTTGCATGTCATAATTACACAGAAAATCGACACCGATATTTTGTTAGGTACCGTTCATAAGATAATTATTTATTTATTAAATCATGAAGATCTCTGGTAATTCCATGATTAAATTAAGTGTTATTACTTTGCACTGTCTCTGCCACAGATTCCTGTTCTTGTGGACGCCTTAACCAAGTAAATGTTGGAAGGTCGTCTTCCTCTTCCTTGTTATCTGCAGTTTCAGTTACTGTTGAGGTTGGGACGGGATTTGCTTCCTGCTCTTCCGCTTGAAGTACATCATCATCTTCAAGTGAAAAAAATGTATGGACCAATTTATTGCCAGTCTCACTAATCAAAATCATAACACATTATTTCAGCCAACGAATTCATCAATCTTTTTTTTTTTGGGTGGGGGCCTAGCTCAGAGGTAGCGCTCTGGGCTTCCAACCGCTGGGTCCTGAGTTCGATTCCCAGTCGAGCCTAAGTTGGATGGCTGTTTCATCCTTCATCTCATTGCCATGGTCCCTGCCTGTCCTAATTAGCCCATCAGGTGCAGAAATACAGGACGTAAAGCCCTAATCACCCACCCTCATCAATCATTTTCCTCAAATTGAATATAGTCACTCACCTAGCTCGTAAACATAGAGACGTCCAGGTCTGGCCTGCATGTCTCTGCCGCATGGGACAGCAGTGGGCCGCCAAGTTCCTTTCCCTCTGGCAGGTCGGCCTCTCCCAGAAGTCACTCGTATGAACTGCAGTGGACTGAAGCATGATATGGGTTGATTTCTTTATTACCAGTTATGGTCATATTACCTTTGATATTGATAATGAGATGTTTATGTATAATGGCAAGCAAAACATGTTCAAGGTATTTTTTTATCGTGTGAGTGTTGGAAATAGCCTACAGCAGATTTCTTAGACTTGAAAACTAAGCTCCAGAAGATATGTGCAAATCTTTGTGTGAATCCAAGATTTCCATTGGCTGATGGACTGTCTTTGTGAATAGGAGTTTGTGGTTCACATGACTTCATCTGAAGTATGGTATTTTTAAGGTATGAAAGCTGCTGTACAAAAGTTAAAGGGTTTTACATGGAGAAACGTTTGTGTTTAAACTCTGATGTACCTTTCAATCTGGAACTCCCTCTCCACTGTTGTGCGGACGTCATCGGAGGACATTGCAAGAGAAAAGCCCATCGAATTTAAACGACCTTGATGAGGAGCATCTTCACCGTAGCCCCTTGGTACACTCCTTTGGTTGCGCTTTCGATTCCCGTTCGAGCCTAAGTTGGATGGCTGTTTCATCCTTCGTCTCATTGCCATGGTCTCTGCCTGTTCTAATTAGCCCAACTGGTGCAGAAATACAGGACGTAAAGCCCTAATCACCCACCCACCCCTCGGTTGCGCTCGGTCTCTGTAAGCAGCCATACATCACGGCTAAAGTTTGACTGCGCGGGTCGGCCACTTCTATAGACCTGTCTGGTAATGAATCATTAATTCATTGGTTGGTATATGTAATTCATTATAAAAGAACATACATTTTAATGTTAAATTATTTACACCAGCCACATTTACATAACAGGAAAGCTTTTGAAGGTACAATATAAGATATTTTGACAAATAAGCCATCCAGGTATAGGCTGTTTAGCACTATTTACCAATTTAATTTTAGAGCAATATTGACATACCTGAAGCGAGTTTTTTTTACTGTATGAATGGTCCCCAAGGTTTTTGATTTTAATAGCTGAATATATGTGAATAAATACAGAAATTCAGGTCAGTTAATTCATTATTTGTTTAAAAGGTAATCATAAAAAGACAAATCAAAATTAAATGTACCTTTCAAAAAAAACTTCCTCTGGTGAAATATCATAGTAGGCATCTATACTTGCTTCTAGGTGCAGGAAACACTTGTGAAAACATTCCTTAATTGCACACGTAACTGGAAAAAACCAAGGAGTTACACTCATTGAAGTTGAGGCCCTTGCTCGAAACAGGCAAAGGACAGAAAAAAAAAAAGTGTTTCAAAAAACTGATGTGTATCTCATGCTGGGTCATGCAGGATATTGTCAGGATTGAGTGATTATTGAAAATTCAGCACAAATTTGTATCTTACTCTCTTCTACTGAGGAACTGTATTTGTCTTTCAAAGAGGCAGCATACTCTGCTTCCTTCATGTTGCACTGACACAAATAAATCCCATGCCAACTTTGCTGACACTGTATTGGCCTTCTCTTGATGAATACATAACTGTTTGTCTGTAACAAATCACTTGAACAAATCGCAATATATGAAAGATCCATATTGAAGGAAGTTCATGAAAAATAAATTGCACACATGTCAACATCAGTTATCAATATACGTAGAGGCTACTGAAAAATAAAACACATACACTAACAAGTTTCTCTATTTATATAACATTATTACATAAATGCTTAGTACATGAGAGGAAACCAAGCACCATTGTCAGTTATTATAAATTTTGTAACAGGAACATTCTCAGACAAATAGCTATTTCATAATTATCATCAACTGTAGGTGGACATTGCTTTAATGCACAAAGGTTAAGTGAATGCAATTTGGTTATGCTTTTTAGAACATCACTGCTTTCTTTTTTCAAATTGACTAAGTTGGTAGGTTTTTGAATGATAGTTTCATTGTTGAGCAGCCTTCATATTACTCTAGCCTGTGTCTTAACTGGTCCTAATGCCTGTCCAAATTAGCCCAACTGGTGCAGAAATACAGGACGTAAAGCCCTAATCACCCACTCACCCCACCATCTGAAATTAACAATTGTATATATACTTAAAAGGATGATTTCCATTTTGCTTTTAGTTCTCATACATGTACTAAACATAAAAATGTGTGTTACCTCATAGAGTAAGTGATCAGTTTACTTAGGAAAATTATATCCTTAGAAAATTGTAAGAGTGGGAGTTAAAATGAGAAAAAAAGGCTTTATTCTGAGAAAGTTACGCATAAGTGCAATAACATGCACCAATAAAACAAACGTCTGATACAAACAAATGGATATTAAAAATATGCATCAGTACTGGTTTCAGCTCCCTTGGGAGGCTGAAGGGTAATAAAACCAAAAAGTTAAAAAAACGTATCAATATGTTCACAATTTGATGGGAATGAGTAAGACTTTAAAATGTGCTGCGTTACAGTGAAATAGTTCAGTATTTTTTTATGGGGATATGTAAGTATGTTCTCACATCTTGACAAGGGTGCAGAATTTCATTCATGGTCACATTGAGTCCTTGTACCTGTATAATTTTGTATTGCATAGTAACTACATGTTATGTCGCTTACAAAATTCTACATATAAGAGTCCACACAAGTAAATCACCATTTGGTCCTGTGCCCAGTGAACCTCCCCAGCGATGTTCTGGTACTGGGACCGCAGGGGTGCTGTCCTCTTCGCTCTCTGGGGCGGACCTAGTCGAGGTCCTGGCGGTCTTCTGAGCCCTTGCGGCCTGTTGCTCGCGGGGTCTGGGGGCCTCCCGGATCCTTGTGGCAGAACGACTGTGACCACGTTCACTCTCCCTCGATGATTTTTGTCTGTCAGGATCAATATTATCATTGGAAAAATATGAGTCAGGTTGGAAAAAGAATGCACAAACAATATGCAATGGTATTTAGAAGGGTCTTTGTATGTTATGAGGAATGTGGAATATCAATATTCAGTTCAGTTATTATTTTATAGTATAAGGTTTAGGGCGGGGGCCTAGCTCAGAGGTAGCGCTCTGGACTTCCAACCGCTGGGTCCCGGGTTCGATTCCCGGTCGAGCCTAAGTTGGATGGCTGTTTCATCCTTCATCTCATCGCCATGGTCTCTGCCTGTCCTAATTAGCCCAACTGGTGCAGAAATACAGGATGTAAAGCCTAATCACCCACCCCACCCACCATGTTCATGAGATTTTACAAATCATTTTGAAATACTTTCATGTCACATACTGTATACCAAGTGCCAATTTTTGAATATGCTATGTGATGGCCCTGGTGGATATTTGGCCCTTGGTGCTCTATCACTCCCTGCAGGTGATACTGATAGTTACAGTCATTAGTAACCAAGCATTCTACATTATTGAAATTTAACCATTGTGGGCAATATTCAGAACAGTTCTTAAGAAAATATTCAGTAGAATGGATGTTTTTCTTACCTCTTTACATGCAGGGTCAGGAAGGTTGGGGGGCACACAACATGTCTTTCAATAAAAGCATGTCGTGATTCTTCTTGATAACTGCAATGGAAAATTATGGGAGCTGTGAATTAATAAAACAGGAGTTATAATTTCTGAAAGAATCAATTATAACGTTTTCAATATCAGTATGAATTATAATGAATGGAGATCGATTGTTAAAAGTGTGTTTGGGACAATGCAATAGTTCTTGTCGATAGAACTGTCTTGCTTAAGTTAATGTCCCCTGGCCATTATAATTTATGCTATTAATAATGCAACAATTATCAAGTAAATGTACCTTGGGCATTCAATACTCTCTGGCATAAAAATCTTTTGAGCATTAAAGCACTACTAGGCTCCTGTAAAAAAAAAAAAATATATATATATATAATATAATATAATATGTTATATTATTTCTTTTCACAAATATGAGTAATAGTTACTGGGCTGCATTACATGTCAACCAATTATAAACACTGTTCTTAAATCATCAGTACAGAAAAGTTTGTAAGATAAGTATCTCATAACTTAGCCCAGTAAAAAAAATGCCTATTTCACTACAAGCCAAACATCTAGTTTTGTTAACTAAACACCATTAATGTATTTGTGGACATACAATGAATATCAAGTATTAAATTAACTTTCTCTTTTCAGAAATGCTATGTTCTGTGCACATACCACTGTGAGGCTGAGTGCAATGTAGCTTTCAAAGTTTCTGAGTCCTCGGTACTGGCATTGTCCACATTTCGCTGCAAAAAGAAATATCCAGCAACTTTCCAGCATTACGAGTAATTAGTCCATACAAAATATGTCACAAAAATAAAGAATATCTAGGCAAGAAACCAGGAATTTCTAAAAAACATTTCATTGGACTATCATCGTTATCAGTATTCCACTTGTATAGCTATTGCAATATACTTGGATTTAAACAAATATATAAAAGGCCAATACATGTGCGTAGATTTTATAAAGTCTAGTTTTTGATGCTGCAATTACTTACTCAGCTTCCCGCAGCAAGGCATAGGAGGATGTTAATTGCTGTATTCCTACAAACGTTGCGTATCAAGTATTTTACGTACCTGAGGATTCTACTACCATTACAAAATATTTAGCAAAAACACCTGATGAAGTTTCTGAGCTGATAAAAAGCATAATTTTTTTATATTTTTCCAAGCTTAAATAAATCGTTAAACAATAACTCAATAACCAAGCTTAAATAAGTTCTAGTAAAAAAAAAATTCTTTTAGTTTAACTTGAAAGTGTTAATGGACCAAACTTGATAACTGGTTATGATTTCTGATGATTAAATATTCTGGGAGAGGTGGTACTTGTTCTATAGTTACCATAAGTACTATAAACATTTTGTTCTTACTTAGTTTCTCTATTTAATTCGGCTGACAGGACGTACAGCAATTCCTGTGCATCTTGCTGCTTTTCTTTTCTGTAGTGTGGCCATATCACTGGGGAAAAAAACCACCCAATTCTGACTATTGCGCAGGCTAACAGTAATTACTAAACACCAAATATCAAGTTATACACATGCAAATTTATCAAATATAAAATGAACACTTGAATTCTCTCACATTTCAGTATTCTGCAAGTCCTTTCACTGGGTTGTCCTCTGCTTGTGATTAAATTATTGAACTCACAGGTTGCACAAAATAATTTGTTCATTAAGTACTTACAGAACTGACTCCTTATATATGCCACTTGCAATATGGTACTTTATATTAATACTGTGTAATATTAACTAATTGAATTTAGATGTGATATAATTTGATTTATGCCTTATGATGTTAACAAAGCAACATGTATTTTTGATATTACAACAAAACTAACCTTGAGATGTCAGTTCTGGTACTTTTTATTTGAGAAAGTCACCTTTGGATGTCAGTTACACCTCATCAGCTACACCTGCGTTTTCAACTTCCTCAGCTGAAAGTTTTGTATAATTATATTTCTGCATTATGATGTTAGCAAAGTAACATGTCTTTTTGATATTATTACAAAACTAACCTTCGGAAGTGAAGTTCTGTTACCCCGGGTACTTGGGGTGTCAGCCCTGTAACATCTCCTTGAGGTGAACATGAGTTTTCAATTCCCGCTGAAATTCTAGTTTAGGTTTATGCATTATGATGTTAGTCAAATCTTAGATCAACAATAGCTAATGTTGAAGGATTTATTCACTTTGAAAAGGTTACAGTTATCATTCCTTCGTTTTTCAAGACTAAAGTTATATCTTCATTCATACTTCCGAACCCTAGTATATTCTTAGGATAATGCACAGCAGTTAAGCGGTAGAGATTACATTAAGCATGCAGTTATCTCACTTAGCCTGAACGGAAGAGTAAACGGGTGATTTTTAAAAAAAACGAAGTGCATGGGGACCATTATGAAACCAGGGCGGTCCATAAAGACTGTGTTTTGACTGTAAAATTAACCAAATAACTTTATATTCAAGATTATTGATGTATATGGTGGTGTTCTCTACATAGCCCACTCAGGTGCTGATGAGGCGTTAAACAATAACAATAATGATGTATATGGTGAGAACCATTTTCATTTTCTGCGGGCTAACTATATTTAAAGGTTTGATAGAATGGCAGGTGAGGTTAGCAATACATCCACATACATTATACACATTTTCTCGTAAATTATTAATGACTGCTAGTTCATATATAGAAGTAAATCATACTTGAACCAATTAGGGCGGGGGGGGGGGGCCTAGCTTAGAGGTAGCGCTCTGGGCTTCCAACCGCTGGGTCCTGGGTTCGATTCCTGGTCGAGCCTAAGTTGGATAGCTGTTTCATCCTTCGTCTCATTGCCATGGTCTCTGCCTGTCCTAATTAGCCCAACTAATTCCGCCTACTTTGGTTGGGATCAGAGGCTTCACAGATAAAGCTATGCAAGCTTGCTTGAGGTTAGATCCATGGTTGAAACTACTGCAAATACATGTAAGTTAACACAAACATTTTATTTATTTTCTGACAGCACTAAAAAAAATTGTCAAAATTTTACATATCAAAATATCGATTGTTAACAAACCTATTCCTGTAGAAAAGATCACTAGCTTATTACCCAGGTCATCTAGTGAGGTCTGAAGCGTTTCCTAAACAGCCTTTTTAATGGTCTGCAAAATTCCTGCAGTATCAGCTTTTGGTGTTGGAACAATGGCAAGGAATTTTATCTTGGTGACACGCGGTGTTGAATAACTGGTATAAATGATTTTTTCCTCATTTACTGAAGTATCAGTTGAGAGATAAAAAAAAATCTGCCTCTGAAACCTCCTTCATCACATTCTGTCGCTCTACCTGCAAATGGTGCAAATGGGGAATATATAGTAAAGAACCTGAACAATGTGTTCATAGAAATTAAGTACGTTAGGCAAATAAACTTGATGGATTAATTCATTTACCTGAGCAATGTGAACAGCAAATGTAGTAGCTGACTTGTCTGAACTGTACTCAAGAGGCAAAAACAACTTCAATTTGCCCAATTCGTTCATGTTTTGTGGCAAGAAGTGACCTCAAGTTTCAGCAATGACACTGTAGCAACTTTGCACAACCCAACAGCATTGTGCAAGAGTAAAATATTCCTTGGATTGATGAAGTGGCCGAGGTTTCAGCAATACAACCTGATACATATACATGATGACAATATACTATATTAAATAGTCAGTAATATATATTTGCACAATCCATGCTATTGTGCTAAATGTACACGTTGGTTGACAATATACTATATTACAGCAATGAGACTGACATATAAAAGAAACATTTAACATAGCTTTGAAAAATTGTCCTGCATGTTCTGGACCATTAATATTATCGCCTTGGCTACCATCTGCCCATCTTGTTTTTTAGATTACATAAATCTTTTAAACTCGTCCATGAGGTCCTCGGACTCGTAAACAATCCTTCGGATATTTGACGAGTTTGAGCGATTAGGGGACATAATCATCGCCACAAACTTATCAAATATCTTCGACTTGATAGCAAGGGGGTATTTGCCCTTGCTACCTAAGATGGCCCGTTTGTCTCAAAGGATTGTTTGTTTATCTGCAGGGGGGTCGGCTGCGGTGGGGTCGGCTGCAGGGGGGTCGGCATATGAGTCGGACTCGGATGAGCAGTCAGAGTCCTGGAAGTCCTGGTCATAATGATCATTGTCTGATAATGCCTCATCCCGAAGAGGGGGTGCGTTCTCTACTTCGGAATTGAAGACATCATCAGTTATTGCCTCACCCATTAGGATTTGGCCTAATGCTGTACTTATTTTGGCAGCTTTGGAATCACATTGTCTGAGATCGTAAACCCCAGTCTGCATTGCTGTGGAATGCTTCATGAGGTTTGCTAATCCCTTCTCAACTTCTTTTCCCATGTCCATATTGAGAAATACAGAGACAATGGACTTCCGCAAAACAGTACAGTTGGCCCTTGCATTCTTTTCGAAAATCTTTGAGAATTAATACGAAATGATCTATCCTAATTGGGACTGGGTGAGGCTATTAGCGGTCCATGTAACAAAAACACATTCTTTGTTGCTGCTAGTGTTGGTGGGCCTGAATTTGTTGACATAGACCTTGATCATTTTGTAAACCTCGGGCGAAACAGCTACCTGTGCAGGGCCGTAGGTCTTAAATGTTTTATGTCGGTGCACATTTATGACATGTTTGTCATGATGCACATTGGTAGCTGCTGCCAGGACTTCTGCCAAATTCATGGATATCAATGGACTGGCCCTTGTCGCATTGTTTATCACTAATTGCAGGATCAGAAAGTTCCTCACCAGAGTGTGGGTTCTCTGGCAGTTGGGTGTGGGAACTTCTGATTCCTGCAGGAGAAGCTGGGCTGCATGGGATCTCTCAGAATTAAGGACGGATTGGATCTCCTGGCATGATATGATCCTTTTCCTGTCCAAAATCTGGATCTCATACCTCCTCTCTTTCATGAGGAGATTGAGATGTTGTTGCCACCGTTTTCAAGATACTGTAAGGTCATGAGTGAAGTCCCTGGTTACCCAGGGCTCTTTGCTGACGACAGCCCAGTCACAAAAATGTCGAAAGTCACAGATGTATATGGAAACGGTGCTCCCAGTTTTGTTTTCTTTCTCCAGTAAGTGATCCATGAATTTTTCCACCAAGGAAAGGTCATTGAAGGGTGTTACGAACTCGGGGCCAAAAGCTGATAACACCCTTCTTATACGGTAACATATCTTTTCGGCATTCTTCCTGGTCTTGTTGCCTCCCCATCTGCTGATAAGTGAGTCTTGATAATGGATGACTGAGGTCGCTAATACTTGGGGTAATATGTCATCGGTTGCGTTATGAATTGGGGCACAGGCTGCTGTTGGGGTTGTGCCTGAGACTGGTGTTTGGGTCACTTCCCTAAACACCTTGGACCTCTTGAACAGAACATTGTACTTCCTGTATTTTGCGCAGTCTCTAGACAATTTATGGGATCTTGTTAAATGTCTATCAAGTCTCGTAACCATCGCGTTACATCCTGGAAATGAGCAGGGCTTGGTTTTTTTTTGAAGGGGTGGTGTTTACAAATGCCCGCTTTTCCTTTATTGTTGTGTCGACAAATTCATTATGTTCTAGGACAAAGAATATTATATCCTCAGCAGCTCTGAAAAAAGAAAAAAAAAAAGTTAAAACAGCATATTCGTTATTCATACATTTTTTTTGTTCTACTTTTTATTGCAGGCAACAATTGAAACAGCTCTTGCCAAATTGAAGGGCGGGGGCCTAGCTTTTTAGTACCTGTAATAAGCACATCTATTATGTAGTTGTTTGGTTATTATAATTGTTCTAGTGTTCACTATCCTTATCAATAACATTGGGTTAATTATTATGTGCTGGGAATGTATAACTCCTAATGTTTTGGTCAATAAAATAAAACTAAATTATTATGAAACATGATATACTACATCAAATAAATGACTCTGAAACAAACCCTAAGTTAAGAACATACAAACTGTTTAAACCGCCTACTGCTTTGAACCATTCTTGGATCTTAGTCTTTCCAAGAAAACGTACAATAACAGAGCAAGATTCAGAGTTAGCTCCCATAATCTCAAAATGGAAACTGGTAGACATAAATCTATGATATCATAGTAGAGAAGTCGAAGACGAAATAAACTGTTTATTAACGTGTAGTCACCATATATAAGTCAAAGACTGCAAGTAATGGCAAAAGCAACAAATCTTATAAATAACGTTCATAACCTGGATAATACAAAATAAGTCACAGCTCTTATGTCAAATAAAGATCGAGTGATAATATATGCTATAGGAAATTTCTTTAATCAAATAATGTAGACATTGATGAGCTCCCCTGTCAAGGCTATACTACTGAGAAAGACAATCTAACCCCAAGACCTAGTATAGCAAAATGTCATGAGAAAAAACTATAGCTTAAAGATACAACAGTTTCATCCAATCTTTTATATTCATGTAGCATTTTTGATATCTTATCTCTGTACACAATAGCGCCCTGGCAAATCAAATACATGAAAACCATCGGACTATCCTTAGCTGCCTTAGACTCTATTTCATAATGCGTGGCATGATACATCATTCTAATAATCGTAAAATTTGTCAAAACTTTATTTCTTTAAGTTTGGATCATAGATAAGTACCTTCTTTCTTTTGCTTTAGCCTTGAGTGCCCTTCTTCGGTCCCGACGATAGTTCAGTCTATCCTGTGTTTCTTCTGTGGTAACCTGGGAGTAAATATTATAGACACAATACAACTAGAGCAGTTACATCCTTATCACAGTAATGGGATACAGAATTGTTAAGTGCAAAATTTAATTTAATTTGATTTAGAAAATGTTTACCTGTCGTTGGTCTTGTTGTTGGTCCTGTCGCTGTTGTTGGTCCTGTCATTGGTTGGTCCTGTCATTGGTCTAATGACGAAACCAAAAATTCTGCATAAATATGAATTATCTTTCACCCTAATGTTCTGTATAATGATAATTCATAATTGCAAAATGAATATACATTACTCACAGTGGGTCTCTCTGTAGGTTCATTGGAATCGGGTGTGCCAGGCATTTCTTCAATATCATCGGGTGTCGTTGGTCCTGTTGTGGTCGGTCCTGTCGTTGGTCCTCGTGTGTCTCTAGGACTTACCCTAAGATGATGGACCTCTGGTTCTGAAATTTCCTAAATTAAGTGTTTGAACAATTAAATTTTTGTTAAATACATACAACTCAACATATCTGAAAACCCTTTAAGAACAGTTGATAAATTGGCTTAGTCTCACCTGTCTTTGCTGGTCAGCCTGCAAGCTGGCAGCATAGGCAGCATTCTGCCCCTCAACTAGTGCTTGGGTCCCTTGTATCTGCTCTCTGAAATACAAGTGTAATTATACTTTTGTAAAAAATTGTTAGGTTATGCTTACAGCCAAATTCAAAGAGTCTTATAGACCAAGCTAAACTCTAGATGAGGTCATGTGAATGTAGGGCTCTCATTGACTGAGGGATTGCTTTAAACTGTGTGAGCCCTGGATTCACACAACGTCCTCTGGAGTTAAGCATCAAGGTATAATAGATTGGTTTCTAATGCTGTCAATTAGCTGTAAGGATGGACAGTTGAGAGACTTTGTTCTGCTAGGGTGGGGCAGGGGCATAGCTCAGAGGTAGCGCTCTGGGCTTCCAACCGCTGGGTCCCGGGTTCGATTCCCGGTCGAGCCTAAGTTGGATGGCTGTTTCATCCTTCGTCTCATTGCCATGGTCTCTGCCTGTCCTCATTAGCCCAACTGGTGCAGAAATACATGACGTAAAGCCCTAATCACTCACACACGCACAAAAATTCCACTGCCATCAGGACAGTTCTTTTCCTAAAGATACTGGATCTACAGCTGAAAAAAAAATGCACATCATTTGAATACTTAAGCTTGCACACATCAAAAATTTGACAAGGTCATTAACTTTAATATAACAGTAAAGGAACTCATTTCCTGGAAACAATGGAACTTTAGCCTGTGTGGAGGACGCCTTTTCATATCTAATTTTTATAGCAGGAGGCAGGGACATGGACTGATGCAGGGACATGGACTGATGCAGGGACATGGACTGATGCAGGGACATGGACTGATGCAGGGACATGGACTGATTGAACCATGACAAAGCATCATCCTCACTGTCAGCTTTCCCCAACTGGAGCTGGAGAGCTTTGACGTGAGAACATGTACGGCTTGAGCAGTTGGCACACCTAATACTTTTTTCAGGGGTGTCTGACTTGCCATGCAAAACAGAGCAAAGTTAAGCACAGGCATAAGTCTCACCTAAAATGAATCATTAATTCATTGGTTGGTATATGTGATTCATTATAACAGAACATTCAACATTTCAATCCTAAATTATTTACATGACAGGAAAGCTTTTAAAGGTACAATATAAGATATTTTGACAAATAAGCCATCCAGGTATAGGCTGTTTAGCACTGATTACCAATTTAATTTTAGAGCAATATTGACATACCTGAAGTGAGTTTGTTCCACTGTATGAATAGTCCCCAAGTTCTTTGATTTTAACAGCTGAATATAAGTAAATAAATACAGAAATTCAGGTCAGTTAAGTCATTATTTGTTTAAAAGGTAAACATAAAAAGACAAATCAAAATTAAATGTACCTTTCAAAAAGCTTCCTCTGGTGAAATATCATAGTAGGCATCTATACTTGTTCTAGGTGCAGGAAACACTTGTGAAAACAGTACTCAATTGCGCACGTAACAAATGGTCACTTGAAAATGGCTTCAAGTTCTCTAAACAGAAGACAGTTTGTATGCCTTTTCTATTATTTACGATCAAACCATCCAGATCCATCACTAATAATTGACAACTGTCAAATAAAAGTGGTGAATGAAACAAAATTTTTGGGTGTACTCCTTGACTCCAAATTGTCTTTCATTCCGCATATCAAAGCACTGAAAGCAAAGTGCCTGAAATCAATGAACCTCCTTAAAGTAGTGAGCAAATATAATTGGGGTGGGGACACAACGGTCCTCCTTCGTCTCTATCGAGCAATTACTCGTTCTCGACTTGATTATGGTTCTGTGGTATATGGCTCCGCCAGACCATCTTATCTAAAATGCCTGAATTCTGTACATCATCAAGGGTTGCGACTAAGCTTAAGAGCTTTTCGTACATCTGTAGAGAGCTTATATGTACTGGCAGGGGAACCTCCACTTTCCCTTCGTCGTATCAAGTTATCCATGCATTACATACTAAAAGTAGCTTCAACTCCAACAAATCCAACATATGATGTAATATTTCATCCAAAGTACATGCATCATTATGAATCTCGTTCAAACGCCATTCGACCACTGGGATTACGCATGAAATTCTATCTTGAGGCTGCAAAAATTGATACTACAATCATTGCCGAGATGGAAGCACCACCCATTCCACCATGGATTCTCCCAGTCCCGAAAGTTATACTAGATTTGGCAGAGCTTAAGAAAAGCGAAACCAATCCGGTAGACTATCAAAACCTATTTTATAGTATAAGGTTTAAATATGATTCGTACAAATTTCTATACACAGATGGCTCAAAAATGGAAAGACGAGTAGGCTGTGCAGTCACTTCTTATAAAACCGTTATAGCTGAATGTCGTCTTCCAGATCACTGCTCAATATACACTGCAGAATTAACAGCTATTTACCTTACCTCAAAGAACATCGAGGACTCAGAATCAGATCGTTATGTTATCTGTTCTGATTCCAAATCTGCTCTTCAAGCAATCCAAAATAAACAACTTGATAACCCTGGGATCTTAGATGTTCTTTTTAAGTATTTCTATCTTCACGAATACAAAGACATAGTATTCTGCTGGATTCCTGGACACGCTGGCATTGAAGGGAATGAAAAAGCAGACCTGGCAGCAAAAAGGGCTCTTACAAAAGAGATAACTGATTTTACCATTCCATACACTGATTTTAAAATGACTATAAAATCTTTTATCATGTCTTGCTGGCAAAGACAATGGAATGAATGTAATAACAACAAGTTGCATTCAATCTTACCTTGCATTCAAAATAAAATACCTAGTAGGTTCAATACTCGCAAAGATCAAGGAATATATCACAGATGCCTCATAGGACATTCAAGATTTACACCTTTTAGTCAATGAACCGGCACCGGTATGCCAGAGTTGTCGGTGCCCCCTAACAATCAAACATATTTTATTAGATTGCAGCCACTTACAACGCTTTAGAAGACCTTTGTTTCAAGCTAATACCTTACAACATCTCTTCACTAGATATCCAACCCAGACAATTTTTGATTTTTTATATGCTTCTGGTTTCTATTACCAAATATAGTTAATCAATCTTAACCTAGAGAGCCTCTACATAGCCCATTCAGGTGCTGATGAGGCGTTAAACAAAAACTCACACACACACACACACACAATATCTTCTTCAGAGAGCTTCAATTTCTCCCTCAGCCACGTTTTGCCACCTTCACCCAGGTAATCCTCACTCACGAGCAGCTCCTCCACAGAAGAGATTGGTATTCTCTGTGGTTCTGGTTCAGGTGAGAGGATCCAATGCAATGCTAAAAAAATAACGCATTCAACTTTTAAATCAGGAACCGTATCAGGGTTAGAGTCAAATAGAATTTGTAATAATATAAATCCAAATAAAAATTCAGGGTATAATTAAGCATGCAAATAAACTAAAAACACTAGTTCTGAAATTTTTCAATAAAATACATATATATACATTCAACTTTTAGTTCAGAAAACAGGCATATCAGGGTTACAGTCACTTACAATTTCTAATAATACAAATCCTAATACAAATTAAGGGTATAATACTACAGTTCTGAAAATGTTCAATAAAATACAAATATGCATGCAAATATGCATGCAAATATGCATGCAGCAGCATATCATAACTTCTCAAGTTTACCGGTGAAACGACCCAATTTAGACAACTCTGTCTATCTTCATCATTGACGCCACGATCGAATGGGCGACAAATGGCTTGAGTGTTGTTATATCTGACAAAGTCTTAAGTTATCTTGAAGCAAATTTCATTTGAATTACCATTACATACTCCCAGTACTTCATACTTACCAATAATCAGGATTCTTCAGAGGGTAAAGGTCCTCAATGGTCTGAACCGTCTGTTTGGCAGCAGTTTTTGGTCGCTTCAACCCAGAACACTTGACATCAGTTTTGACTATTTTTGAAGCTGAAAAAGGAAATAGTACTTATTTTTATGGAACTTGCTCAGCATTGTTCATAAAAAATACACGTCAATTTGTCGACATGCAAATTTGGAAGACACAAAGTCGTTTACAAACTTTGACCACAACAACCATCTCGTTGACATGTTAATGCAAACTAGTTGACAGCTAGTCTGCCCAATGACCATTTCGTTGACACAGTTACTCAGTTAATAAAGCTTCCACAGCGGTATACTTGCTACTATTATATCATAAATTGAAATAGTCTGTCCCCCCCCCCCCTACTTGACATGGAAGCAAGTTGTTTCTAAATTATATGATATTTTCTTACTCCAAATTGATCACTCAGTCCAATACTTTCATACTACACGTTAAATGGACAATTTCATCAGTAGTTGTGTCTTTTTAGATATATTTACAATAATCTAATTTGAATATTTTAGATTTGCAATCCAACTAGCTATGCACATAAGTCTATATTGTCTAAGTGCAATTTACCTTGAGTTAAAAAATTAGGACACTTTTGACCTTAATTGCTATGCATAACATTATAGGCCTAGAATATATTAGCTATCGTTCCGGATGATTGCACACTATGTAAAAAACAGCAATTAAGTGAATTGGTCAGTTAGTAACCACTGGCCAATCGGACCAGCATTATGCTTTCACAAGACAAATTTTTCACTGATACTAACCTGCACCTTATAGCTTGTATTTCGCATCGAAGCTTGCACATGTGCATGCAGTACCATGCACTCCACATCATAGGAAAAGCTAGGAACTCTGCCAGCATTTACTGCTTGCTCCGACATCTTTTGTAGCTTTAGAAATCCCTGAGTATAATTTACCCGGTACAACAGCGAAAATGCCATTGTATGTTGATTAAGTCTGAACTTGACACATGGACGCGATGTAAACAAATGGTCGCAATGTAAACAAACGGCCGCTTGAGTACCAATCATAAACTCTCGCGAAGTCACGTAATGGCGGCGCGAGACTTACGCGTCCTATAATAAAAATGCCTATTTATGTCAGACAATATCAAAAGTATACCTGAAGTCCACATGGTCTGTTATTTCTGTAGCTGTGAATGTGATCAAGGGCATGCCTTGGCTGCAGAAACCACTTTTGATTGTAACCAGAATTGGATAAAAAAAACGCTTATGGAAATCTAAGAACTTTTTTAAAAATTATTTATTACTTCATATTTGTGTTCTTTCCTATTCAGAGTCTTACTTCTTGTAGAGTTATTGGAAAGGCGGAGGCCTAGCTCAGAGGTAGCGCTCTGGGCTTCCAACCACTGGGTCCCAGGTTCGATTCCCGGTTGAGCCTAAGTTGGATGGCTGTTTCATCCTTCGTCTCATTGCCATGGTCTCTGCCTGTCCTAATTAGCCCAATTGGTGCAGAAATACAGGACGTAAAGCCCTAATCACCCACCCACCCAACACACTCAATGTCAATGTGTTTGGAAGTTGTCTTCAGCTGAATATGAAAAAGATAATAACTATTACAATTGTTTATTCTGATAGGATCATCATTTATTAAATTATTAAAAAAATAAGCAAAATTTAGGGATGCTGCCCCTTTAACGAAACACAAATTATATGCAATAAACTTTGTGGATTAAAGTTGCTTCCTTCAAAACTGATTTAGCTGAAAGAGGAAGATTAAATTGATTACAGTCATTGACAGTCCTCAAAGCAAGAAGGGGCTTAGTGCATAATTGTGTTTTTAAAACTTAACAATTCATTTGACTGTGTAAATATCAGATCTGGGTAGTGCAAGTTAAGATAATTGGGTTGAAAGTCAAGTAAATCTATTCAGTTTGACTTATTCACAGGACATCTTCTTGCTGCCACTACCATTGAAAATATTGGTTGATAATAAGGTGCATTATGTGCCTTCTTGCATGAAGTAATGTAGTTAATTAAATAAGAATATTAAGTGCAATACCAATGATAGATGTGCATCAGCTAAAGGCAGCACATATTTGTTTCATAATCTTATTTTGCTGTGAAGCAGCAACAAATTTTATGATCACTTACTACTTGGAATCTACAGATCGGCGATCCAAGTCCCAGATCATCTTCAAAATTTCGACTGCAAAAGAAAAGCAATCATAAGACTGATATTTCTGGGAATTTTATGTACAAAAGAAAATAGATATCCAAAATCAGTTACGCAATTCAGTATAGGAGTGCCTCTTAGTATATGCATTGATGTGTGTATGGCTGCAGTACGAATGTTGTTCTTGCTGTGTCTAATATGTGGATCCTTAAAATGTACACCACATGTTTCATGCTTGCATGACCAATGAAGTATTCATTACAAATTTCCAGTAGAAATTATTTGCTGAGGCACTAATGTAATACTTTGATTTTTAAATGATTAAGTGTTTTGTCATAAAAAAATCGTTAATAAGGGCTTCAAGAGCAATGCCTACTTAACCAATTTCTCCAACAGCTCATTGGTCCTTTTAATACCGGCAGAAATTGTTCTTAGCTCTGCCAGGATCTTAGAATTATGTAACAAAATCATGAGAGAAGAGCAACAGATTATTAGTACAACCAGAAAAAACTTAAAAACTATTTGAGATATCACAGTAAGACTCGGTTTATGTTTAATAAATTTGCTGTATCAACCACAAGGTTAATCCATACCATGTTTTTATCTTCCTCCACCTTATCATGCTTATCAACAGTCAAACGGATCTGGAAAGTAACAAGTTTAGTCATTAGCATAAACAATTTTTAAAGATTTCTTTATTTTTCATTTTCGGCGTCCACTATGAAGTTCGGGCGGAGGCCTAGCTCAGAGGTAGCGCTCTGGGCTTCCAACCGCTGGGTCCCGGGTTCGATTCCCAGTCGAGCCTTAGTTGAATGGCTGTTTCATCCTTCGTCTCATTGCCATGGTCTCTGCCTGTCCTAATTAGCCCAA
The DNA here is from genome assembly GCA_932294295.1 of Alitta virens. Lineage (NCBI taxonomy): Eukaryota > Metazoa > Annelida > Polychaeta > Phyllodocida > Nereididae > Alitta > Alitta virens. Next base: position 22,374,387 of record OW028580.1, on the reverse strand, counting down.
TTGGTGCAGAAATACAGAACGTAAAGCCCTAATCACCCACCCACTATGAAGTTCACAGATCTGTAGCTAAAATTGTTTTATTTTCACAAGTTTTCCAATGGTATGCTGCTGGCCTATGTTTCCTTGCCATTACATTCGATAAAAACCTAGCTACGTTTGACTCACCTTTTTAGAGGGAACAGCTCGATTGGTAGCAGACTAAAAAGTATGTAAAGCAGGATTTTTTAACATAACTGCAATTTTATGCCATTGTAAAACAGAATATTATAACATGGCTCACCGCATCTGATGGGCCTGGTAGATTAGCTGGCCCTGTCAGGTCAGTCATAGTCTGGAAAAAAACCAAGAATCAGTGAACTAATACCATGCTACCATTTCATTGAAAACTAGACCTTAACAAGAAGGTGCTAATGCTACCAACGCCAACAACAGCACTGTTTATGAATTGTGACAACTGAACAATATTTATTAATTGCTTACCGTTGTAATGGTCATAATTTCACCAGTGGGAGCCTAAGAAATAAAAATCAATGAACTGTTTATCATTCAAATACAATTTTAAATTCACATTGGGATGTTTCATAGCTGTAATATGGTCATCAGTTGTATATGACTGGCTAGAATTGTTTGTACCATTGAGAATTAAATATTTTAGCAGCCTGTCCAACATTGCACATCAAACAATTACCGTAATAGTCAACATTAAAAAGAGCTGATGGCAGACTATCGGACACAAAGGTCTTCACCCATAGTGATAGGTGAAGACCAATAAGCCAGCTGTAAGCAACAGAGCCTGACAGATGCACTTGGGGAGTACTAAAAGCATCTCTATATTTTTTACACTAACGTATGTATATATATATACCTTTTTTTTTACGATGGAAAACATTTTCCTTTTTTTTCTTTAATTGTTCCGCTGTTCTGGGCACTCCAGTGAGCTGGGCCACGCCCTCCCCTATATGGCCCCAAGTCTCATCCTTTAGTTTTTTTGTGATCATTTTTCCATTCTCTGAAATAATCATAATTAGCAAGGATAAACACTTAACTCACTTGATTAGTAGTTCTTTATGAGTTATATAATACAAAGCTGTAATATTTACTTGTATGTAAGCTATATGCTTCTGGTTTCTACTACCAAATATAGATAATCAATCTTAACCTAGAGAGCCTCTACATAGCCCACTCAGGTGCTGATGAGGCGTTAAACAATAACTCACACACACACACACTTGTATGTAAGCAGTTTCAGTTGAGAGAAATGAGAATGTCATTAAATTTGCACAAACAGCAACATTTCTATTACAAAAGAGTGTTCAATGACCAGATTAGCATTTAGCAAAAAAATTGTTCCAAGTTCTTAGGCGAAGATACGAAAATACGAATATCTTGTGCAAAAATGAGAAGCAAGAAATGACGCAAATTCAGCTTCATAAAAATCACATTCTTTAGGTCAATTGCGGGGGAATTTTTCCTTTTATATAATATATATAGATCTTTTTCACTAATTAAGCAACCTTGTCCTTATTCCCTACAACTTGTAAGTTGACTTTTATGTTTATTTTGTTAAAATTTTTTAATAAACAGTGATTGGCATAAATAACAATCTACATAGTATTTTTTAAATGTTGGGGAAATACTTTGTGGCTTGCCCCCCCCCTTGACAAAAATCCTGGCTACGCCACTGTCCCCCATGGATCCGTTATGACTACGCCCCTGACATTGGTCCAACCGCTGGGTCCCGGGTTCGATTCCCGGTCGAGCCTAAGTTGGATGGCTGTTTCATCCTTCGTCTCATTGCCATGGTCTCTGCCTGTCCTAATTAGCCCAACTGGTGCAGAAATACAGGACGTAAAGCCCTAATCACCCACCCCACCCACCCTGACATTGGAAAAATGACACAAACTTAGTTGGCCTACTGACCGAGTTTTTTTTAATTTTTTTCCGGTTTAATTGATCAGAGCACTCAGTGCACCAAAAATAAAACGTTACAAGTTACAACTTGACAAATTTAGACAACGTAATAAACCCAGACAAAACAATGTCTAGATTTGACGACGCTGTCTGACTGTCAATAATTTTTGTAACAAAAATCACTGCATTCTATTGGTTGTAGTGAGTTTCAGTGGGAGTGGCCTGTGTAAAGTCTGGACGGATAAAATGATTGAGTACATGCGTTCGTGGGTAGAATGGCAACTGGCCTTTAATGCAACCAACACAAGAGACCTCTAGCGCATAAGCGCTGAACTACAATACATCACATCTCCCTTACAAGACAATTACTTTGTAAGATCATACAGTTACATCTTAATAGGAAAGTAGCTTCATACTAAACAGTACCCACTTTATGAGCATGAAGAACTTCAGAATATTTAAACTTGAATAATAAACGCATTAAGTAAGAAAAATATCTTAACAATGAGACATGTCTCATCGGTACAAAATGTAATGTTATCATCACACCTCCACAATAGAATATACTCTTACAGTTAGAAATAACTTTAGCCCTCGAAGGTCCTGGGCCTCCATGCGGCGAGGGTGGAAACACTTGGGGTGAAGTCCTCTATCCCCAGTGGCTAAAACAGGACAGTGCGCATTGCACAAGCTGCTCCAGCTTTACAGGAGGGTGTGTCCCCTACCATACAGGGGAAACAAAAATGGAAATGTCTTCAGAGAATAGTCCAAACCGGCTCACACGTCGCCCGGGTGAACAAGGTGCGCGTCCCTCAGCGGTAAACCAGGCTGAGGTCGAAAAATTGGCTTCCGGTTCCAGACAAGGTAAATGTTTTCGCTCATCTTTAGATGATGCAAATCCAAGTACCACTTATGACGTTATATCTACGCCATGGCCTCAGTTTCTTGTTACTGGCAGTGACGATGGGTTTTCCCAAATCTCAGCCATAACAATTTGTCGAACGTTAAAAGAAAGCATTGGTTTTGTAGAAAATACGAGAAGGCTCAGGAGTTCATCCTTGCTGGTGCAGGTTGCCCACAAGGACCAATCATTAAAATTGCTGGAGCTGAGGGCCTTTGCGGGTACCCCTGTAAAGGTGGAGCCCCATAGGTTCTTCAACTCCTGCAAGGGAGTTGTAACATCTCATGAGAGCAGTCTCTGCTCCGATGACGAACTGAGGGACTGGCTGAATGACTACAATGTCATCCACATTCACCGCCAGCCCCCCAGATATTCACGACAGCTACTCACCCTGACCTTTGATGGCACAGTGTTGCCTGATAAGGTCAGCATGGGGTTCGAGTGGTGTAGGGTACGTCCCTACATCCCGAACCCTAAGAGATGTTACAACTGCCAACGATTTGGCCATTTTAGCGGCTCCTGCCCTTCGAAGGCAACCTGTGCCAACTGTGGATCACGGGAACACACCCATTCCCGTGACTCACCATGTACGAATACATCTTATTGTGTTAATTGTGGAGGTGATGGGCCAGCCTATCACCGTGGCTGTCCCAAATGGCAGCTAGAGAAAGAGATCCTGAAATTAAAGACCACAAAGCGCGCCGTATAGCTGAACAGGCTGCTGGGGCAAGCTATGCCTCAGTCCTGTCTCAGATGGCTGGACCTAGATCTCCTTCACCCAGATCATCGCCCAGGCGAAGGATTAACCTAGATCCAAATTTTAAATATTCCAAGGCAGGCCAAAGCTCGCAGAAAGATAAACCAGAATCGAAGACTTCACAGTCAGACGATCACCTGGCAAGAATGAAGCAGCATGCTACAGATGTCGGAAAGGACATCTTGTAGCTCCATTAGTTACTGCTTCACAGCTAAGTGTACCCTCACAGGGTGCACCTTCCGGTGATGAGTCAGAACAGATACGCCCTCGAAGGTCCTGGGCCTCCACGCGGCGAGGGTGGAAACACTTGGGGTGAAGTCCTCTATCCCCAGTGGCTAAAACAGGACAGTGCGCATTGCACAAGCTGCTCCAGCTTTACAGGAGGGTGTGTCCCCTACCATACAGGGGAAACAAAAATGAATATGTCTGAATCGACAATTTCAGACCGGCTCGCACGTCCCCCGGGTGAACAAGGTGCGCGTCCCTCAGCGGTAAACCAGGCTGAGGTCGAAAAATTGGCTACTGGTTCCAGACTTGGTAAACGTTTGCGTCCATCATTAGATGACGCAAATCAAAGTTCAAATAATGCAGATATATCTAAGCCTTGGCCCAAGTTTCTTGTCGTTACTGGCAGTGATGCTGGGTTTTCCCGACTTTCAGCCATAACAATATGCAGAACAATTAAGGAAAGCATTGGTTTTGTTGAAAATACGAGACGTTTAAGCAATACGTCCTTGCTGGTGCAGGTTGCCCACAGTGACCAGTCGCTGAGATTGCTGGGGTTGGAGGCCTTTGCGGGTGCCCCTGTTAAGGTGGAGCCCCATCGGTTTTTCAACTCCTGCAAGGGAGTTGTAACATGGCATGAGAGCAGTCTCTGCTCCGATGACGAACTGAGGGACTGGCTGAATGACTACAATGTCATCCACATTCATCGCCAGCCCCCAAGATATTCACGACAGCTACTCTCAGATGCCTCATAGGACATTCAAGACTTACACATTTACACCTTTTAGTCAATGAACCGGCACCGGTATGCCAGAGTTGTCGGTGCCCCCTAACAATCAAACATATTTTATTAGATTGCAGCCACTTACAACGCTTTAGAAGACCTTTGTTTCAAGCTAATACCTTACAACATCTCTTTACCAGATATCCAACCCAGACAATTATAGATTTTTTATATGCTTCTGGTTTCTACTACCAAATATAGTTAATCAATCTTAACCTAGAGAGCCTCTACATAGCCCACTCAGGTGCTGATGAGGCGTTAAACAATGACTCACACACACACACACATGACAGCTACTCACTCTGACCTTTGACGGCACAGTGTTGCCCGACAAGGTCAGCATTGGGTTCGAGTGGTGTAGGGTACGTCCCTTCATCCCGAACCCAAAACGATGTTACAACTGCCAAAGATTTGGCCATTTCAGCGGCTCCTGCCGTGCCAAACCAACCTGTGCCAATTGTGGATCACGGGAACACACCCATTCCCGTGACTCACCATGTACGAATACATCATATTGTGTTAATTGTGGAGGTGATGGGCCAGCCTATCACCGTGGCTGTCCCAAATGGCAGCTCGAGGAAGAGATCCTGAAGTTAAAGACCACCAAAGATATCTCCTTTCCCCAAGCGCGCCGTATAGCTGAACAGGCTGCTGGGGCAAGCTATGCCTCAGTCCTGTCTCAGATGGCTGGACCTAGATCTCCTTCACCCAGATCATCGCCCAGGCGAAGGATTGACCTAGATCCTAATTATAATTATTCCAAGGCAGGGCAAAGCTTGCAGAAAGATAAACCAGAATCGAAGACTTCACAGTCAGACGATCACCTGGCAAGAATGAAGCAGCATGCTACAGATGTCGGAAAAGGACATCTTGTAGCTCCATCAATTACTGCCTCACAACTTAGTGTACCCTCACAGGGTGCACCTTCCGGCGGTGAGTCGGAAGAGATACACCAGCGAATGGAAGAGGAGGCAGGGACTACCACCATCCCTAGGCCTCAACGGGAGGGGGCAATTGATAAAATATCAATTGTTCCCAAAAGAGCTCCCCTCATTAGAAAAGCACTAGATAAATCTAGTGCAATGGGCACCATAAGACCACCATCTAAGCATGGTGGGGCCCCCAAAAAGACTTTAACACCAAAAGAGGCAGCGACTTTGAAGAAAAAGTAAATATTTATACAAATTCATACCATGCATTATCGCTTTTACTATGATAATATTAAACTCTTTTAACTAACTCATGGACAGTATCATTCAGTGGAACTGTCGAGGTTTCAGAGCCAACTTCGATGAAATAGGTTGCATGGTCCAAGACTTAAACCCTAGTGTTTTCTGCCTGCAGGAAACATTTCTGAAACCTCAAAATAGTTTTAAACTGAGAAACTACCATATGTATAATACATATGGCAATATTGCCCACGATAGAGCCACTGGTGGCTCATCAATTTTAGTTAAAAATGGAATCATTCATTCTCATATTCCACATAACACAAACCTTCAGGCTACAGCAGTTCGTCTGAGCCTGAATAAAACATTCACTATATGTTCCTTATATATTCCTCCACTCTTTCACCTTACAGCCAGTGATTTGCATAACCTTTACAATCAACTTCCTGAACCGCGTCTTATCCTAGGAGATTTTAACAGCCATAACCAATTGTGGGGAAGCACTTCCCACAACAACAAAGGAAAAACCATTGAAGATTTTCTCAATGACCACACCCTTTGTTTGTTCAATGATGGTTCATCCACATATCTTCACCCAGGTCATGGAACATTTTCATCAATTGACCTTAGTATATGTGATCCAGCGTTATTTCTGGAATTTGAATGGAGAGTATTAGAGGACACTCACGGCAGTGATCACTTTCCCATTGTCCTACAAAACGTAGAAGGTACAAGAGAAGTGGGTCAACTCCGATGGAAGTTGCATAAAGCGGATTGGACCTCTTTCGAAAAGCACTGCTTAGAAACAATTACTATGTCTCATTATAGGAATTGTAATAATCTCGTTGAAGATTTTACTGATGATATTACTGATATAGCCAATAAAACAATGCCGATGACAAAAAATAATTCTAAACGAAGTGCAAGACCCTGGTTTGACGACAAAGTAAGAGAAGCTATTAAAAACCATAAGAGAGCCCTCAGAATTTTTAAATCACAGCCGACCATCAACAATCTGAATAATTTTAAGTGCCTGAAAGCCAAAGCGCATAGAATTGTCAGGCAAAAAAAATGTAGTTGCTGGAGAGACTATGTCTCCAGACTCGCTGAAAGAACTCCTAGCAATAAAGTCTGGAAAATGATTAAGAAGATTGAAGGAAAGAACCTAGCTTCGCATGTAAGCATTCTAGAAGTGAATGGAGAGCATCTCTCCTCACCAGAACAAATATCAAACGGGTTAGGAGAACAGTTTGCATACAACTCCTCATCAGAGAACTATACGAGAGAATTTCAATGTTATAAGGCTCAAGCTGAGAGATTAAACCTAAATATACAGTCTGATAACAGCGAAGATTATAACTCCTACATCACCTTAGAAGAACTTCAGAAGGCCATCTTAAAAGCGACTGACTCTGCAACAGGCCCTGATAATGTACATTATCAAATCTTAAAACACCTACCTCAATCCTCTTTAAAAACATTACTGTATATCTTTAATCAAATTTGGGAGAAGGGATGTCTTCCATCCCTCTGGAAACAAGCCACGGTCATCCCAATTCCCAAGCCGGGGAAGGATCATAGTGATCCTATGAATTATCGACCAATAGCCTTAACCAGTTGTCTATGTAAGACAATGGAGCGAATTGTTACTGATAGACTGGTTTGGTTCCTGGAGTCGAACCAGCTTATTACAGAGTTCCAATCTGGATTTCGCCGTCACAGGAGCACATTAGATCATTTAGTCAGACTGGAAACTTATGTTAGAGATGCTTTCATTAACAGAGAACACGTAGTAGCCATATTCTTTGACCTAGAAAAAGCTTATGACACTACATGGAAATATGGAATAATGAAAGATCTCCACGACTTAGGGCTTCGAGGTCGCCTTCCAGTTTTCATCGGATCCTTCCTACAGGATCGCTTCTTTAAGGTCCGAGTGGGATCAACGATGTCAAGCCCCTACTCTCAGGAGAATGGAGTCCCTCAGGGAAGTATTCTCTCGCCCACCCTCTTTAACGTCAAAATCAACAGTATAGTAAATTCCATCTCAGAAAATCTCATGTCGTCCCTATATGTTGACGATTTCCTCATTGTATACCGTTCCAGATATATGCCAACCATAGAACGACAACTGCAATTAAATTTGAATAGGATTCACAAATGGTCACTCGACAATGGCTTCAAGTTCTTTAAACAGAAGACAGTTTGTCTGCCTTTCTATTATTTACGATCAAACCATCCAGATCCATCACTAATAATTGACAAATGTCAAATAAAAGTGGTGAATAAAACAAAATGTTTCGGTGTACTCTTTGACTCCAAATTGTCTTTCATTCCGCATATCAAAGCACTGAAAGCAAAGTGCCTGAAATCAATTCGTCCCTATCGAGCAATTACTCGTTCTCGACTTGATTATGGTTCTGTGGTATATGGCTCCGCCAGACCATCTTATCTAAAATGCCTGAATTCTGTACATCATCAAGGGTTGCGACTAAGCTTAAGAGCTTTTCGTACATCTCCTGTAGAGAGCTTATATGTACTGGCAGGGGAACCTCCACTTTCCCTTCGTCGTATCAAGTTATCCATGCAATACATACTAAAAGTAGCTTCAACTCCAACAAATCCAACATATGATGTAATATTTCATCCAAAATACATGCATCATTATGAATCTCGTTCAAACGCCATTCGACCACTGGGATTACGCATGAAATTCTATCTTGAGGCTGCAAAAATTGATACTACAATCATTGCCGAGACGGAAGTACCACCCATTCCGCCATGGATTCTCCCAGTCCCGAAAGTTATACTGGATTTGGCGGAGCTTAAGAAAAGCGAAACCAATCCGGTAGACTATCAAAACCTATTTTATAGTATAAGGTTTAAATACGAATCGTACAAATTTCTATACACAGATGGCTCAAAAATGGAAAGACGAGTAGGCTGTGCAGTCACTTCTTATAAAACCGTTATAGCTGAATGTCGTCTTCCAGACCACTGCTCAATATACACTGCAGAATTAACAGCTATTTACCTTGCCTTAAAGAACATCGAGGACTCAGAATCAGATCGTTATGTTATCTGTTCTGATTCAAAATCTGCTCTTCAAGCAATCCAAAATAAACAACTTGATAACCCTGGGATCTTAGATGTTCTGATTAAGTATTTCTATCTTCACGAATACAAAGACATAGTATTCTGCTGGATTCCTGGACACGCTGGCATTGAAGGGAATGAAAAAGCAGACCTGGCAGCAAAAAGGGCTCTTACAAAAGAGATAACTGATTTTACCATTCCATACACTGATTTTAAAATGACTATAAAATCTTTTATCATGTCTTGCTGGCAAAGACAATGGAATGAATGTAATAACAACAAGTTGCATTCAATCTTACCTTGCATTCAAAATAAAATACCGAGTAGGTTCAATACTCGCAAAGATCAAGGAATATATCACAGATGCCTCATAGGACATTCAAGACTTACACATTTACACCTTTTAGTCAATGAACCGGCACCGGTATGCCAGAGTTGTCGGCGCCCCCTAACAATCAAACATATTTTATTAGATTGCATCCACTTACAACGCATTAGAAGACCTCTGTTTCAAGCTACTACCTTACAACATCTCTTTACTAGATATCCAACCCAGACAATTATTGATTTTTTATATGCTTCTGGTTTCTACTACCAAATATAGATAATCAATCTTAACCTAGAGAGCCTCTACATAGCCCACTCAGGTGCTGATGAGGCGTTAAACAATAACTCACACACACACACACTAGATATCCAACCCAGACAATTATTGATTTTTTATATGCTTCTGGTTTCTACTACCAAATATAGATAATCAATCTTAACCTAGAGAGCCTCTACATAGCCCACTCAGGTGCTGATGAGGCGTTAAACAATAACTCACACACACACACACACCTTGCCTTAAAGAACATCAAGGACTCAGAATCAGATCGTTATGTTATCTGTTCTGATTCCAAATCTGCACTTCAAGCAATCCAAAATAAACAACTTGACAACCCTGTGTTCTTATTAAGTATTTCTATCTTCACGAATACAAAGACATAGTATTCTGCTGGATTCCTGGACACGCTGGCATTGAAGGGAATGAAAAAGCAGACCTGGCAGCAAAAAGGGCTCTTACCAAAGAGATAACTGATTTTACCATTCCATACACTGATTTTAAAATGACTATAAAATCTTTTGTCATGTCTTGCTGGCAAAGACAATGGAATGAATGTAATAACAACAAGTTGCATTCAAACTTACCTTGCATTCAAAATAAAATACCTAGTAGGTTCAATACTCGCAAAGATCAAGGAATATATCACAGATGCCTCATAGGACATTCAAGACTTACACATTTACACCTTTTAGTCAATGAAATGGCGCCGGTATGCCAGAGTTGTCAGTGCCCCCTAACAATCAAACATATTTTATTAGATGGCACCCACTTACAACGCATTAGAAGACCTCTGTTTCAAGCTACTACCTTACAACATCTCTTTACTAGATATCCAACCCAGACAATTATTGATTTATTATATGCTTCTGGTTTCTACTACTAAATATAGATAACCAATCTTAACCTGGAGACTCTACATAGCCCACTCAGGTGCTGATGAGGCGTTAAACAATAACACACACACACACACACTACATAGATTACTTGTAGACTACTGCACGTACCGTATATGATCAGGCAGGGGCCTAGCTCAGAGGTAGCGCTCTGGGCTTCCAACAGCTGGGTCGCAGGTTCAATTCCCGGTCGAGCCTAAGTTGGATGGCTGTTTCATCCTTCGTCTTATTGCCATAGTCTCTGCCTTTCCTAATTAGCCAAACTGGTGCAGAAATACAGGACGTACAGCCCTAATAACACACACACACACCGTATATGATCACAATGTGACAGCCTCTAGTTAATTTAAAATTTATAACAAACCTGTTCTTCCATTGCGAAAATAGACCAAAATGGCGTACCCGCTAGGTGGAGTGCAGTTCTATAGTTTCCTAGCGTAAACCCTAGAGGGCGAGTATGGCAATCTAGAATGTGCAGGATAAAAACTATGCACGAATAAAAAAACACAAGCGGACAATTGCAACAAGCGGTTCAAAATTACATCCCGCACTAAAATTACAACGTGCGCATCAAAATTACAACGCGCGGATGAAAATTACAACGCGCGGATGAAAATTACAAAGCACGGATGAAAATTACAACGCGAGCATCAAAAACTACAATGCGGGATCAAATATTACAACGCCCGGATCAAAAATACAACTCGCGGATCAAAAATACAAGGCGCAGATGAGAAAAAACAATGCGCGGATGAGGAAAACAACAAAGACCTTGTAAAATGATACCAGGGGAGCTTGGTATTATATCAGCCAAATATTCTGAAACACGTTTTTAAATCTTATCCACCAAATGGTATCTTACAATTTTAACATGAAACCAATCTATATTACCAGGTATTATATTATAATTGCGAACCAAATTTGAATATCCTTAATCATTCGAGCCTCTACATAGCCCAATAGGTGCTGATGAGGCGTTAAACTCACACACACTAAAGTCTGAATGATCAGATCTTCGCCAAATTTGGTTTCTATACTTGTTGGGACACTGCCAGTAGGTTGCAACAGTTTTATGACCTAACAGGGTAATCACCCCTATGGGGTAAAATGCCATAATTTCATTTTCAATGATCCGATCTCCATCAAATTTTGTTTGTATACCCTTGTGGATTTCAGAACATTTTCAATGTATCTGTTTTTTTGCTAGAGTACATATGATGCTTCCTGGTAGAGCCCTTTACTCGTGTTGGATGAGTACAAGCTGTATGGAACTGCTTAAACTGGCACAGAAAAGGTCATCGTTATTGACAATTGCAGTTAAGTCACAAAGAAATCAAAACTTTCCCAGCTAAGTGTACATAGCAAACAAAGATATCCTTCGCTTCTCTTGAACTCTAACCTTCTATGTCTTGCAGCCTTGTAGCCACTTGTACCAAACTTTCCACTGCTGGAGGGCACTGATACCTTCTCTTGTCTGTGGCCATTGCATGGCCCATACTTTCAAAAATTAACTTCATTTTATCATCTGGAATACCCAGTCCCACAAAATTAGTAGACACCATGTGTCGATTTTGAGTGAAATTAAAGGTTTCCTCTTGGCTTAAATTCACCTGCTGCACATACGCTTCAGTGCATGATTTCCACTGACATGAGACAGATGGTCATAGTGTTTAGTAGCAAAGAGGTAGGGGTTACTGGGGTCCTTCGTCTCATTGCCATGGTCTCTGCCTGTCCTAATTAGCCCAACTGGTGCAGAAATACAGGACGTAAAGCCCTAAATCCACCTCCTCCAGGGGTTACTGGGGCGGCTCACTCCCGAAGCCAGTCTTTTTGATTGCTCTGACAGATGTTTGCAAGCTACCCACATGTCTCTGAGAAAAAACAGTGGAGCCAATTTGTCGCCCTTCACAACTGGGTAAGTGACTTGAAATTTCTGCTGCAAAACAAGATACAGTAGTGTCTTTTGAGCTTGAGCTGTTGATCCAGGTACCAGCAACCATTTCTTCATGCTGTTTTAATGTCAGTTTGGCTGGTTCATCACCCGGTTTTCCTTGAAATAAATGACCCTGGATACCACTGCATCTCTTAGATCTGTAAGTGACACCTCAGCAGGCATTGCCAATATTTCAAGGCACTTCTCTCTTACTACTTTGACAGATGACCTCAGGGGCAAATTGTTTGGCATTCTCTTTGTCTTCATCACATTCATAGACAGGTTATACATAGTATCACCAAAGAACTCGCTCTTTTTGTCCATTATAGGCTTGAAACTATTTGCTAATCTTCTCAGCAAAATAAAAAATTGTTCTTGAGACTTTCTGCGACCTTCTTCAACATAGACTGAATGTTATTTAGAAGACCTGATTTGGAGGTACCATCCCCTTTTTTCTCCAATTGTTTTAATTGCCTCTCCCAGTGCGTCCAAATTTCTCCTTTAGCCCTAAACCTGACCACTAATATGATATCAGAAATGGAATTTTCAGGTTCAGGTAGCCCTAGTCTGAAAGAATGAGCCGTGTACCTATAATAGTTCATAAGATACAATTCAGTAAACCTTGATGAAAATGAACGATTCTATAAGTAAAGAAATTAGTGTAAATTTTGAATTTTTTCAGAATTTCTGAGGGGGTCACCTGGGGATTCCTGGTTGATTTGGCATGGAATGACCCAGACTTGTTCTGACCTCTTGATACATACTCCCACAACACAAATTACATTAGTAATTGCCGCTACAGTCAACTTTTTGCTGAAGCTAAGCTAGCAGTCAGCTGTTTTAAAACACCATATGCATCAATTTGTGAAAAAAAGCTCACCTAGGTGTACTGTTATACATGAAACTTAGAAAAACCGCAGTTAAAGCATATTGCTGCACGTAATTCCTTCAAACATTTTTTTTAAGATGCCTTGTCGGCATTTTTGGCCTTGGTGTATGTGTATGACATTATCAACAGAGGTAATTGTGTGTTACTGCATATACATATGAGATAATCCTGACAGTTTCATATGCATTCCTGAATTGAAAATGGACGGCAAAAATGTAACATTTTGGCATTTCCCACAATGGCAAGTATTATTTGTATGGTGTCCAATTAAAGCCAAAATCAAGGAATAATAATCTGTAGCATAACAGCACCCATGCGCATCATTATTTTTCCTATACAGAAACTTCTTCATAAATATTTGGTCGTGATAAAATGTCATGCAATAACAGAGATAGATATGATTTATGAAAAGGCATTACAGCCCTCAAAATGCACATCAATACAGAATAAGCACATTTTTTTCTGCACTCTTATTTGCTGAAATATGTTTTGCTGATTGTCAGCTAATTCCCAAAACTTTTCATGTAAGTTTATCTTTTCCTCATCCTTTAACTGATCAAAGCATTTCTTTTTACAATCACAAGGTGGACCAATATCTCTGACAATCGCTTTGCCTGATTTTGAGGTGTATGGCTTTCCTGAATTGACCACCAAATTTCTCTGGTTACGAACCCTTTTGTGGGGTTGTTTTTTTCTTCCGCCGTCTGCAGTTATTTTGGTCTAAATCAGTTTCATTGTCACTGTGATCTCTGCTACTTTGAGACAATGTTTCATCTGAGCTAGGTACATATGAAGGGTCTTAATTATAATTTTGTGATTCATCAGACCCATTGTCATGTGATATTGACTGTTCTGGTGGCAAGCATTGATTTGCCTTCTCACTTTCTACCACTTCAGTGCTTGCAATGCCTTCTTCTGAGCATTCGAATAATATTGGTCATTTTTCTCCCGCTTCCCCTTCAACCATCAACACGGCCTTTATTCTAAATTATTAACATCATTCAAGGGTGGGGGCCTAGTTCAGAGGTAGCGCTCTTGGCTTCCAACCGCTGGGTCCCGGGTTCGATTCCCGGTCGAGCCTAAGTTGGATGGCTGTTTCATCCTGTGTCTCATTGCCATGGTCTCTGCCTGTCCTAATTAGCCCAACTGGTGCCTAAATACAGGACGTAAAGCCCTAATCACCCACCAACCCATTAACATCATTCAGGAAAAATTTATAATGAAGGTTATTAATCAAAGTGTCTTCATCAAAGCTCAAATCGGCAGTTGCTTCTCCACCTAATTGCCATCCTGCCTCATTGTCTGATCACCTCCTCCATCCAACTATTTCTCTCTCATTGTCTGATCACTTCCATCACCTTCAACCTTTCTCTGATCATCTCCTTTATCTGCATTGTCACCCTCTCTACTTGTCTGATCACCTCCTCCATATATTGCTCCCTTTCTCATTGTCTGATCACTCCATCTAAGTCTCTCATTGTCTGATCACCTCCGCCAACACTTCCAACCTCTATTTGATCCTCAGTGGCACCATCTAAATTTTCAACCAAACTCCCTCTATCTACATTTTCAGCCTTCTTTGTTTTGTTTTTTTTTTCTGGGTTTTCCTGCAATTATTCTTTTTCTGCTACGATTAGGTCTTGCATTGCTTATAAGCTTTTCAGTGACAACCTCTCTTTCCTGTGCCCTAATATGGCATAAGGTAACAAGTTAACATGTCATAAGAATTATGGTTTGCGAAAAAACCTTTGAAAAAATTGGGCTTTTGGTTACTGCATTAATGAAAACAGGTCCATATGAAACGTTAATCTGGAATAACACACAAAGATTTTGTTGTCATACACTTTAACTATCATTTTCCATCAGATAAATATGCTTTGAAACTAATTTACCTTCATTAACCTTGCTCTTTCTTAATTTTACAACCGCTTGCCTTGCCCAAAGGCAGTTTCAACCAGTCGGTACCTATATATATTGTATACAGAAACTTTTTTTTCCTTACTCAGTGCTGCTATGCGCCCTCGAAGGTCCTGGGCCTCCACGCGGCGAGGGTGGAAACACTTGGGGTGAAGTCCTCTATCCCCAGTGGCTAAAACAGGACCGTGCGCATTGCACAAGCTGCTCCAGCTTTACAGGAGGGTGTGTCCCCTACCATACAGGGGAAACAAAAATGAATATGTCCGAATCGACAATTTCAGACCGGCTCGCACGTCCCCCGGGTGAACAAGGTGCGCGTCCCTCAGCGGTAAACCAGGCTGAGGTCGAAAAATTGGCTACTGGTTCCAGACAAAGTAAACGTTTCCGCTCATCTACAGATGATGCCAATCCAAGTACAACTTATGATGTTATATCTACGCCATGGCCTAAGTTTCTTGTTGTTACTGGCAGTGACGATGGGTTTTCCCGTCTCTCAGCCATAACAATTTGTCGAACGTTGAAAGAAAGTATTGGTTTCGTTGAAAATACGAGAAGGCTCAGGAGTTCATCCTTGCTGGTGCAGGTTGCCCACAAGGACCAATCGTTAAAATTGCTGGAGCTGAGGGCCTTTGCGGGTACCCCTGTAAAGGTGGAGCCCCATCGGTTCTTCAACTCTTGCAAGGGGGTTGTGACATCTCATGAGAGCAGTCTCTGCTCCGATGACGAACTGAGGGACTGGCTGAATGACTACAATGTCATCCACATTCACCGCCAGCCCCCCAGATATTCACGACAGCTACTGACTCTGACCTTTGATGGCACAGTGTTGCCTGATAGGGTCAGCATAGGGTTCGAGTGGTGTAGGGTACGTCCCTACATCCCGAACCCAAAACGATGTTATAATTGCCAGCGATTTGGCCATTTTAGCGGCTCCTGCCGGGCCAAAGCAACCTGCGCCAATTGTGGGTCACGGGAACACGTTCATTCCCGTGACTCACCATGTAAGAAACAGTCATATTGTGTTAATTGTGGAGGTGATGGGCCAGCCTATCACCATGGCTGTCCCAAATGGCAGCTAGAGAAAGAGATCCTGAAGTTAAAGACCACCAAGGATATCTCCTTTCCCCAAGCACGCCGTATAGCTGAACAGGCTGCTGGGGCAAGTTATGCCTCAGTCCTGTCTCAGATGGCTGGACCTAGATCTCCTTCACCCAGATCATCGCCCAGGCGAAGGATTGACCTAGATCCTAATTATAATTATTCCAAGGCAGGGCAAAGCTTGCAGAAACATAAACCAGAATCTAAGACTTCACAGGCAGACGATCACCTCGCAAGAATAAAGCAGCATGCTATAGATGTCGGAAAAGGACATCTTGTAGCTCCATCGGTTAGTGCATCACAACTTAGTGTACCCTCACAGGGTGCACCTTCCGGCGTTGAGTCGGAAGAGATACACCAGCCGATGGAAGAGGAGGCAGGGACTACCACCATCCCTAGGCCTCAACGGGAGGGGGCAATTGATAAAAGATCAATTGTTCCCAAAAGACCCCCCCTCATCAGAAAAACACTAGAAAAATCTAGTGCACTGAGCTTCATAACACCACCATCTAAGCATGGTGGGGCCCTCAAAAAGATCTTAACACCAAAAGAGGCAGCGACTTTGAAGAAAAAGTGAATATTCATACAAATTCATACCATGCACTACAGATTTTACTATGATAATATTAAACTCTTTTAACTAATTCATGGACAGTATCATTCAGTGGAACTGTCGAGGTTTCAGAGCCAACTTCGATGAAATAGGTTGCATGGTCCAAGACTTAAACCCTAGTGTTTTCTGTCTACAGGAAACATTTCTGAAACCTCCAAATAGTTTTAAACTGAGAAACTATCATATGTATAATACATATGGCAATATTGCCCACGATAGAGCCACTGGTGGCTCATCAATTTTAGTTAAGAATGGCATCATTCATACCCATATTGCTCTTAACACTAACCTTCAGGCTACAGCAGTTCGTCTGAACCTGAATAAAACATTCACCATATGTTCCTTATATATTCCTCCACCCTTTCACCTTACAGCCAGTGATTTGCATAACCTTTACAATCAACTTCCTGAACCGCGTCTTATCCTAGGAGATTTTAACAGCCATAACCAATTGTGGGGAAGCACTTCCCACAACAACAAAGGAAAAACCATTGAAGATTTTCTCAATGACCACACCCTTTGCTTGTTCAATGATGGTTCACCTACATATCTTCACCCAGGTCATGGAACATTTTCAGCGATAGACCTTAGTATATGTGATCCAGCGTTATTTCTGGAATTTGAATGGAGAGTATTAGAGGACACTCACGGCAGTGATCACTTTCCTATTGTCCTACAAAACGTAGAAGGTACAAGAGAAGTGGGTCAACTCCGATGGAAGTTGCATAAAGCGGATTGGACCTCCTTCGAAAAGCACTGCTTAGAAACAATTACTATGTCTCATTATAGGAATTGTAATAATCTCGTTGAAGATTTTACTGATGATATTACTGATATAGCCAATAAAACAATACCGATGACAAAAAATAATTCTAAACGTAGTGCAAGACCTTGGTTTGATGACGAAGTAAGAGAAGCTATTAAAAACCGTAAGAAAGCCCTCAGAATTTTTAAATCACAGCCGACCATCTGCAACAGGCCCTGATAATATACATTATCAAATCTTAAAACACCTACCTCAATCCTCTTTAAAAACATTACTGTATATCTTTAATCAAATTTGGGAGAAGGGATGTCTTCCATCCCTGTGGAAACAAGCCACGGTCATCCCAATTCCCAAGCCGGGGAAGGATCATAGTGATCCTATGAATTATCGACCAATAGCCTTAACCAGTTGTCTATGTAAGACAATGGAGCGAATTGTTACTGATAGACTGGTTTGGTTCCTGGAGTCGAACCAGCTTATTACAGAGTTCCAATCTGGATTTCGCCGTCACAGGAGCACATTAGATCATTTAGTCAGACTGGAAACTTATGTTAGAGATGCTTTCATTAACAGAGAACACGTAGTAGCCATATTCTTTGACCTAGAAAAAGCCTATGACACTACATGGAAATATGGAATAATGAAAGATCTCCACGACTTAGGGCTTCGAGGTCGCCTTCCAGTTTTCATCGGATCCTTCCTACAGGATCGCTTCTTTAAGGTCCGAGTGAGATCAACAATGTCAAGCCCCTACTCTCAGGAGAATGGAGTCCCTCAGGGTAGTATTCTCTCGCCCACCCTCTTTAACGTCAAAATCAACAGTATAGTAAATTCCATCTCAGAAAATCTCATGTCGTCCCTATATGTTGACGATTTCCTCATTGCATATCGTTCCAGATATATGCCAACCATAGAACGACAACTGCAATTAAATTTGAATAGGATTCACAAATGGTCACTCGAAAATGGCTTCAAGTTCTCTAAACAGAAGACAGTTTGTCTGCCTTTCTATTACTTACGATCAAACCATCCAGATCCATCACTAATAATTGACAACTGTCAAATAAAAGTGGTGAATGAAACAAAATTTTTGGGTGTACTCTTTGACTCCAAATTGTCTTTCATTCCGCATATCAAAGCACTGAAAGCAAAGTGCCTGAAATCAATGAACCTCCTTAAAGTAGTGAGCAAATATAATTGGGGTGGGGACACAACGGTCCTCCTTCGTCTCTATCGAGCAATTACTCGTTCTCGACTTGATTATGGTTCTGTGGTATATGGCTCCGCCAGACCATCTTATCTAAAATGCCTGAATTCTGTACATCATCAAGGGTTGCGACTAAGCTTAAGAGCTTTTCGTACATCTCCTGTAGAGAGCTTATATGTACTGGCAGGGGAACCTCCACTTTCCCTTCGTCGTATGAAGTTATCCATGCAATACATACTAAAAGTAGCTTCAACTCCAACAAATCCAACATATGATGTAATATTTCATCCAAAATACATGCATCATTATGAATCTCGTTCAAACGCCATTCGACCACTGGGATTACGCATGAAATTTTATCTTGAGGCTGCAAAAATTGATACTACAATCATTGCCGAGACGGAAGTACCACCCATTCCGCCATGGATTCTCCCAGTCCCGAAAGTTATACTGGATTTGGCAGAGCTTAAGAAAAGCAAAACCAATCCGGTAGACTATCAAAACCTATTTTATAGTATAAGGTTTAAATACGAATCGTACAAATTTCTATACACAGATGGCTCAAAAATGGAAAGACGAGTAGGCTGTGCAGTCACTTCTTATAAAACCGTTATAGCTGAATGTCGTCTTCCAGACCACTGCTCAATATACACTGCAGAATTAACAGCTATTTACCTTGCCTTAAAGAACATCGAGGACTCAGAATCAGATCGTTATGTTATCTGTTCTGATTCAAAATCTGCTCTTCAAGCAATCCAAAATAAACAACTTGGTAACCCTGGGATCTTAGATGTTCTTATTAAGTATTTCTATCTTCACGAATACAAAGACATAGTATTCTGCTGGATTCCTGGACACGCTGGCATTGAAGGGAATGAAAAAGCAGACCTGGCAGCAAAAAGGGCTCTTACAAAAGAGATAACTGATTTTACCATTCCATACACTGATTTTAAAATGACTATAAAATCTTTTATCATGTCTTGCTGGCAAAGACAATGGAATGAATGTAATAACAACAAGTTGCATTCAATCTTACCTTGCATTCAAAATAAAATACCGAGTAGGTTCAATACTCGCAAAGATCAAGGAATATATCACAGATGCCTCATAGGACATTCAAGACTTACACATTTACACCTTTTAGTCAATGAACCGGCACCGGTATGCCAGAGTTGTCGGCGCCCCCTAACAATCAAACATATTTTATTAGATTGCATCCACTTACAACGCATTAGAAGACCTCTGTTTCAAGCTACTACCTTACAACATCTCTTTACTAGATATCCAACCCAGACAATTATTGATTTTTTATATGCTTCTGGTTTCTACTACCAAATATAGATAATCAATCTTAACCTAGAGAGCCTCTACATAGCCCACTCAGGTGCTGATGAGGCGTTAAACAATAACTCACACACACACACACACGCTACATGCTCGACCATGTGACTAGGGACCACGTTACTCATTAGAATAAAGGGTTAAGAGTTAATCACAAGAAAACGCAGCTTAAAGCTGGCTCTCAAAAAGAGGTTAAGATCAGGTTGCATGAGATTGAGTCTCAGTACTTTTCCCATGTGATTGGGCCTTTTAATATCCATACATAGTCAGACGTTGATGACCTTGTAAAACGTCGTTAACTTCAACTACCCTACCCAATAACTATCAGGACAACTCTATGGTGGCTGAGGAGTACACTTCGCTGTCTCGTGGTTTCGTGGGGAGACAGTTACTTTCGCACCACGACAGTCCCAACTTTCGCACCACTATTACTTTTGTGGTAAAACAGTATACTATCACTGTCGTGGTGCGAAGGTGTCGTGGTGCGAAGGTGTCATGGTGCGAAGGTGTCGTGGTGCGAAGGTGTCGTGGGGCAAAGGTGTCATGGGGCGAAAGTAGGTGCTGTCACAGTCTGACAGCTCAACTTTCAGGGGGCGAAGATTCAACTTTTCGGGGGGTGAAACCTCTACTGTCGGGGGGCGAACCTTCGCACCAAGAAGTGAACTCCTCGGCCACCATACTACTCACCATTAAAACACCTCACTATCAAGACATCTGAGCATTAAAACCAGTCAATTTTTCAATAAATGTTTAGGTTTCATTTGAAGACTTTCCATGACAGCCTACTTGACCAGTGTGCCTTGAATTTGATTTTTTCCATGATTTGAAAAATAAGATACCTGGTTATCCAATAATATCATTGTGAAAACTAAGATTCATGTGTAGTGAAGCATTGCTGCTTCAGATGCCTTCAGTAATTTTATTGCACCTTATTATCCCAGTAATAATGACGAAGAATTCCAATTAAAATTTGCTAATCCTATTTTAATCACTATTTGCTTTCACAGATTCCAAGTTTCATGATCAACTTGGTAAACAATTCAAAGATGACAAAATAATTCAAAACAAATGTTAAAAGATAACTATAAACAATAAAACAGGTAACAACCATATCAAATAAAACAACTAAACAAAGCAAATGATTTGTCAAAGTCTCTTTTTGTCACGTTCGTTTCTTTACATCAGAAAAGTTGAGTGTCCAATCACATGCCTTAAAATGCATGATGTAAGCTGTCAACCAAGAGCAAAAAAATTAAATAAAACTTCCATTCTATTAAGCAACACAGCTAGAAACAAAACGACTCTTGGCATACCTTAGATATTGCCCTTGTCGTGTGTACAGAATTTCATCCTCGACTTCACTTTGGATATAAATTGCATAAACACGTGCAACTTCTATTACTTACCTTTGCTGCCAGGATAAACTGCTGACTGATACCGATTAGAACCATGTGTTGACATTATTTTTAATTAGGTAGATTAATTATGTAGTTCTGTTTAGGTCTTACTCCCATTATTAGAGTCTTTTCACTGAGCAACCCTAAATTCAGCAAGACATAAGTCTTTCCTCTCCTCTTATGACTCATTTTGCTTTTTAGACATGGTAGGTCATACCTAACTGATTCCATAAATATAATTTTCTCTGGAAAATAACAGAAATCAACTTAATGATGAAGTGTCAAATATACATTAAAATGCACTAGAAATACTGCTGCTAGGATGCTCTTTGCTTTAGCCAATCAGAGTCAAGGGCGGGCACTTTTTCAGCCAATAGAATTGCAGTATTATGTTGTAGCCACCTAGTGGAAATACAGAGTACCTTCCGTGAAAATCCACTATTGTACAAGATCATTGTGCAAGGATAAGCAGACAGAATGCAGACATACAAAGTAACAAGACCTTCAGGGTGATAAACCTGTTCACCAGAGTGACGAATGACCAGATTTAACCTTAAGCCCCGTTCCCACATAGCCGAGTTTCTCGTAGTCAACTCGTAGTATTACGTAACACGCCTCTCAGGCCCAATTCGTACTAAACTCTGCGATTACTCCTCGCACTCGAGAGATGTTCGGCGAGAAACTCCTCTGACTCGTAGCGAACTCGTGAGATTTGGAGCCGAGAATGCCGAGTATCCCGAGTATGCCGCGCTGCACAGCACACTCGGCGAATTATCCAGGAGTCCAAAAACTCGGCCATGACTCGCCGAGTTACTCCTCGAACTCGCCGAGTTACTTGGCGCTAATTTCACTCGTATTACACTCAGGGGGGATGTTCAGGAGTGCGAGGAGTAACTCGGCGAGTTGTAGGAGTAACTCACCGAGTTGTAGGAGTAACTCGCCGAGTAACTCGTCGAGTTCTACCTTTAGTACATGCATCATCAGCGTAGGGGGTCGTATATAATATAAAAGGCCACTGCTCCTATAATATTAGTCCGATTTTCGTCAAATAAAGATTGTTTTGTAGTATAATTCATAGTGACTCCATAGGTATTTTCGGATTGACAATAGACCAAATATTAAGCGAGATATTCGTCTGAGAATGTAGCTAGGTTGGCGGAGGCAAACAGTGGTGCTCTCGCAGACGTCCGCGCCCGGACTGTATCAATGCAGGTAAGGCGGAGCGCTACTTTAAAAGGCTGCTGCTCCCCTAATATTAGTCTGATTCTCGTCAAATAAGACTGCATTTTAGTATAGTTCACACTGATTCCATACGTGTTTTCGGATCGAAAATATACCAAATATTAAGCGAGATATTCGTCTGAGAAGGCGGTTGTCTGGCGGCGGCTGCTGCTCCATTTATATTATTCCGATTTTCGTCAAATAAATATTGAATTATAGTCGAGTTCATACTTATTCCACACAGATTTTCAGATTGAAAATAGACCAAATATTAAGCGAGATATTCGTCTGAGAAGGCAGGTAGTCTGGCGGCGGCAAGGTGCTCTGTGTATGGCCCTGACTTGAATGGTGTAGTCAATATTTTTGACCATTTTATATACATTGTTTGGATGAGCTTTATTGCAATTCATTTCTACTCATTCTGCCAACTGCCATGACTGTTATGTCAATTGCTATTAGCATTTTGAATGATACAAAGAATGGGTGTAGAGAATACAGCAAATTCAATACATGTGTCAAGTGCCTAATTGCCTAAATTGGGGTTCTTTGACCTGTCATTTCATGGTTTGTTCAAAGATGACACAGTAATATGACATTGTCTTGATTGTCATTCACAATTACAAAAATATGTAATTGCTTTCATTAATTAAAAGCAATATATTTTATTGTAATTACCAGGCAATGATTATATTTGTATAACTTTCTTATCTTTTTGTGTTAATTTGAATCTTATTGTGATATTATGATCAGTATAAATTTGTGTATATTTTGTAAAATTTAAATCTAATATTGATATTGTAATTAGTATTTGTGATTTGATCTGTGATTTTATTTGCTATATTTAATTTACTTATACTGGTGCTCCCTGAAGCGTCCGCGCCCAGACTGTATTAATGCAGAAAGCTGAGCGCTTCTTTAAAAAGCTACTGCTCTCTTAATATTAGTCCGATTTTCGTCAAATAAAGATTGTTTTGTAGTATAATTCATAGTGACTCCATAGGTTTTTTCGGATCGAAAATAGACCAAATATTAAGCGAGATATGCATCTGAGAATGCAGGTAGGCTGGCGTCGGCCTATCATTCGATGGGTGACTCGTCGCTGTCGTAGACACCTTGCTTCACCCGGCGAGTCACTCCTACAACTCGGCGAGTCACCCGCCGAGTCACCCGCCGAACCCGCCGAGTAACTCGGCGAGTAACCCGCCGAGTCACTTTTTCCGCCAGAATTCGTCGCCAACTCCTCGAATTTTGGCCGTTACGTAATACTACAAGTTGACTACGACAAACTCGGCTATGTGGGAACGGGGCTTTAGGGTGTGAAATGTGGTAAGGAGGATGCAAACAGAGCCCTTCATCAGCAGATTCATACAGGCTTTATGTGATATCCTTGCATTTGTTTTGTTTCAAATCTGAAACTTTCCAAAGGCTATTGATTTTGCTGGACCAACTAAAATGTTTGACCAACAGAGAGATTATCCTTATGTGATAGATAATGACCGCGTTTGAATGAATATGCAATTTATTGCAATTTATTGCATATTCACGAAAACAAGGTCATTATCTAACTTATGCCACTTGTTTTGTTCGTAGTTGTTTGATCACTTGCTTCTGACGTTCTCTACTTAAGACTTTTGTTGCTTATTATATAAGATGTTCATTTGATTGTTGTGTTTTGTTTCATTGTTTTACTACAATTTGTAGCCAGTCAAGTTTGACCATATTCTCCCAGGTATATGCAATTGATCCCCCTGGAATCTTGGCCTCTGATTGGATGAAAAAGGCAAACAGTAGTATAAATGTTTATTATTGCATTTTATAAACACTCCGGGTTGGTTAGAGGTTCATAGCCTAATAAATCTACACACAATGACAACCATTATGACATGGTAGAGGAACTTTGAAAGACCGGAAAAAAAGACATTGTTTTCCAATTCAACTATTTTGCTTGCTTACTCATCTAAAGTAAAATTATCAATTTATCTTATAGTCTATGAGATGGCTTATGGTATTAAAGGTCTAACAATGAAATTACAGAATATTTAGATGTTCATGTGCTGAGTTTACACAAGCAGGCCATTCAGAAAAATTGTCTAAATTCAAAAATATGAATCCATTTCTCTTGTAAAGTTTAACCAATCATTTAGTTTAACTAGGTAAACTGGCAAACAATGTCCGTAATTATGGTGCTGGGCTGTTAGGTGACCGCAGACAGTGTAATGATATATGTATTTATGACCCCAAACGAGGATTCCGCAATATTTATGAACGAATCAGCCAAGCATATCATAATTTTATTGGGAACATATTTTCAGACATATTCGTTCAATCATGTTTAGTTGTCCCATTTTTATTGTCAGATAGTTCGTTGAAATGTTTCTTGCAATGTGTGTGATGTGTCTCAAGTTATTCCTAAATAGACTCAGACTCTATTTCAATCAAATAGTCCAGGTAAGAGAAAAAATTCTGGCTCAGTTTAAATTTCAGCATAGAATGCAAAGGGGAATCCTCTATGGAAATAACATATACAATTTTCACAGAGGACGTTCCACATATTTTGGACACTGACATCAATGGAGTAAATTGAAGGATACTTTCTAAACACCATGAAGTTATATTAGTTATTTTTTTAATGTATTAGCTCCATAGAGAAGGTAGAGAGTTTTTTTTTCATAACATTGTCCAGAAACCATGGTGAGAAGTGATCCAGATGTATGTCTACTCATTTGTCGTGTTTTCCAGTTTCAAATATTTATGAAATTAATAAGATATCCAGGCGTCCAGCACCTTCAGAATTGGTTTTTGAATCTTTGTATTATCACAGTGGAATAAATGCTTCTCAATTGTCTAAGTATACTGGTCCCATAATATGAATGAGTCGCAGTTAATTTGAACTTTGTTCAAGGTGCAAGAAGATTATGTTTTTTGAACAGATTCTTCGTAAGAGGGCAGGTAAGGGTCTGATCCACTAGTGGCTCCATCTGGTATTGAGGAAATACGAATGATATTTTCTGGTTGTGATTCTGGGTCTGAAAAGTGAACAGACAACTTTTATTGCTGTATCATTTACAAATTTTATTTGAACATTTCTGTATTCCTGTATTTTCTGTTCTTTATTTTATTTATGACATATATATCATGGATGATATATCATCACACTTTCATGTGATTAAAATCATGAATGAATGTTCACCATTAAACCTCATGTTTACAAGCATAACCATTTGATAACTATGGTAGGAAATGCTATTGGTTTTTGTGGTAAAATTGTCTTGAATTATTGATTACATAAAGATAAAATTTGTATTGACCTCCTGTGCACTTGCTAGCCATACTTTATATACATCCTACCATAGTTAGACGTTAATGACCATATTGGTTAAAACGTCATTAACTTCAACTACCTTACCTTGTATTGATTTGGCGTAATAAACAAAGATTTTTGGAATGATAAGTCAACATTTTAATTTAACTGACTTTCCGTAGGTTAGAAAGTAAAATTTTTAATTGATAAAAAAGGGAAAATTTATAATAGCATTTGGCTTACCATAAGGTGGAGGTGGTGGAGGAAATGCCGAATTCGTATAGCTAAAACCAAAGTCCTGGGGTAAATTGCTATCAAAAGGAAGCTGAAATAAAAAATAAAATAAATTACTGAATTGTCTCTCTTGACTGAGAAGCCAACATGCTGGACATTATATGAAGAATCCATTACAACAGTTTTCAAGGGCTGGTCAGTTCTCGTGTGACCCTAGAACCCAGAAGTAAGTAGGACAATACATGACATCACCATTACACAGTACTAGATAACGTCATCAATAGTGGGGCTGTGGTGAGATCATGTATTATATTGGTATTTCCGGGTACAACATCACACAAGAATTGACCAGCCCTACTGAAGTCCAGAAGATGTCATGTTAATCCAGAACTCCCAGTGGTTGAAGCAATCCCTCTGACAATAGGCGTCCTAGATTCACATGACGTCCTTTGCTGGAATTTAATTTCTAAGTCTATGAAATTGGCTGTAATATGTGAAAAGTGCTAAACTGATTGTTTTTTTTGTGAACAGCATTGCAAGGAGGAAGCTTTGATATCTTTAATTTTACTTGCATTTCAGCAGGTTTGAAAGACTTCGAAACTAAACTCCAGAAGACGTCATGTGAATCAAGGACTCTCATTGGATTAAGCAGTCCCTCGGCCAGTGGGAGTCCTGGATTCGTGTAACTTCTTCTGAGGGTTAGTTAATACATATGTGAGTTCTGCTGTAAAAGTGAGGACATCTCTAAGTAGGACTAGTAAATGTTGAGTGATCTTTTCCCCAGATAGCATTCCAAATCGTTTCAAAGTCTGCGCGATGTTGGCGATGTTAATACGATGTACCGACAGTGGCCGGCCTATATGGAAACGATGCTGGACTGATTTGGAATGCTATCTGGGTAGAACACGCTCATAAGTATCCTTTGCCACATTGATTAGAATAAGAAACTGCAGCTGCAACGTATAACTTAACTAAAGCCACTATCTCACATAGCCGAGTGACGATGCAGAGTAATGACGATTGCTGGCAAGCAATGAATCGGCTTCACACTTGGTCATTTGCCAGTGAGATAAAGCAAGTCAGCAACGACTCACCGATTGCTCACAGATTGCTCGCAGATTGCTCGCCTTCTTTACAAGCCGACCACTCGGCGAGGAAATCACGTCCACACAGCATTCCATATGACCAAGAGTACTCCCAGAGTGACCGAGAGTACTCCCAGAGTGAATTGCGAGTGCACGGCGAGTTAACCCCGTGTAAATCCCGAGCAATTCTAGAGCAAATGACCAAAATTGCTCGGCGACACTCCTAGAAAGTTTTAACCATGTTTAAAATTTCACGATCGGTCTACGAGTGTTGCCGAGTATTTCCAAGCTTTTCCAGACTGGTCGGCCTGCAAAGCCGAGTATTCCCGACTGCCGGTTTTATGAGGCACTCGCCATCACTCAGCATTGTCACTCGGCTATGTGAGATAGGCCCTTAAGTATATAATTAGATAGATGATTTATTAGTAGTCTCACTCTGTAATGAGTCTGTATACTTAATGGTAAAAGTAGAACCATTAAAAATACAGACCATTTATATAGAATTATGAGAGACCAAATACTAATTAAAACCAATTGTAAAAGCATACGGTAAAAAAACAGGTCGTACTTATTTTGAATATTTTGTTCCTCATTTTAAGTATTTTATTATTTTATTACATTTTGGATGGGGGTGGGGCCCTAGCTCAGTGGTTGCGCACTGGGCTTCCAACCACTGGGTCCCGGGTTCAATTCCCGGTGGAGCCTATGTTGGATGGCTGTTTCACCCTTCGTCTCATTGCCATGGTCCCTACCTGTCCTAATTAGCCCATCAGGTGCAGAAATACAGGACGTAAAGCCCTAATCCACCACCACCACTACATTTTGGATGATTTTACAAATACTTACTGGAGGTCTGGATGGGATACATACTGCTTGGCAGCCAATGACAAATTGACATATAGAAGCACAGAACTCGAAGATTCCAAAAATCATGAAAAATGATGATAAAACATAGTGTGCAATCTGAAAAGTTGAAATGTGTCCATTACAATTCTCCCTTTCTGTGAATAAGAGTGATTTGAAAAAAATTCAAAGCCGGCTGTACAATTTTTAATGAAAGTATGGATATGCCAGATCAAGATCGCTGAAGTCTTTATCTAAATTAATTAATTACTCAAGTTGTGCATAAACCATTCTCATGGTAAGTTAATATTAAAAGTCGAAAACTAGTTAATACCATTACATTTTTTAAAAAAGGTTAAAAAAATGAGGTGACATAAATGGATTTGCATAAATTTGTGTATGTAGTGTATGCCAGTAAGATTAAGCTTTTTATACAGTCTTGTACCAATTTAAGCAAATGTGTATTTACCATAGAATACAGTGCATTTGGACCTCACATTAGATAAATAATATTAATATGATACAAACCTCTTGACCATCGTTCACATAACAGCTTTTCCCACACACTCTGCCCATCAGGAGAGACATGGTTCCTTGCACTATGACTGCTATTGTCAAGAAACTACTTAGTAAAGACAGCCACAATGTTGCATGGACCTAGAATTTGAAGAAAAACATATGTTTCTATATAATTGCATTGTTGATTGCTACAATTGTGAAGAGCGGTTACTGCATTCCATGCTATTTAAGTCTTGGGCCTCCTCATGGCAAGGGTGCTAACACGGAAGACCTCAAAACCCAGTGACCAACACAGGGCTTGTCTTTCCATACTAATAAAATGCTGTCCCTAGATCAGGTCTGTCCATCAGTCATTCTTCTGGTTCACACAATTAATGTTTTCTATAGTGGCATTTTGTTTACACAGATATATTGTGCTTGTACTCACTGTTAATTTATTTACAACTTTTGTTGAAGACAATGCAAAGGAACCAGCCAAAATCATCTGTAATAAAGAAGAGAACATTATCGAAGGACTGAATAACTTTTTATAGTTCAGCAGATAAGTATGTTTATAGGACAAGATCAGAAGTGATTACAAGAAACAGGAAAACGTTTTAAAATATAACCAGAGCAACAGAGTCAATATCTTGTTCACAGCTCTGGCTTTCGCTTGAGAGTCTAAATTATTTTGTGACAGCTTCAAAATGTAAATGAGAGTACTTTTCAGCCATAGAATTACAGACAAAATAGATGGCCCATAAAAGCGAATGTGCAGAATGGGTGGGATCTCCGTGTTATATGGGGCTGCTGAGATGCCACCCAAGATTTAATAAGCATCTCATTTGAATTGTATTCGACTTGTGAATTAAAATTTCTGGTTTCACTGAGCAAAAAAAGTTTAATGTGCAATAGGTATATTATTTATGTTATAGTTTTATATAAAATATATGCATGCCTGTTAATATTATGTCGAATGCACTGCCACTGACTAATTGGACTTTCCTCATGGCAAAGACCTCAAACCCCAGTGGCCAACACAGGCTTCTTTTTAATGCACAGGCTTATTTTTAATGCACAGGCTTCTTTTTAATGCACATTCTACAGTTATGCCTGTCTAGCTATCCCATACCTTGCACTGATGTGAATATACTTGTGAACATAGTATAACTAACTAACATGTACTTACAATAGGACTAGCCCACCAGCCAGCAGCAATGTGCCATGTTTGATTGTAATTTACAAAAGCCATTCCTGTATTGAGCAGCATGCAGAGAACCCCAGAAGACAGCTGGATAACACCTAACATCTTTGCCAGCCCTCTTTTGTAGTTTGGGTATTCTTGCTGAAAATGTAAACATTTCAGTTAGTAATATTGACTCAAAGACAATGATGTTACTGTGGCAGATGAGAAATGTAAGACTGTAACTAAACTGTTGGTGATGATGCAGTTGGGTTTCAAATGACAATTTTCTGACAAGATGATCAGTCTCAATGTCTCAATGCTACTGGTATGAAGCCTAGCCTGCTTAGCAGGTGTGATGATATGATAGGGCCTTGAATCCACACCATGTTACATATTTACCCCATGGGTAGGGTCTTTTACTTGCCTCAGCATAGACACCGAGTACAAGGCACCTCCAATTTAATGTGTCATGTGATCAACATCCAGCTGGGATGTAGCTCATGAAGAGTGTCTGGACCAGGGATCAAACCCAAGAGCTTCAGCAGAGCTGGCCAGTGTGGAATTGGCGGGTGCCATAACCGTTAAGCTGGAGGTCTTTATCAGTTAGACTTAATAATGATACCAATTTCTTCAGTACGATCATAATGGAAGGCCATAATTGAAGCTTACTCTGGGATGTTGAATAAAGTCACTTGTGCAGACAACAGGCTCAGGTACAACCATGGGACGGAGGGATGAATTGCTTTGTAAGTTCCTTATTTGCAGGATGGTCTGTCCTGGTGGCTGCTGTAACTCCATCTTGCTGGAATTTGGAAAAATAATATAAATACATTGAAGACAGCCTATGTACAATATATGCAATATAAAAATTGAATATTGCTTAATCATTCATCAAGGTGGTCTGCAGATGATTATTGTAAAACCATATCTGAAGCTATTTGCACTAATACATGATGATAAGGTTACCTCTTATGACCAGGAAGCTATAAAATAAAGATTGGTTTTATAGCACTATATTGGGAATAATGTTGATTAGTTTAACCTGTTGCTATTTATTTGTTGCCATGATTTTGAGTATATTCACGAAATAAAAACATTATGTGGCGTTTTCTTTTGCAGATTTGAGCTGCTAGGTGGCTATCCAACATAGCTTTGGAATGTTCCAGTATGATTGCACAACTTTTACCTGTACTTTGAACTGCAGAAGTTGAAATTAATTCCTCTCGAACAATGAACTTGAATAACTTCATCCACACAGCATCCTTTGAAAATCAATTATGTCTTACTTTAATCTACCAAGATTATACCAAACATAACAACAATCCTCTCACCTGGATTTTTAGCAAGAGTCACTCGGCCACTAATAATCTACAGAATGAAAGCTAGATGTCCTTATCAGAGATGTATTTATTAGATCTGATATTCCCATTTTTCTTATCTATCAGATCTGGGCAGTATTTTCACCTGTAGCAAGACAAATTGACCTCATTTTGTCTTCATTACCAGGCGCAATCAGCTGCTTATCATTTGAGTAAAATACAAGTGGGTCTGTGAGAGTTTCGGGGATTTTATGTAACGCTTCTTCCCGGTTATGTTAAAAATGGCCTGAAGTGCATTTTCTTATGTTATTAGAATATATCCTACATCATCAAAATTTTTAGTAAATTTCTTCATCTTATGATAGTAATTTCTTCATCTTATGATAGTAATATCAAATTCAGAGGAGATAGTTATTAATGAACATATTGGCTTTCCTTTTTAGGGGTAAACAGTCTGGTTAAAACAATGTAATTACAACAAGCCCGGTATTAACAAGGCCATTTTCGAGTAAGGAATTTAATGACATCTTTTAAATCAGGCCCCTATGCCATGAAACCTGGTTAAATAGCAGATACTTTCAGACAGTTCTAAGTGCGAGGGCAGTGGGTGAATTAGGGCTTTACATCCTGTATTTCTGAAAATTATTGGCTTATTAGGACAAGCAGGGACAACGGCAATGAGATGATGGATGAAACAGCCATCCAACTTTGGTTCGATGGGGAATAGAACCCGGGACCCAGTGGCTGGCAGCCCAGTGCGTTATCAATGAGCTAGACCCCCACCAATGTCTCTGCATTTAAGTTCTGTTCTGAATACATGTGTGAATAAAATGTGAGGGGACAGACACAGAGTACTAGTTGGGTCTGATGGCACTCACTTTGCTGGATATTAAATACTTATTAGTGAAGGAGGTCGAATGTTAACAGTAAAGTATCAGGTTTAAAGTCCATAAGTCGCTCTGATTATCCGACAAAACAATGTATTAATTAGAACGTTAATTGCCACTGCTGATAGCATGTAGGCTTTATGTAAGTCATGGGCCCCCTCATGGCGATGGTGGTAACACTTAGGGCGAAGACTTCAAACCCCAGTGGCCAACACAGGGCTCTGTGCAATGCACACACCGAGTAGTGCCTGTCAACCTATCCCATACATAGTACAGAGGTGAATGAATTTACTGGTTACCTTGTCATTCAAAATTATATAATTAACTGATGGCATAAGTGTTTAACTGTACCTCTGAATCCTGGATTTCATTCCCAGCCTGGACACATCCAAATGGCAATTAGGTGATTTTGTGCTTGCTATTGGCACTGATATAAATTAGAGACCCCTCCCAAGTTTGTTAATCACTTTTTTTTCTTAATTCCAGACTACACTTTGCCATATCCTAGCAGAATTTCGATGGTCATTCAACTCAAGAGTGAAGAAAAACACACAGGAAATATGTCTCAAACGATTTATTGTACATCACTCTACATGAGATAACATGTTACGTTGTATTTCATTACATGCTTACATGTTTCCCAAGTGGTTAACAACAGTTTGACATTGAAGCACTGAAGCTTTGTTGATTTATTGTCTCAGTCAAATAGCTGGTAACAGATAGATAGCCTGATTTATATCCTAGACAAATAAAGTTTGAGTGACCATTAATGATAGTTTGTAAATCACTTTCTTTACTTAATTCTGAGAGGTAGAAGCATGAAATGTGGCCCACTTACAATACATGCTTTGGATTGTAAATTTTGGTAAGAAATTGCATTTGACACACTATCGTTTTAGTTAGGGACTGGTCTTATGACATTGGCAAACAAGTACAGTGTGCTTAAAAAATGAGTGCACCTCTATAAATAGTTACCACAATGTTCTGGAGTGACAACTTATTTCAGTTTGATATGACTGTGTTTGTAACCGCTGGGTCCCGGGTTCGATTCCCGGTCAAGCCTAAGTTGGATGGCTGTTTCACCCCTCATCTCATTGCAATGGTCCCTGCCTGTCCTAATTAGTCCATCAGGTGCAGAAATACAGGACGTAAAGCCCTATTCACACACACACACACACACTGTGTTTGTAACCAGCTGAAGAATATTGTCTAAAAAAAGCTAATTAATCCCACAAAAAGAAAAAGTGACTTGTGAAAGTGCCCAACATTTTGGTGTATGTGATTTAGTTGGATAATGTGCAGTAGGACACGCTGGGAAACTTCAAGAAACCCTTCACAAACTGTAGTATGGTGAAGTCATGACTTAGTGCACTAAACCTGGCCATGCTTGCAATTCTCAATATTCAATGTCTCAATGCTACTGGTCTGGAGCTGCAGATAATTCTTGGAGTCCATACCATGTTACATATTTACCCATGATTGGAGTCTTTACTTGCCACAGCATAGACACCGAGTACAAGGCACCTGCAATTTAAGGTCTCATGCACTCGACATCCTGCTGCTGGGATGTAGCTCATGAAGAGTACCCAGGCCGGGGATAGATCTCAGGACCTTCAGCAGACCTGGCCTATGTGGAAATGGTGGATATCTTAACCATTAGGTCTGGGGAGAGCTTGGAATGGGCAATTTGAAGATAATATTATAGACAATTGTATCGCACTTCATTATAAGTACTGATGAGACATAGGCAATGTCAATAAGTAAATAAATAATAACAAACTCATGAATATTTAACAAAATTAATACATCCTTTTAATACATACAAACACTGCATAATCGCTCATAAAATTATAATAAAATATAACAATTTTATCACATTTGGAGATTTCTGTAAGTAACAAGATATTGGGTACAAAATATCATTGAATATCACAATATCACATATCTAATAGTACTTCCGGGTTATGCTTGCTTCTTCCGGTCATGGGGCTGCTCCTTACTTCCTGTGCAGCATACAGCAGGGCAGGTTATGATGGACTGGATGAGAGCAACTGTGAACTCAAATAACCAGCAGACCAGAGAGAAGTATGATACTGTATGTAGGGCAGCCTGGAAAATAATTCAAGAATAAAGATGGTTACATTTTCTATTCAATGCTGTATCGAATACAACTGCACCACGGAATAAGCAGCACAACAGCCAATAAAAGCAGCTTATTCCGTTGGCATACACACCTAAGGACCCATCAATAGAGAACATTCGTTGGTAGCAGTTGTATTCAATACTTGGGCCACTGCATTACAGTAAATTTCATAGACTTAGAAACAAAACTCCAGATGACGTCATGTGAAGCCAGCTACCTAAGCCAATTGTGGATTTTCATGGAAGGTTCTCTGTATTTCCACCAGGTGGCTAAACAGAATACTGCAATTATTGGTTGAAAAAGTTCCCGCCCTTGGCTGTGATTGGCTGAAGCAAAGTGCATCCTAGCAGCAGTATTTTTAGTGCATTTTAATGTATATTTGACACTTTATCATTTAGTTGATGTTTGTTATTTTTTCTGAGAAAGTTATATTTATGGAATCAGTTAGTTATTACCTACTGTGTCTGAA
Source organism: Alitta virens (assembly GCA_932294295.1). Lineage (NCBI taxonomy): Eukaryota > Metazoa > Annelida > Polychaeta > Phyllodocida > Nereididae > Alitta > Alitta virens. The sequence continues at coordinate 22,339,697 of OW028580.1, read as the reverse complement.
AAGCAAAATGAGTCATAAGAGGAGAGGAAGGACTTATGTCCTGCTGAATTCAGGGTTGTTCAGTGAAAAGACTCTGTGGGAAACACGGATTCTCATAATGTCATCTGGAGATTAGTTTCCTAATCTGAGTTAGGCTGCAATGTAGTGTGTTGCCTTATATATTGCCTCATATATTGTCTGGATGCACTAAGTCCTTTTCTTAGCTTATATGACCAGCTGCCAAAGGCAGTTGTAATAATGGCATGATAAGGCTTTGAGTCTCAACTGTGTGACTTTTACTTCTTGTGTGGTTATTAAGACTACCCTTGGTGCAAAATAGAGTGGTGTCAAGTTACTAATAAGTTATGGCTAAGAGATGTTCAGCATTCTGATCAGTCCAAACTTAAGTTGTCTTTATGGTAAGACAATCCTACCAAAATGTTGACTCCCAAGCCTTATCTCATGATTACGTCTGCCTCTGGCGGCACTGATAACCCTGGGATCTTAGATGTTCTGATTAAGTATTTCTATCTTCACGAATACAAAGACATAGTATTCTGCTGGATTCCTGGACACGCTGGCATTGAAGGGAATGAAAAAGCAGACCTGGCAGCAAAAAGGGCTCTTACAAAAGAGATAACTGATTTTACCATTCCATACACTGATTTTAAAATGACTATAAAATCTTTTATCATGTCTTGCTGGCAAAGACAATGGAATGAATGTAATAACAACAAGTTGCATTCAATCTTACCTTGCATTCAAAATAAAATACCTAGTAGGTTCAATACTCGCAAAGATCAAGGAATATATCACAGATGCCTCATAGGACATTCAAGACTTACACATTTACACCTTTTAGTCAATGAACCGGCACCGGTATGCCAGAGTTGTCGGTGCCCCCTAACAATCAAACATATTTTATTAGATTGCAGCCACTTACAACGCTTTAGAAGACCTTTGTTTCAAGCTAATACATTACAACATCTCTTTACCAGATATCCAACCCAGACAATTATAGATTTTTTATATACTTCTGGTTTCTACTACCAAATATAGTTAATCAATCTTAACCTAGAGAGCCTCTACATAGCCCACTCAGGTGCTAATGAGGCGTTAAACAATAACTCACACACACACACACACACTCTGGCGGCACATCATATAAGCTGATTATAGACAAAGACTATCCTGATAGGCATGCGGCCTCTAGGTACAGAGCAGATACTAAGTGATATATTTATTGGCCACAAATAAAAAAAAAGATCTGTGGTGAGACATCACCATGATAACTTTGAAATACTGATGTTGTAAGTTCTTTAGAGGAATCTCCTTACACTCCCATTTTATTTACAAACTGGACCAGAATTTCTTAATTAATTAACCCGATTGTAACTATGTTTATACTTTACCTGATTATCAGTATGTCCATGGCAATCCCAGCATTCCAATGACAAACCCACAGTCATTTGGGCGATAGCAAATCCAGCACTGGTGCATGAGATTATCGACATCACCATGGATGTTATGATCTGCAGAAGAGAAAGAGAATTATTGTAGCAATCATCCATATGCAAATTTGTGTAAGATTCAGACGCTATTTATTTTCCACAGAAATTTTAAACTTTACATGGCAATTTAACAAGTATACAACAAAAACAATATCTATATATATATATATGTGTGTGTGTGTGTGTGTGTGTGTGTAAATTTCTGAAATTCAAATGTAATCGTTATGTCCCGAAAAGAAAGGTTAATTCCCGACACAAAAAGCGGAGGGATTTGAGCAATAGAAATGCGAGTTATTTCACTGTTACTGTACTTAACGAGGGAGATAACTTTTGCGTCTCTATAAAGAATAGAAACTGTAGTTTGAGAGTATTGATTATTTTGAATAAAATTGTATTTATATATCAATACATGTTGAATTTGTGAAACATTGTATTACAATTTTTGCTTTGTTTTTGTGGGAATAATTACATTAAGATATTCAATATTTATAACAGAGTTCTATGATATATTTTTATACCTGGGCCTAGGCCTTTATCAAGTATAGAACTATCATACTATGTTCTATGACAGACCAGGTATATTTAAGTGAATGAACGCTCTGAGTTTTGACAATATATGGGTCAACGCAGCACTATGGCACAGGTATTTATATACTTTAAAAGACTGCAGCTCTTCTAATATTGGTCCGATTTTTGTGAAATAAAGACTGAATTGTTCAGGAAAATGTATAGAATTTATATTTATACAATAGATAAATGAATTCGTAAATTCTGAGTAAATAATGGAGTGTACAAGGCACAAACACTAGTCTCAATGAGGCAGTAGCCATCATACTGTAATAAATTGTTTACATTGTAGGCCTAGTGCTGCTGGCATTCTACACACAACACCAGGTATATTTTATTTTTTGAAAAAAAATATTCTTGTTATTATTGCTTACCATACAACTATTTGGAAAGCTGCCCGAAGCTAAACCAAATGCTCCTGAGATTATAAACTGAAACAAAAAGTATTAATAAATAATAACATAGAATCACTCTTTAATTTTCTCTTGATTCTAAGAGCATGATGTCACAGTTGTGTTTGCATAAATGTCATGCTTCATTTCCTAAAGAAACAAAACAATACTCAAGCCAAATAAGATAGCATTGTAAAAGCCTATCTGACACAACAACTAAGACTTAATCATAACAGATTAGCAGTTAACAGTTTGTTTGAATAAATCCCTCAGTTTGAGGGACTATTCTATGTAATTATTACAATGATCATAACGAATAAATAACTGAACATCTTTTAAGTGAAATATTGATATTAAATATATAGTTCTTTTAATCAAATATATAGTTATTTTTATCAGTTCTCCATAACAATACTTACAAAAGGCCAAGCCCACCAGCCAGATGTAAATAACCATAAGCCGTTATAACTTAGAATTGCCACACCAAGACTTTGAATAAAACAAATTAGGCCAATGATTATTTGAGCAAGTCCCATGGTCTTTGCAAGGTAGATCTTGTAGTCCAACAGAGGCATTTCCTGCAAATTAAAAGCAAACATTTCATTGCAGTCATACCAAACCCTCCGAGCTCATTTTGTCTTTTTAAACCAGGCTTACAGCAGTTTCTTAGACTTGGAAACGTCCAGACGATGTCATGTGAATCCAGGACTCCCATTGGTTAAGAAAGTCAGCCAATTAGATTGCTAGATTCGCATGATGTCATCTGAAGTTTTTAAGTCTATTGAATCTGTTGTAAAGAAACTTTTAAAAATTTTACAATGTGGTCGCTTCTAACAGTGTAAGGTAATATATGGCAGCACTCGGCGTGAGATAGCTAGCAGAGCCCTGTATTGGCCACTGGGGTTTGAGGTCTTCAGTGTTAAGGGAAGGGGCATTCACACTCACAGATAATACCTACATATGAGCATGGAAATGAAAAATTGACTATACTTGGCCACACGTGGGTCTGTTAATCACGTATAAATTCTTTCGACGAACGAACGTGAGCCAGTCGTCGACTACTCGCCAAACGTCTGTAGAACACATCCGCATCCGTGATGCATCCGTGATGCATCCGTGACCCATCTGTGAGACATCTGTGAGGCATCCGTGAGAAATCCGTGAGAAATCCGTGAGAATTCCGTGAGGCATCCGTGAGGCATCCGTGAGGATGGGCACGGATGGGCACGGATGGGCACGGATGGGCACGGATGGGCACGGATGGGCACGGATGGGCACGGATGGGCACGGATGGGCACTGAGCGTTCTACAAGTGGACAGTGGCCACGGATGGCCATGGACGTACGTAGAACGTTCATAGAACGTTCGCCGACTGACTTCCGAGCACCCGTAAGTAATAAACAAGAACTAAAAACTTTTACCCTCTCCATAGATGGTTCAGATGATGTAGCGCTACTAGAAGCGTCCTACGGATTAGTGCGAGTATAAGTAAAATGCTCGACGAGTGAATTACGTATGAACAAGTATGACTAATAAGAGCAAACAATTTTCTTCATCCGTGGTCAAACGTAGGTCTCATCAGTGACAGTGTGAACGCCCCTTTAGTAAACCTTGCCAGGAGGCACAGGTCTTTTAAGGTCTTGGAATACAACAATTGCTCTTCATTTTTAAAGGCAGTCCTGGGCCTCCTGTTGGCAAAGGGTACCCTTCGGGTGAAAATGGTCATCTTCAAAAAGGCCACGTACGGGATATGAAGTCATGGTATGACAGCAACGATTTTAATTTAAAGTTACATTGTATATCAGAAATGATTGTACTTTTAAGTTAAATCTGCCCATAAGTTGTGGCCATCACCATTCCTTACAGTTTTATATAACTGTTTTCATGACCAGCTAATTAATGAAATGTAAAAATTACACGTATATTGATGCTGGTTAGGAATTATCAAATTTTAATTTGATGATGTATGTAAATGGTATTTGTTTAGATTTTTGAAATACTTTTAGGAGAACATACTGATTCTGCAGTGATTATAGTCACTCCCTTAGGTTCATGCTGTTGTTGGTAGGTGGCAGCACCGTCTAGTAGTACGCTTTTTGCTTCTGCCATGGTGGCGCTGCAACAAATATGATTATAATTTTTATATTTGATAAATATGCTGTAATTTATTCATACATTTTTAACAATAACGAAAAAAAAAAAAAAAAAAGACAGTGAAAAAAATACCATAGATGTTTTTTTCTTTCATCAATTCAGAAAGGCAAAAGTAAGTTTGGTTAATTTTTTGTCTCATATCAAGAAAAGATGACGTAGACTATATTTGATTTAAAGCATTATTAAAAAATTTATGAAACTGAAATGTGAACTCGTGTACTTAGTAGTAAACTTGTACCAAATCTTAAATAAACAAAGATAAAAGACAATGTCACGTAAATGAACATCATGAACTTTGATCAATTTTTGAAGACCCAAAATCAGTGAACAGGATCGTACTGCATGGCCACCTGCCTTAATACCACCTTAATATTAAGACCACCCTTAAAATTAAATTATTTAATGTAGTAACGTCTCAGATAGGACCACTGCTATGAAGACAAGAAATTTTGCATATCGGCTTGTTTTTATATTGAGGAACTAAAAGATATGTATATCATATGTGAATCATAGTTAAATGGACTTTGGAAGATGTAATAATTCACTATATAATACTGTATATACTGTAACGGAGGTATTATCGACAGGGCGGGTATTATCGACACTTAAATTAGTTTGTTAACAAAATTGTTAACATTCTAATGTGAGTGTTGATAATATCCGCCCTGTCGATAATACCCTCCGTTACGGTACAATATTATTTCAAATTTGTGAACTTGGCTTCATTTTTATGATGTCCTGTTTTCATTATCAATATATTTGTGTACTACAATGACATTGCAAATTATACATGTAATTTTCTTGATAATACATGCTTTGATCTTGGATGAAATACAGAATAATCCTAGTGTTGATGAATTACAATTGCCTTACAATTAAGGTGTCATTGTGCCATTTTTATACTATATGCATACTATGAATTTAATACTATCACAATTTAGTATGGTAGCTAATGTATGAATTGAATAACTTGAATGTATTTAACACTCACCTTATTGTTGTTTATATTTATTCAATTGTCCCTATTTTCTATTATTCTGTACCACTGTTGTCAATTTCCATTCCATCCCAAATGAAATTCTTTTGATGAACTTTATTACTTGCATTTGTAAACATGTAAACAGGCCACTGAAGATTAAAATGACAAAATGCAAGGGTCAAACTCAACAAAGTTCAGTACATGTCACAATATACACTCCCAGTTTACAGGAGTAGGTCATATGAAGTCAGATGGTGTGACAGTGATAGTGAACAATTATTGAAGATCATTTGTGATTAGAACTATTGAGAATTAATGTGAAAAAAAAAGTATTGTATTATTTGAAAGAAATAAGCTATTTAAAACAACATTTACAGCATTATGCCATTGAAAATGATATAATTTTTTTCACTCCAATGCATACTTTTGCAAGATATATATATATGTATAAGGGCCAAAATATAATGCTATAATTATATTCACTTAAATTAAAATGATAGAAATTTTTTTTTTTCAATGTTTAATGTTTTAATCACAATTATAATGGAACTCCGAAACTAAGAGCACTCTTTATTAATTTAAGACCAATCAAATTTGATGCCATGCTGTTGAAAGAATTAAGGCTACCTCGATTTTAAGACCACTTTAGTGATTCCCTTAATTGTATTGTATTGAAAATGATTTATTTGGCAAATCACAATTTGACATCAGAATACAGTATCTTTATCGTAGCTGGAACCTAGTTTTATTTACTACTTTTCTATTATTCTTTAATGGTTATTGTATGTCATTTACTTTGTATTTTCTGTTTACATTGTGACACATATGTCATGAATGACATGAAGCTGTCCAATAAAAGATATATATATAGTATGGTTTTTTTGTTGTTCGTTTTCACATAATAATATTAGAACAAGGAAGAATATATTATAGATAAATTAGAAACAAACAGAAAAAAAAAGAATATGATAAATTCGGGGAAAAAAGAAAGGAAGAAAAATTAAAATTGATTGGTCCTAATTCAGATGTTCCAATGTACTGAAAAAAAAGTGTATTAGGCTTATGTATATATCTAATTGTTATTTTTTAAGAAATAACAGAGATGTGTCCCCTGTGTGCATACTTTTTTGTACTATCAGATAATCATATTGATCAAAATAATGATTTAATTATCTGTCTGATAACACGGTTTTCTGAACCGAACCAGTAAATCACATAGTATATCTGAAGTTTTAGAAATATTATCAGATCACTATTCACTGATTTATGAATATTGTAAATATCTGACCTCATTGCGCCTTCTTGTAATACTGAATAGCGGTCAGCATGAAAATTTTGATAACTCCTGGACCTTGGTGTCAATAAAATGCTAGTTGTATTTTTATGAGCTGATTGCACTACAGCCACTTTGGTAAATTCTAGTGATGCATGCGACCCTGTCGGTAATATTTGAAACTAGATAGAAACTAACCAGCTGACTAAAGTTGGGCTTGGTCTATTTTATTTCTAACTTTTTTTGGACTACTACTACTACTACTACTACTACTACTACTACTACTGCTGCTGCTGCTGCTGCCACCACCACCACTACTACTACTACTACTGCTGCTGCCACCACCACACCACCACTACTACTACTACTACTGATGCCACCACTACTACTACTACACTACTACTGCTAATACTGCTACTACTATTACTACTACTACTAATACTACTACAACTACTACTACTACTACTGGTGCTACTGCTACTACTACTACTATGCTACTACACTACTACTACTACTACTACTACTACTACTACTACTACACTAATACTGCTGCTACTACTACTACTGCTGCAGCTACTACTACTACTACTACCACCACTACTGATACTACTACTACTACTGCCAATACTACTACTACTGCAGCCACTACTATTACTACTAATACTACTCCTGCTAGTTTACTACTACTACTACTACTACTACTACTACCACTACTACTACTACCACTACTACTACCATTTCTGCTACTACTACTACCGCTGCTGCTACTACTAATACTACTCATACTACTAGTACTACTGCTACTACTACTACTACTACTACTACTACCACCACTACTGATACTACTACTACTACTGCCAATACTACTACTACTGCAGCCACTACTATTACTACTAATACTACTCCTGCTAGTTTACTACTACTACTACTACTACTACTACCACTACTACTACTACTACTACTACTACCATTTCTGCTACTACTACTACCGCTGCTGCTACTACTAATACTACTCATACTACTAGTACTACTGCTACTATTACTACTACTACTAGTACTACTACTGCTACTACTACTACTACAAGAATACTGGAATGCAAAATAAATTGTACTTCTTTTATCAGTGTATTTAATCTTTGATTTTCTTTCTTCATTCTGGCATGTCCAGGACAATTCTTAAGTGTCCTTTTTAGAGATTGTTATCATTCTTCTATTATATGGTTACATAATTGCATAATTGCTTGTACACATCATTATCTGGCTAGTATTTATCTTTAAGCTTAGGAGTTAATTTGATGCCTCTAAGCATCTCTTTATCTATTCTTTTGTTGCTGATAAAATGTCACGCTCGACTGAACACGGCTGAGAGCGCCACCCAGAATATACACACCTGATATATCAAAATGGAAGCGACTGCACTAGGTGTTTACAGGAGAAACTTGCATATATTTAATCAGGACTTCGATCAATAGATGATATAGCCATATTTTGGATATATAATATGATATAGGAAACATATATTTGAATCGTATTTTGGAGCACATGCGTGAATTATAGAAGTCACTGAAACAATGGATATATTTACAATGCATTTCAGTGAGGTAAGTGTCAATTACTTTAATTTTTTTCTACAGTGAAAATCGAGCAATTAGGAGAGCTTTTAGTGCATTATATTCTGGTCTTAATGTTCAGGTGGTCTTAATAGAGAGGTAAAATGCAATGGCAAGAATATATTGGGTCATTATTTTTCATGGGTTTAACAGTGAGGTGGTCTTAATCGTGGGGTTTTCTTTTCAAAACTTCCTAATACATAATTTTATAATTCAAATCTAGTTTTTTGTTATAATGATATATTATATATTTTTTTATTGGGCTTTGAAATTATTTAAACGTGAAATAGCAAAGTTAAAGCATTTTAACACCACAAATATAAATATATATAATATGACTGTGGAACATATTATGTTCTTTACCAAAATTAAATAAATTTGAGTAATTTACAAATTGTTGAAATACCACAAACAGGATTTTGAAATAATTTAAAATAAAACCGACTATTATTTGTGGTTTTTATAAAAACGATCCTTTTTGCCTTATTATAATAGGCTGATATTTATGGATGTATTAATTATATATGCATATTAGTATTTCTAATAGAATTACAAAGCAAAAATGCTACATAGTATATCATCATTAACATGTCAAAACTATTCACAAGTACCTGATATTGTGAATCTGATGTCACCATTCTTAAGTTACCTCTTCAGGAAGTCACCGCGGTGATTTAAAGAAAGGCCTTTCTTGCAAATTCAATGCATTGAAATCTGATGCTTTTAGCTAACAATACTTGTCTTGTCGTTTAATACAAAAAGGCCTATAATCACCTCTAGATTAGAGTTATCAAATTGTTAAATGTCATAGATTATAAGGTAATATTTGTGCATTAATACTATGGAACTTAGCTAAATATTTAGACCTCCCTTGGTGCAAAGTAAACTGGCCTTAAAAGTGGGGTGGTCTTAATTGTGAGGTGGTCTTAATAGTGAAGTGGTCTTAAATATGTATGGCCGTAATTTTGAGGTGGTCTTAATAATGAAGTGTTCTTTAGTTGGGTTTTCACTGGAGTAAAAATGGTAGTGGTTATTACTGTGGTTAAAACATAGCTCCTTTTATCTGAATATGAATAAATAAATAATGACTACTTTTAGTATAATTTAGTTGCCATAGAAAAAAATTTAATTTTAAGCGTTTATAAAAATAAGGTGTTTATACATATATTACATCAAATGGCATTGGAAATCCGGGTATGTAAATATCTATCTATCTATCTATCATCTATCTATAACAAATTAAGACTTAACTGTTCCAAATACATTGCAGTTCGTTATAGACGGGTATGGCTGTATTGTGTATAATCTCATCATTACATTGATCTAAAAAGCCTTATTCAGTTATGACATTCAAGGACTCTGTACTCAATTTAAAGCTTTGGAAAATTCTACATGTGTTATCATGATTCAACATGACCACAATATAATATTCCCCTGAGTCTATCATATGTCAGTGTAAGTAAATTGCTTTCTCCCAGGGGGATGTACTAAATAATCTCATAAATATTGTGATTAATATCTTAATATGACTAACCATTTGTGAGTTTCAGTGAGTTTTCAACACAGGATCAAAATATTAAAAGAACCCCTACTGGCAAATCTTTACACCTGATATTTCATGTTGGTCACGTTCTTAATGTATCTAATTTAATCAGTTAGGTTGTTACATCATAGATTAGCACAGCAGTGTTCTTAAGTTAAGGATTATCACGTCATTGAAATGGTTTTGAAAAATTAAAGCAGCTAGGTTATATTATACAATTATACATTGGTTACATGAGTGTCATGAAGATATGTACACCCGAAAATGTCAATGTACAACGAGGCTGATAGGCTGAGACAGACTTTTGTAGTTGTTGTACCGTGATAGATAGGTAGATAGATAGATATATAGATGGATGGACAGATAGATGGATAGATGGATAGATGGATGGATAGATAGATAGATAGATAGATAGATAGATAGATAGCCAGACTGACTGCCAGACTGACTGCCAGACTGACTGCCAGACTGACTGCCAGACTGACTGCCAGACTGACTGCCAGACTGACTGCCAGACTGACTGCCAGACTGACTGCCAGACTGACTGCCAGACTGGCTGGCTGGCTGGCTGGCTGGCTGGCTGGCTGGCTGGCTGGCTGGCTGGCTGGCTGGCTGGCTGGCTGGCTGGCTGGCTGGCTGGCTGGCTGGCTGGTAGATAGATAGATACCTTGGGGTTATGTGGAACGTGGTGTGAATGTCAAGCCTCAGCATGTCATCATTACGTCTGCCTCTGACAACTGGCCGTTCGTTAGCAATATGACTAAGAAAAACATCACTCTTCGAGGTTTTGACGGTTTTGATCTGAAAGATATTAAATATATAGTTAAAATGTTAGTTACATATTTTCAATGAAAAATACTACGTTAGTTAGTGTACATCATTCTCTAACTATTTTGTAAATCACCAGACATCCATGACATTTAACATGTACATGTTGCCACAGGCATATTGAGCTGCAGGTTACATAAGCGAGACTTCAAGGTCAAGTTCAACAAAATTGCAATAAATAATTATACATGGAAACCACTATAATAATATGATATTTTATAACATTGTTGAATAGCACCATATTTATGGGCATTTGCATCACACAATTTGTGCAGCTCCTATCCTATACCTCAGTGCTTGATATACTGGCCTTTTAAAGCATGAGTCCTTCTCAACTTCCCAGGGCTACAGTTCAGTTTTCTATCAATATGCTTGGGAAAAAATAATAATACTAAGTCAATTCTGAACTGGGTGATCTTTGTGTTCTTCAGGGATCCTATGTGTTAGTACGCCGTTGTTTAGTTTTAAAGTGTATATTCACTGAAAGACTGTTTCAATCAGCTGCTCTGAAAATCGCCAGAGGGCGATCAAGACCTAGAAGTGACTGCCAGCTCCCTCTGGCTATTATATGTTAATTTTAATGAAATTATAATAATAATATTAACAACACAGACATTACAATAGAGACAAATTAAAATTATATGAACAGGTTTCATATTCAAAAAGTAGGGGTTTTAGTTATTGGCTAAAATTGTGTTAATTTTGTACAATAAATACTAGTCGTGTACAAAAATTTACAGAAATTTAACAATCATTATGATATTAATTAATTATGGCTGCCAAGATGTCTGAACATTATAACAATTTAGTCGACGGTGTGATACTCTACATCTATCCAAAATACACCACAGCTGTCCAACATACATTACAGCCATCCAATATGCACTGCAAATCTCCAATATACTCTGCTGCTGTACAACATATACCCATGTTGGATACAATGAAACATTCTGATTGGTCATAGCAACTGAGTTTAGTATATAAGAGTCGTCCTGTAGTAGCCTAAACATAGACCCCACAGTGGCTTAACCATTTTTACCCCATTGCAACCATATTGCATGAAATAGCGAGTGATACGTGCCGGGTGAGCTGCATTTCATGTCACACAGAATGACATTATGCATTGCCCAAATAAGGAAGCTCAAGACGTTGCTATGTCCAAATATGGAAGAAACGCGTACGTTCATCCGATTTAAACAATTTAAAGTTCCAAATGGCTGAAATTAAAGAAATTAATCTCGTCCCTGATCTGTTTGACAGATCCGACTCACATCCCCACCTCGTCTGATATGTCAAACAGATCAGTGACTCGTGTGGCTTTCCTATAAGACCACCCAGCTGCTTCTGAACAGAATATTTATTACTACATATCATGCATTCCACAACATTACTTCATGAAACATTCATGATTTTTAACATGAAAGGTGTTGTTCAGCTTACAACAATTGTGTTATTATTGAGCACAGGTGTTGGGCTGTTTAATGTAGTGTTGTCATGCAGTTTGGTAAATGCAAACATTGTTCACAAACTATGCTGCAAGAATAATAAAGGCAAAATAAACTTGGTTTCAATAAACGATTTTTCTGTCAGAAAATATATTATGAAATTGCAGTGACTTGTGACAGCCTGACTGGCCAAACATCTATGCAAATTATGACATGCATAATCGTTCATAACATATATTACTAGTGACTGCACATGCGAACACAAGTTTCATTACATGTGATTAATATGCACATAATTTCTATGAGGACATTGACCCCTCCACAGTCTATCTATCCATTTATCTATCTGTCTATCTATCTAACTATCTATCTCTCTATCTCTCTATCTATCTATCTATCTATCTATCTAAATATCTATCTATCCATCTAACTATATGTCTATCTATCCATCTATCTATCTATCTATCTACCAATCTATCTATCTATCTGTCCTTTTCTATCTACTTGTGTTCCTTTCTGGTAATTTTTTTTCTTTCTTTATTTCTTCGTTCTCCTTTTTCCTTTATCTCACTTTTTTCTTGCTTTCTTCCTTTCTTTTTTTCTTAATATGATTTTCGCTGATTATACAATTTGGATATTTAATCAAGTTTCAGACGTAATTGCCATATTTAGTAAATTTTTCATTAAATTAACAAAATCATTTTTTATGCTATCCAATCTTGTTGTTATTATTCGAACATTCTCTTGACATTTTAATAATTTCTTTAATTTCAATTTCATGGGAGTTGAGCAATGGAACGCATCAGCAAATGTAATGGCTTTTTTCGGATGGGATATCTGTAAAATGTGCACCCAACTGATGGAGTTCTGTTTATTGTTCAATTTGTGTAACAAGGTGTTTAATTTGATGATTGGAGTTTCTGTAAATGCCTGACCATTGCATGATTGATAATTAAAAGCATCCACTCAGAAACAGACAATTATACCAACATAATGTCAGGCTTACCAATCATGTAATTAGTTGTTCAATTAGGAATACTGTAATTGTCGTTTGCCCCACTTAACAATGCTTAATCCAGAAATAAATTGATAGATTATAAATCTGAAGAGTGGTCCTTAAAGACCATGTCACTTATACGACTCCTTCTCTCGACTAACTTTTACAATTTATAACTGTGCGTAGCAATTCATTGACTCACTTTCTAAACAATTTGACTAACTTTATTATGACTAAGTCGAATAACTGACTTCCAAAGCCTTTTTGACTAATAGTTTAGTCAGGTTGACTTATTTAGTCAGCCACAGTCGATATCATGTATATTATATTCAAAATGGCTATCTTTGTAATTATTAAAAAAAGAAGAAGAAGGAACTTGTCACTTGACGCTGACACAGCAAGTAGAAAATATTGGATGAACTAGTTTATCAAAAGTCAGATGGCCTCTTATCTGTCTAATACATGACCAAATGTGCCACGTGCGTTTTCCATGAGAAGGATAAACGCATTGGAAACGCATGGTTTTTAGTTATTTATAATGAGGCAAAAACCATGCGTTTATCCAAACACATGGAAAACGCACGTGGCACATTTGGCCATGTAGTCTAGGCATTTGTTGCAGCTCTTAGACTGAATAACTCGTAAGATAAACCTGATTAACTTTAAGTGAATATTTTGGAGGCCAAAAACAATATTTGAACCTAATTATCTTCATCTCCCCTCTCCTACCCAACTCCTCATCCATTTCAGTGTCTTCACCCTCCTGTCAAAAATCATACTGTTTAGCCTTAATATGATCATGATGGGCCAAATGTGCAGCATGAAGGGATGCCCTGATGGGCTAGCCCTGCTTCAGTAGCAGAGCATCACTTGCAGATGTGTTCAGCATCTTGAGCCTGGCATCCAGTCTAAATTCTGCATCTTTATCCCCCCAGCATCAGCAGCAGGCTGGCACTGACTCTCCCCAGGTGTTAATTCTGAGGTTAGGAGTTTACTCTCCAAATATTGATGCAAAATGCTAAAAGAGTAACGAAGTTGTAATAGAAATGTGATACTTAAAAGAAACCCAACAAAATATGTTTTGATTTACTTTTAAAGTGAACACAAATAAGTGACATTTAATGGTATTGAATTGGCTGTACACTCTGAACAACAGGTTGCCAGTATGACTATAAGTCAATTAGTTGTCATATATAGGCTATTTCTTGGGTTTCGAGATTTCCTCCTAGGATCATTATAAATTGAGTGATTGATTTAAAGAGGTTTATCAGACCACTCTGTATTTGGTGATACTGATTGGAAGTGTGCAACATTTTGTTGGGTATATTGTGTGTAGAACTATAAGATGGAAACCTTGCATTTCTAAAACATTGGAACTCAGACTATTGTGAAAGTAGAAAGTGATTTATTTTTCTTTTCTTTTTTGGGCCATCAACTTTTGAAGTAAAACAGGAACAACATTGACTGTTGAGAAACATCATTGACTTTGTTGAAAAACAAAGTTACTGTAAAATGTTTTATACTTAACTGCCTGGCTTTCAGTTACTCCTAATGTTAACACTGATTAGTAGCGGATCAATTATCAATGTCTCAATGCTTCTTGGTCTGACCAGAGGCAGACGTAATGATGAGATTATAATTAAAGTGATATACACTTAACGCAGATCATGTATTTGGCTGTTAGCATTACTATCACCTTAGCTTCATGCAACCTGCAGCATACATGTGCTGCTGCTGATGCTACTGCTGCTGCTGCTGCTGCTGCTGCTGCTATCAGGTGTTGCCCCGCGTATTTATTGGCCAAAGAGAGATGCTGTGATGGGATGCGGAGCAAGCTCAGCTGCTGGACCACTCATCACTTGGATGTTGGAGGGTGTAGCTCTCAGGCTGTGCAGTGCCCACACGAAATGGACCAGATCCTAAGATCTGATTATTATGGGTATTAATTGGATAATAACTCATAGTTCATTGTCATAAAATGATTTTAATTGTGTAATCAGTTGGTTTTATATTGTCTGCAGTCTGCTGTGGGGTCTTCTTTGTGGACTTAAAGACAGTCAACATCAAGGAGCTGCTATGGACATTGGACACATCGTAGGGGGTGTGATAAATATGTAGTAAAACTAACTACATGTATATCGCTGACATCTTTTTTTATAATTTCTAGACAATCATATTTCTCATAAAAAACTATACTAAAACGCTCATGGATTATTATTCCAAGAAGTATAAATTTACACTACTATTCCTTAGTACATCTACAGACTATTGACTCATCATGTCTTTGCAGTGACGATCATGCAATCTACCATGGAGTGTTTAAAACAATTTGAAAGTTTACAACACACTCCTAATGTTTGCTGTTTCTGTTGCATTAGTGAGGGACCAAACTTTAGTGTTTTACAATCGATAAACAGCGACTGTTCAATTGACAGTGCAAAATTCTATTGCACAAAATATACACAACATGGGATTTACAATGATGATTGCACCGGATTTTACAAAGGATTTGACACTAAAACTCCCATAGAACTGATACATTTTAGTTGGTGCTGTAAAGGTGACGAAGACTACATACTCCGCAGTTTGTGTTTTGAACTGAACTGCAAAAAAGTGCACTGTACTTGTTGTGAACTGGGCAGCAAGGATAACAAACAGTTCAATACAAACCAGTTTACGTGCTCTGCGTGCAGACTATATTTGCATCAAAAGTTCGATGTGGATGCAGTCACATATAATGGACCTCCATCAATTGAAAGCTTTGTTGGGAAGCCATTTATTAGACACCAAATGGAGCAATATCATCTATTAGGGCTTCATGCAAGTAGCGATGATTGTGCTTATTACAATGTAGCCCATGAGCTAAATTGTGAGCTAAATTCTATGTATTGTAGCACACCATCTACTGCACAATATTGCCCCGAAATTGGTGATACAGATAATAGCAAAAACAATACAGATTTGGAAACAACAAATCAGGCTGTTAATGATGAACTTGGTACATCTAGATCTACATCTAGTAGTTCAAAAAGTTATCAACAAGCCCCATCAGAACTCGCTGACTCTTATCAACAATGCCAGCCTCAGAAATCAAGTGATACTGGACTAGCTCAGAAATCAAGTGATGTTAAATCAAGCAACCTCGTTGTATCATTAACTGCTGTGCTAAAAGTAGGTATACATTGATTGATACGGTCAATCGGCCATGCATGATTCTCAACAAGTCATGCACTGTGTTAATATTTGCATGCACTATAATATTAATACAAGTTAAGTGACTTTCGTTGCCTTTCTCGCTGTGGGTGGTCTGTTTTGTTCAGGATTTGACTTTACTGGATAGCAATTTATACTCGCTTCAATGTAAATAAAAGCTAACTGAACATAAATGGTTAATCAATGATATAACATGTAGCAGTACGAATATCATTTCTTTTCTTCATTTCATCTCCCAATCCTCATTTCACTTCTGTTAGTTTTTCCATGTAGATATAATTACTTTTTCCTATTTCTGCAATTTTGTATTCTTGCCTGTTTCTTTTCCTTTTCCAATTTCATTTCTGTCCTCATTTCTCGTCAGTATCATGGAAGACTCAGTCAAACAAGTTTGTCTGAATTTTGCATTGTTGCGAATTCTGATTTTCAAGGACCTTAATCACCTTGGACAAAGTATTTTATCCCTTGAATTTGAAGTTTTGTGAACTAAAACACCCCATAAAATTGGGATGCTTTCACGAATTTCCCCAAAATACTCATTCATCACAGCCACCATGATCCATCAGTTTTCTTATGGTTTAACCATTTTAACCTAGTCTTCCACAGAACATCTCAACAGAGCACTCATTCCAAACTGCTTTGTCCTAGTATTCTGCTCAAACGGATCCAGGAGGTACAAAGGCATATTCAGTCAAAACCAGAATTTAAACTGTGCCTTTTTTCAAACAAGGTTTAGTTGGTTTAGCTTAGTTTTCCGCTATTATTGCCTGAAAAATGAATGACATAATAAGTGAACTCAATATTTCTTTTTTCTATCTGTAGTATAAACAAAAATGATCAAACAGTCTTCTTACACGAAATTATCGTGGTTTTGACTTTCACAGCTTTGAATGAATCTCCTGGGAACTGCTAAATTTGATACCGACGTTCTTTTCTGCTTTCTATTCTCATTTCACTTCTACTCTTTGCCCCTGGGTGGGGGCCTAGCTCAGAGGTAGCGCGCTGGGCTTCCAACCACTGGGTTCCGGGTTCAATTACCGGTCGAGCCTATGTTGGATGGCTGTTTCATCCTTCGTCTCATTGCCATGGTCCCTACCTGTCCTAATTAGCCCATCAGGTGCAGAAATACAGAATGTAAAGCCCTAATCCACCACCACCACCACCATCTACTCTTTGCCATGCCCATCTCATTTATTTTCTCTATTTCATCTCTCAGTCCGGATTTCTGTACTGCTCTTTTTTTATTATTCAATTCTCCATTTCATCATTAACATCTCATTCCTTATCCGTTTCATTTCTCACCTCTTGTATATCTTTTCTTATGCAAACTCATTTCTTTTGCAGTTGCTGCGTTTAGCTGTCTTCGTGTTCCTTGTGGAAGGAATCGCTACAATTGAAGGTAGGTCATGTGACCTTTGTTTATTGTTCCATTGTATTTTGTGTCAGTTTGGGGCATGAAGTCTTCTCCTCTTGCTACTGGGATATCTTCAACAGATAATGAAAGACTAGGGCAATAGTGTAAACTTGTTGTAAATGAAGGGAACAAATAGTGCAAATGAAGGTAAATAGCAATTAAATTTAGCATAATTCTACTTCAAACTGTTGTTGTGGAAACCATTGGCTTGTTGCTATGGTAATAGATTTCAGATTCAGTTTACTTGACACCCTCTGAACTAGATAAGACTAAGTGTTGATCCTTTGTGAGCTTTCCAAGACAAACATACAGTCTTATTTTGATCATACATCCACAATCAAGGATGCCCCCTTTAAGATATTTATACATCGTTAACCACATAATCATTTCATATCATATAATGCCTGTGACAAACAATTAACTAAATTAAAAGATGAAATGAGATGAGTGGAAAGACAAGAAGTAAAGTGAAATGTATTACGAGAAAGAATTACAATCAATACTGCAGACAGAAATTTAGATCGTATGCATTGTGTTATGTGAAATTGAATTACAATCAGTGATGTAGACACAGTGCAATATGGTTATCAAAATCCAATATGCAATCCGATACAGTCAATGCGCTCTAAGCATTAATGCAGGTGACCACTGATCGAAGTGGCTATTATGAATTTTGGCCAACATATTATATTAGCTGTTGGCATACAACAGAAACGTTTATTTAATATGGCCATCACTCTATTGATGTTCCACTTTATTTATCTACAATTACCAAACATGTATCATAGAATAGACAAGTATATACATGTCTTATAGAATAGACAAGTATAAACATGTCTCATAGAATAGACAACTATATACATGTCTTATAGAATAGACAACTATAAACATGTCTCATAGAATAGACAACTATAAACATATCTCATAGAATAGACAACTATATACATGTCTTATAGAATAGACAAGTATAAACATGTCTCATAGAATAGACAACTATATACATATCTCATAGAACAACTATATACATGTCTTATAGAATAGACAAGTATAAACATGTCTCAGAATAGACAACTATAAACATGTCTCATATAATAGACAACTATAAACATATCTCATAGAATATACAAGTATAAACATGTTTCATAGAATAGACAACCTTGCTATTAATCTGCTTTAAGATAAAGATCATCTGTGGCGAAGAGAATTAAGTGTAGCAGATTTTACTGGGCACCTTCAGATTGACTTTCTCTCTGAAGTGACTTTCTCTCTAAAGTTCACGAATTCCTTTGGTGGTCTCATCTGTCCACCAATGAAGCATCATTTACAACTGTTTTACAGCTGTATATACATTGTACAGCTGCCCACACAGCTGGCTTGGGTCTTTTCCTTGACACTTTGGATTTTTTGGATGTTGTTTAGTGATCACTCTTCTACCCTTACATTCTAAGGTCTTGCTGAGGGTTTGCTGCATGCTGTGATCATTCTTTGTAGCCGTTTTAGTAGGAATTCCTGGCAAGGTATTCTTGCAATCTCTGTAATGTTTATAGTCCCTCTGATCCTACACATCTCTGTGTATACAGAGTCTGATTCCCAGAGGTCAATTTTTTCATGTCAAGGTTCACAGTTAGAGTAGGAAACGGATAGACGCTATGCATTTGTATAGCAACTAACAACTACTTGTCTGATGTACCGCTGTACAAGGCGCGATAAACCACCATTTTTCCTTGGATAGATAGTTGAGTATATTCCTGATAGCATACAACAACTCTGGGCTGATTACTGCTGATTTTGGGGCAATATCAATCTTTATTGCTGGATATAAGCAATATTATTAGACATACTGCTGATTCTGGTCAATATTAAGTTTTACCGTTAATTCTGGGCATCTTTGAATAAAGCTGCAATATTGTTTGAAGGATAATATGAATTTTATAAGCTAAAATATGGCCTGAATACAAATTTCTGTTGATATTTTATTTTTGTTGATTTATGTATTTCACAATGTATTTTACATAGGATTAATTTTATCACATCATTATCATCTAAAACAAGCCACAATGAAATTGTTTTATGGTTATTATGAAGGTCATAAGTGGCTTTAGGGCTTAATGTACTAAATAAACTTCAATCAATTCTCAAACTAAGTCATTTATCATCAGATTTATTTGGATATAGGTGAAACATCTGGTCAAGAAGCTACAAACTCTTCTTTTTTTTAGTATAATTTTTTATGACAAAAGTCGATTATTATCGATTTTTCAAGCAATGCAGTGTTGTAATATATGAAATGTAGATTACCTGATGCGGATAATCTGCATAACATTGGCCTTATCGATTGAAATTGAAAACGAATGTGATAAAAATGAGATGGAAATATTCCTGTGTGTCGATTCAACCTTATAATCTCATCATTAGTCTACTATACTAGCATCCATAATAAATGTCCGTTTGTTGTTTGGGCATATTTTTCGTAAATGGCATGGATTAGCACAAAATGAACATAAATGTTAGCAACAAGTTAAAGCCCAGATTTCTATCAGAGAAAAACAGCTCTAGGAACAAACAAAAAACAGAATTTAGTTATATTCTCCATTGTAATTTCTGCTGCTTCTGTGAGACCATAACGATTGGCCATAATGATGAGATAATGGCAAAATAAAAAATAATCTTTGGAAAGATAGGAAACTTAAAGTATATCTGTACAGCCAGGGGAGGGGTTTTTATGGGTTAGAAAGTTGGGTTTTAATTGACTTTTTGGTAACATGTGTGTAAAAATAAGACCGAAAAACAAGTGGACATTTATTTTGGATTATACTTAACTAATACCACTCTCAGACGTTAATGACCTTTTAGTTTACAAAGTCCTTAACTGCAACTCCTTATATCCTATCATTTTAACTCTGATGTCTAATCAGCAGATGGGCAGATGTAATGACGAGTGTCGTGTGCTGTACAGTGTGCTGTACAGTATCCAACAAAAATGATGAGAATACATCCCTGTTAATTATCACAAATAAACATATATTGAATAATTAGATGACTTTATATCACTAGTCTTTTTTCTTTTTCATTTTGTGGCATTAATTAGCTTTAGACGATGTCCACTTCTGCTGACCATTAACATAAAAAGTCATCTGAAAGACATTTATACCAAAATAAACGAAGGTGGAGTTACTCAACCTTATTAGGAGCCTTTGATAGTATTTGTACTCACTTATGTTTGCTACTATACACTCAAAATTCCTATGAGGAGCACAAAGTATGTCAACTTTGTTATGAGCAATACACCTTCTCACCCATAAGAATTTTATTTATGTCTTCTCTGTTATCCTCCTGATGTCATAGATAGTAAACGCATAGATTGTAAACACTCAATGGTCACTTCATCTGCCCTCCCCCTTTGCTACTAGATCTTAACAATCCCCCTTGAGGTCTAGTTCATGCTCACTAGGGGGTGTGATAGACCCTAGTCAAGAATGCCCCAGTGTGTTAGGTGCCCTCTCACAGGGTGTTTAACGTTGGTTAGGCTACCTTTGGCAGGACCACCAGGTAGATTAGCAATAGGGGGTACGTCAAGGTGGTATACTGACAGCTGTTACTATGTGGGTATTGGAGCATCCAATGTACTGAGATAAGGGGAATTTGCAGCGAAATCTCATCATAAAGAATTCAATAGGTACTAAATTGACCTGAAATTAATGCAGATTTGTTTTTTTATTATAATGAAATTATTAATATTGTAAGAATGGCAAGGAACGGTTTTGGTGAAAATGTTGTTTCAATTGTTAAATTGTTGATGCTGAAAAGGCTTTAACTAACAAGTTGGTTACAATGTTGATTGGAATTTGGGTAATTAGGTAGAACAGATAGATAGATAGATATGGATGGATAGATAGATAGATAGATAGATAGATAGATAGATAGATAGATGTCAGATTTCTGGAATTGTCCTGGAAATAACCACAGTAAATACTGGTGTTATACAGATGATTGCAAGCTTCTACTGGACAAGAAATTATCTGCATTTATATATTCACATTGTCAGGTCAGATATGATACTGGTATACCAGAACCTTTAAGCCAACATAACTTGGCATATGTGAACATATTTACACAAATAAGATGTCAATCAGAATAGAATTTCTACCAACACCAAGTGTTGCTGCTAAGGAAATACGTGAGTTTCAGGCACAATTTGTGCCCAGTGAACTTGAAAAAGAATAACAGATTGTCATTTCCTAATTTCGTTTCTAATTTTAGTCTAAATTATCTGGACTTTTTCTTTCTAAAACCTTAAGAATGAGGAAGAAATTATTCTATTTGAAAATAAGCACGTTTAACATTCAGTAAATTTGTGTAAACAAACAGAAAGTGTTATGTTCAAGCCAGCAAGCAAAACAGCAAGTAATGCTCTCGGAAAAACAGCTATATACTATCTCATACACAGTACTTGCTCTTGCATACTGACAGTTGGGTTACAGGTAAAAAATGGCAGTATCTACTGACTTAACTAACAACAGGTTCACTGTGGTCTTTATCTTTTCTTTTGGAAGGTAGGAAGCATTTTAGGGGTACACTGAAGAATCTTTTCGACTGGGAGCTTGGCTAATAGACAGCGTCTAGAATTACTGCTTTCCATAACCAGTTTTTACCCACCTTAATTGAGGCCATGTGTGTTAAGTGACGTTTTGTCTAATTAGTTATTAGTAATGACTTTTACTAATAGGCTAGCTAATATTTTAGAGAAATGTGATGATTCTATTAGTGAAAAAAACAAGAGTTGAGTTAAAACTGCATTGGAATACTTTGAAAATGCCAATGTTAGAATTGTTTTGAAGCCTTACCATCTCATCATTACTTCTGCTCCTAAGTCCTGACACCTAATAAGTTGATCTTTTGATCAGATGTGTAATGTTGGAGTAACACTGAAGTTTTTGCATTTAAAATCTCTTAAAGATTTTTTTAGAGATTTTGACTTTGGTCAGATGGCAGAACCCTCCGTAATGTTTAAAGTTGCACTGTCTGTCTAATTTGCAATTTTTTAAGATGCAAACAGTTGAAAATTACCTTTATTAATCAAGGCACACTAAATTTGTGTAAATTAACGATTTTATGAGACATTAATTACTTAAAAATAAATTATACATTGAGAGAAAAATCCAGACCAAAACATTGGAAACACAATGGAAATGACATCATCACCATTGTTCAGTATTGTGACGTCAGCACTGGGTTTGTTTTCATATTGAGTTTTTGATGGCATGAAAAACTAATATCTGTATTATTTATTGTAAATTAAAACTAAATATTGTGCAAAATTGGGTATGTAATGGTGAAAAACATCATGAGACAAGAAGGCAGTAATGATTTATATCAATATTTTAATGTGCAAATTTGACAGACAAGTGCACCTTTAAGGCATCTGCCAATTCCAAACTGGCAAGCTCCACTGAAGGTTACAGGTTTGATCCCCGGCCAGGGCACTCTTCATGAGCGCCATCCCAGCTGGGTGTCGATCGCATCAGACATTAAATTGGAGGTGCCTGGTAAGTAAAAGACCCCTCTCGTGGGGTTAATGTGTAACATGGTGTGGACTCCAAACCATCTCATCTCATTACATCTGCCTCAGCTGGTCATGTAAGCTGGCTAAGGTTTAGATCAGTAGCATTGAGACATATGCAACCATGGATGCCCACTATGTAACAAAGTATCCCACTACATACACCTATTTTGCCATCCTAATCACTAAACTTGGAAACTACTACCAGTGGCAGTTAACTTTGCTTGCACCAACGCACAAGACCACTTCAAGTTCTGCCATGAAATTAAGCTGCTGAGTAAATCCCAAATTTCATGGCAGGTGGGTGGGGCATCAGGGTTTCATCACTGCTGCTGCTGCTGCTGCTGCTGCTGCTACTGCTGCTCTTGATACTCTTGATGCTCTGCAATGAAAATGTAAAACTTTTATGACTGAGATCTTAGCTATTTCGATGGTGTCTATTCCTCATAGAAATAGTCAATGTCATGTTTAAAAGTTGAGAAGTCAGTAGTAATTACTATGACTTATACACATCATTTGGGTTACTGAGAAAAGCTAGTTTGTTACATTACAAAACGCATTAATTTTAAACTTTTAAGTGCACCGTACTGACATTTATTTTTACCACGAACTTCTAACACTGTACTGCTACTTCTGCGTTATGCTGCCGCTATTACTACCCCTAGAAAATTTTCAAAGGAGTTAGCCACCTGTACCAACATTCTGGTAGAAGTGCTACTGCATGCTATCTACTACTTCTGACATCAATACTACCACTGCTTCTATCCTACTCCTACCCTGCTCCTACTACTACTACTACTACTACTACTACTACTACTGCTCCTACTAATACTACTACTACTACTACTACTACTACTACTTCTACTACTACTACTACTACTACTACTGCTACTACTACTACTACTACTACTACTGCTCCTACTACTACTACTACTACTACTACTACTACTACTACTACTACTACCACAACTACTACTACTACTACTACTTCTACTACTACTACTACTACTACTACTGCTACTACTACTACTACTACTACTACTACTGCTCCTACTAATACTACTACTACTACTACTACTACTACTACTACTACTACCACAACTACTACTACTACTACTACTTCTACTACTACTACTACTACTACTACTGCTACTACTACTACTACTACTACTACTACTGCTCCTACTAATACTACTACTACTACTACTACTACTACTACTACTACTACCACAACTACTACTACTACTACTACTTCTACTACTACTACTACTACTACTACTACTGCTACTACTACTACTACTACCACAACTACTACTACTACTACTACTTCTACTACTACTACTACTACTACTGCTCCTACTAATACTACTACTACTACTACTACTACTACTACTTCTACTACTACTACTACTACTACTACTGCTACTACTACTACTACTACTACTACTGCTCCTACTAATACTACTACTACTACTACTACTACTACTACTTCTACTACTACTACTACTACTACTACTACTGCTACTACTACTACTACTACTACTACTACTGCTCCTACTAATACTACTACTACTACTACTACTACTACCACAACTACTACTACTACTACTACTTCTACTACTACTACTACTACTACTACTACTGCTACTACTACTACTACTACCACAACTACTACTACTACTACTACTTCTACTACTACTACTACTACTACTACTACTACTGCTCCTACTAATACTACTACTACTACTACTACTACTACTACTACTACTACTACTACTACTATCACAACTACTACTACTACTACTACTTCTACTACTACTACTACTACTACTACTGCTACTACTACTACTACTACTACTACTACTGCTCCTACTAATACTACTACTACTACTACTACTACTACTACTACTACTACTTCTACTACTACTACTACTACTACTACTGCTACTACTACTACTACTACTACTACTACTACTACTACTACTACTACTACCACTACTACTACTACTACTACTACTACTGCTCCTACTAATACTACTACTACTACTACTACTACTACTACTACTACTACTACCACTACTACTACTACTACTACTACTACTGCTCCTACTAATACTACTCATACTACTACTACTACTACTAATACTACTACTGCCACTACTACTGCTACTACTACTGCTACTGCCACTGCTACTGCTGCTGGCCTCACTGATGCGGACATCATTTGGTTCTTATTAAGCAGCATGATCTGCATCATCCATCTAGAAGATTCAAAGAGTGATAGTTGGCTTAACCCACACAGACAGCAGTAATGTGAGGCCCCTCACACGTAGCAGTTAACTACAGCAGTTCGCTTCAGTTTATGGGGTGACTTACTGGAAGGATAGCTTCTTCAAACTAAAGGATAATTATAAACAGTAAATAAAAAGCAGATTTCAAGAAAGAAATGTAAATAGATAGCTGATGTTATTGGTTGTGAGGTGAGATAAACAGAAATCCATCTGGTTTGTGTCTCTGCATGAGACTGAAAGATATAAAAGACATATGAAAAGCCAGAATGACAGACTTACTGATAGATAGATACATACATACATACATACATAAATAGATGCATACATACATACATACATACATACGTACATACACATACATACACACACACACACACACACATACATACATAGACAGATAGATAGACAGACAGACAGACAGATAGATAGATAGATAGATAGATAGATAGATAGATAGATAGATAGAAAGATATTGTAAGGTGTGACTAATCTAATACTATTTTGAGGTAGATTCTCAACTATTTTGTGATATTGAGTTGGGATATATTCACTTTTGTTGGGCATTTTAACTCATTTTTTCTTGCTCTTTTTCTTGTAAATACCTATCTGATATTACACTTACCTTCCCAGCTGTTTAAGCCTATCTATCTATGGGTGTGCTCTAATGCTTCTTATTTTTATTTTACCCCACCCTGAGCTATTCCATGCCTAATGGCAGGACTGAGGGGTTGAGTGATCAAGAGGGTGAAGCTGACACCCCTCTCACTTGCTGATTTATGGGGGGTGAAAGTTGAGTTGATTCGGGTGGGGAATTTCTAGGATTGTTGGTGCGCAATTATAGCCTCTCTGTTGAGGCCATTCGTGGTGCAAAATCAAAGTAAGCTTAATACACCCTTTTAACACAGCAGCCATGCTGAAATGTTTGCCTCATTGACCGCATTTTGATTACGTCATGTATTATGATCATTACTTCTTTATTGTTCTTGAACTCTGTGACCTTACCATGGCCATTGTCTACTGATGATGTCAAAATATTATATCTGAGTGCAAAGAGAGGTCAACGAGGCCAATATGGCTGCTGTGTAAAAAGGATGTAAAATGAGGTGTAATTCCACAAGTACTGTCTGTATGTCTGATTCATACAGTTGTATCGTCAAATTTCTTAGGCACTGGAGAAAGTATAGCGAATTGAGAAGTTTCATCTTTTTCTATGAAAATCCCCATTGGGGAGATTAGATTATGTAAGTTGGTGCCCTATAGCTTAGTGATTTTCAAGTCATGATATTATAAAGAAGTTTGAATTCAATGTTCTTGGGCAGTCTGAATTTTTAAATACATTGTATGATAATCACACTTAAATTTGTATCCTGATGTGTGTAATTTGAATCATGTTTCATCAGTCATTCTATCAATTGTGCTGTGGGAAACATTGAATTTGTAGTTTTGCACAATATTTTTGATTTATACCATTCAGGCGAGCATTGCCATGGTCCAGATGAGGTGATATTAAAAAAATTCATGAGCTGTAATAACTATGACTGTAGGCAGCATAACGTGGTAGGATAGAGGTGTCAAAATAATGTTGTAGAAAACCAACCTTTTTTTGCCAATATTTTTCTATCCTCTACTCTTAGGTGTCAAATTCTTTTCTGTGTTATTGCATGGCAATCTTAGCTTGCCACGAAAATATAGCTTTTCTTAGATACATATTTTTGGATGATGTTTTTTTATGTTGCATCCGTATCATATGATACCGAGCTTATGCCTGACTAGTTTATTGATATCACGGTTGAAAAAAGGTGATGCCACACATAAAAGACAGTTTTGTCATAACTGCATGTACTCTAAGAATTATGGAATTATATCTTTTTTTTAATATATATCTAGTCAGACCCCAGATAGCATTCCAAATCCGCCCAGCATCGTTTCCATATAGGCCAAAATCGTACAACATCGTATTAACATGGCCGACATCGCGCCGACATTGAAACGATTTGGAATGCTATCTAGGACAGACTGCACAACAGACAGCAGAATAAGTTTCAATACCAAACAGTTTCAAACTTCTTGAAGGAACTGAGCAGATCCTCCTTGAACCACTGCTTCACTCCACCCAGGTGTAAATGGGTACTTGGCTATAGGCAGTGATGGCGATTGTAGAGTGCGTGACCAAAGGAGCGCTGTAATGGCTGCACACTAGGTGTATACTCCCTCGGGAGTTGAGAAAGGCTCAAGCTAGAACAGGCTGCCAAAGGTGTAAATTGTAATGACACAAAGCCCGATTGCCTTTACATTTACATTACAAGAAGTTTAACTTAAGTGGATACCCTTAATGCATGATGACCAACCTACGAAATCTAGATATCATTTTATTATAAATGTGATCATAATTCTGTATTTATTTGTTATTAGTCTTTCATAATTTTTTAGACTCCACAATATAGCGGTCCTAAAAGCGAGGTGGTCTTTGTAATGAATGAGATTTAAAAGCAAGAGACACATGTTTTAATGAAATTTACCTTTGTTAAGTGACAGTAGATTAGTCTAAGCAGTTTACATTTTGGGCATTTGAACTAAATTTCAGAATTTATCACCTATTTTGAAAATTTTGATTGTCTGGAGTAACTGAAGTCCCATGGTCATTTTTTACCAATAAGTTTAGTCAACTGGCTTGATTGATTCAATCCATAGACATGTGCTGACACGTAGATTAGTCATGAAATTGACAAAAACCTACTTGAAATTGACAAAAACCTGCAACCCAGTTGTTACATGAAACTTACTAACTTGTTTGTCAAAATTACTACCATCTTGGTCAAAATGACCAAATTTTTCAGTGATATTACAGTATTCTGAGTCCTCTACGTTGTTCTTTTTATTTAAAAAAAAACACCAAAAAAAACCACCTAAAACGAGTTTGAAAGAGCTAGTAATGATATCTGAATGCACCATTGTCTGCCAGAAGGTCGAATCGTCTAAAATCAGCTTTGGCAACAAAAGAGTTGCCTTGGCAGACTTTTATCTGATAGGCTGAACACAATGAAAACACTAACAATGCGCCAATATGATGAGCTTAAACCATGACATTTAACACACTCGTTAATGTCCTTGGCAAGGTAGTGAATAGCCCAGACAATTGAACAATCAGGTTTTGGCATGAGTAAGATAATCTAATTGCAAATCTTGTAAGCCTTGGACAACAATTGGCTTGATTGATTAAATCCATAGACATGTGCTGACACGTAGATTAGACATAGATTAGTTATAGATCATTGTATTGTATTGTATTCATGGTTGAAGCATTGTCAGCTTTTGATTTTACGAGTGGCTACTAATAGGTGACTATTATAGCTATTGGCCTGAAATTTAGTCAGCTGATATGACCAGCTGCCAGAGGCAGACATAATGATGAGATGATAGAAATGGAGTCCACCTCATGTTACACATTCACCCCATGGGTGGAGTCTCTCACTTGTCTCAACATAGACACTGAGTACGAGGCACTGCCAAGTTAACATCTCATGCGATCAACATCCAGGTGGGATGTAGCTCATGAAGAGTGCTTAGGCCGGTGATCGAACCTGAGACTTTCAGCAGAGCTGGCAAATGCAGATGCTTTAACCACTAATGCTACAGTGTATTTTCAACACCTAGATTTCTGGCGCATAACATCTTCATCCCACATGTTGAGGGAAGATGTGTTTTTGGCTGTGGATGTGTTCAGTTCCTGCCTCACATATTGTTTCATGGAACTTTGTTTGTTTATGGCTCAGTAATGTTCTCAATAAATATACAGGTGCAAGGATCTGTGCAGCAGGAGGAACAAAGGTGTGAAGCACGTTTTATTGTGATCTGGGGTATGCAAGGGAGCTCCCCTGTAACCTGCGCTATTCCATGTAATGTATGTCTTGGAACGCCCGGGGATGTAGTTGTATTCTGTACCATATACATGTATGGTTCAGGCAGTAACTGCACCACACTTCCAAAATTTTATGAAAATTCAAACGTAGCAACAGATTCTATGTTATCATTCCAATAATGTATATGTGGTTGATTTCGACTATGGTTTCAGTCTGTCAGTCAGTCAGTCATTTTGTTAGACAGCCAGTGAGTCATTCAATCAATCAACCAATCAATCAACCAATCGGTCAATCAAACGGTCAGTCAGTCAGTTAGTCAATCACTCAGTCAGTCAGTTGGTCAGTTGGTCAGTCGGTCAATTGGTCAGTTATTTAATCGGTCAATCAGTTGTATAGAACCTATAATTAATCTCTGTCCCATACATCATGCACCTCAAGCAAAAAAAAACCTAATGCTTATATTCACTCAATATGCCCACAGGTGCATTTGTATGCAGTCAACAAGTCGCTTCTTATGATTAACTGCAGAGGACACTTGTAGGTCTTGACCACTTCCTGACCAAGGAAGTGATGGAAAAAAATTGACCAAAGGTCAGACTGGTTGTTTATCAAAGGTCCCCAAGTCCAACATGGACTTTGACTTGACAAGGTCCCATACAACACAACCTACAGTCATACCAAAACATATCCGCACTCTTTTAGACTTTTTACGAGTGCATAACTTACCACAACTTGTGAACTCAGTAATGTACAGTTAGTGCCATAAAATATGGTCGATCTAGACAGCTGTAGTGACCTATTCCTGTCTGTAGCTAAAGCCAGCTACTTCTGTCTACTCCTAGCTAGCTAAAGCCAGCTACTTCTGTCTACTCCTAGCTAGCTAAAGCCAGCTACTTCTGTCTACTCCTAGCTTATAGTAGGGATAGACCTACCACCACCGAAAAAAATATAGACCTTGCAATGTAAGAAATTTAACTAATATATCATAAATATGTATGGGCAATATACGTGCATCTTTTAAACAAGAAATGACAAATATGTGTAACTTTCAACTTATGCTGCATGTACTTTTAGATCTGGCTTTGAGTATAGTAGCCAGCTATAGTTAGACAGTTTCGTTTAGTGGCAGGTAGCATCGTAATGCAGAATGAAACTAACTGTGGACTGGAAACCATAGCCGAAGTCAACAACATCTACATTATTGGAATGATAACATAGAATATGTGGCTATCTTAAGATAAATCACTTCTGTTACAGTTTGAATTTGCAGTTACTGCCTTAACCATAGGAAACCAGCAGTGTTGCAAGTTGAAAATTCGATGGTGAATGCACATATGATACCAAGTCAGACAAACTCGTACTCAGTGCCTAACAATTTGAATATGCTGATGTTTCTTTTTGTGAATGACCCCTTAGTTCTTAGTGACATTGTTATTTTTGCTAACTTGGTAAACCGTTTTGGCTGTGAGGTGGAGTGGTAGAGAGAGAGGGGGGGGGGGGAGGTAGTCATTTTGAGACCGATCAAAATGTTTCGAAAGTAGCAATTTTTACTACTAACTTCTATTTTTATTGTGATGCCAATTGGAAATGTACTTTATTGAACAATATTTATCAAAGCCAAGACAGCACACTTTGGGCAATGTTCACTTCAGCTGACCATAAACATAATTATACAACACTGAACTGTATATTACTAAACATATCGTGCAATATTTCATAAATGGGACTCACTTTTGTTGCATTTTCTCTTACTGTTGTTTTTTGTTCTTTTTTTTAATCTATAATGCAATTTATTTAGGGTGTTATTGTTTTGAAGTTTCCTTCGCTTTGAAGTGCTGAAAAAAAAAAACAGTTAGTGAACACCTGTTTGCTTGTAACAGGTTCTGTTGAGAGATGTTGACATTTTCTAGTGCTCATATTATGTCTGACAAATTTTGGGTAGAGCATAGGTTCAGAGGTTCGAAATTGGGGTAATTTAGGACCAATTGAGTAGGGGATTCTGGTAAAATATAAATCCAGCAGCTCTGAAAAATATGTAACAACCATAGAAAAATAAATCTGAATCTGAGTGTGATCACCATTTAAAATTCCAAAAAGAAATGCACTTAAAATCGTTTTGAAGATAGACTTTGATTCGATCTATAAAATTAGACTATTGTAGCTATTTTAACATTGTCAGTCAGTGCGTAAATATTAGTCAATGTCATGTAAAGCAACATGATTTTGACTATAATATTAAATTACTAATGTCTAAAAAAGTTAAAAAAAAAAAAAAGAAAAAAGGCCTATAAAGTTAGCTGTGAGAAATTGTGTATTGAAATTCAATCAGTAAATCAAAAAATACAATTAGAAAATTTTGTCGGTAAATTTGTTTATAAAATAGCCAATTATCACCATCTATATAGTATATGTGTTATCTCATCTTATCCTTATCTCATCTCATCTTATCTTATAAGTTTTATCTCATCTTATCTTATAAGTTTATCTCATCTCATCTTATCATTATCTCATCTTGTCTCATCTTATCTCATCTCATCTCATCATTAGTTTTATCTCATCATATCTTATCATATCATAAGTTTATCTCATCTCATCTTATCTTATCTAATCTTATCTTAAATGTTGTTCCCAACCTCTTTTTGGACTGGTGTCATTGCATACCCAATAAACACATACTTCCCACAAGGTAAGCCTACATTATACCTGGGATTGTATATCTCTAGCAAAAAGTTGCTGATACCTTATGATCCTAATGTTTACATTTCACGTCTAGCAACTGCATTGTTAAGAGATAATGTGTATGGTTTAGTGTATATTAATGATGCTCATAAATATGATATTAATGCTAAGAATTTCTCAGCAGCTCATGGCATAACTGCATACTGTTTTTCACAAACACATGTGCCTGAAGGCAGTGTCAGTGTATGCTTTGTTTACATGACTATGCGCAGACAAAAGAAATGCATGTTTCTAAATGTTAACAATTTTGCTAATCGTTGTCTTGTGTGCTGAGTCAGCCATATGTTTGTTGTTTCTACCAGAATAGTTTAACTAACAATTTTCAGTAAAAAACAAAAGTGAATACACTCTAATTAGTGAGTATACTCTAATTAGTGAGTCACTCTAATTAGTCCTAAATATATCAGAATCTATTGGTTATTCCTATTTCTTTTTGTAGTATTGGTTTATTTTTGTAATTTAGCTTAAGACAATGTTCACTTTTAAACTGATCAATATGGCACAAAATAACACGTAGCATTTTAAATTTGATGCTATCTAGCATTTTGATAATTAATCAAATAAACAATATAATATAATAACATGGATATGTTGCCCCCATTTGATCTCTATATTAGAACTGCTAGAAAGTTATATTATTGATATATTATCACAACTATTACCTTTCTAATTTTAAATATATTAGCACACAATCAATTTTAAAAAAAACTACAAAGTATATAATTACAGATGGTTTTATTTCGTCCTAAATATTCTAAATTATTGTGCTGTGCTGTCAAAACACTGATAGGTAGTGATACCACGTGTCAAAACAATACCTGCTCAACCAATGACGTCATAAGCTCTTCTGTCGAAGAGGAGAATTTGACTGACAGGAAATGATCCTAGAATAAATATTTTTCTTTTCCATCTGGTTACCAGCCCACTTCACATCAGAAATTTATTCTGGATAACATTAAAGTTAAACTGTCTATCTGTCTATCTATCCATCTATCTATCTATACCTAACTATCTAACTAGCTATCTATCTAACTAGCTATCTATCTATCTCTATCTATCTATCTATATCTATCTATCCATCTCTATCAATCTATCTATCTATCTATCTATCTCTATCTATCTAGTATACCTATCTTTCTATCTATTTATCTATCTATCTGTCTATCTATTCTATCTATCTATCTATCCATCTATATATCTATATATCTATCTGTCTATCTTTATCTATCCATCTATTTACCTATCTATCTATCTATCTATCTATCTATCTATCTATCTCTCCAATTACTGCAATTATGCCATCTGCAGCATATACAAAGTACATTTAACAATTGCAAAATTCTTGAAAAGACAGCTCAAATACATCTTCATAATGAGCTTATTTGCGAGCAGTGCTTGCCAAATATGTAACATTTGTAGAGTGGCTGACATTACCCACCTATCTCTTAGGTATGGGGTGTTGAGCTGTATGGTTGGGAGGAGCTGGTAGACATTTTGGTACTATCTATAGACATTGAAAATACAGCATTTTGATAGGATGGAGGATAGTGGTTTTAAAATTGAGGTGGTAATGATGTGTCCGTCTTATTTATTTATCTCATGATATATTAATTCAGTATTTATTGATAATTTAGTAACATTATACAAATGTAAAGGCCTGAGTGGCCTAGTGGTTAAGACATCAACAGACAATGGCTAGTTCATCTGCTAAAGGTCCCAGGTTTGAAACCAGCTTCATGAACTACTGGATGCCAATCCCGTGAGATGTTAACTTTAAAAAGCTGACTTGTGCTTGGTGTCTATGCTGAAGCAAGTAAAAGACCCACTCATGGGAGAAATGTGTTATATTAGTGTGGACTCCAAGCAGCCTTATCATCTCATCATTACTGCCTCTGGCGACCAGTCATATAAGCTTGGGACCAGTAGCACTGATTTAAGTAATGCATTTTGGAGCAAGGACAAGATTTAAATGTTAAAATTATTGGTCATATACATAAATATACAATATACATGGGTGTTTGTGTTTACTGACATGTGTATCTACTTTAATATGGTATTGCTTATAAAAAAAATTTATGAAGTTCCTTATTTTAGTGGTTTATAATAAAGTGTAATGGCTTTTAGATAAATACACACATACTTAAATATTCAAGACAAATGTGATGTAGTACCAACCGAATGCTGATATTTCTCAAGTCAATTTAAGAATGAAATATTCAATATTTCTGTAGATCCATTTTATCATTTCTACTTCTCATTTCACTTTTGATAAAGAACCATGGCGTCAGTGGCTGTCCGTTCATTTATGTGGTTTATCAATCTCATCTAAGGAGGCTTTTTCTTTGTTAAAAAAAGAAGAAGAAAAAAGTCTGAATGTTTCCAGATTTGCATCTTTGTGTCTCTTTGGAGAGTTAATGGCTGATTTCAAGAAGTTGATTTAGTGAACTCCCCTGGGACACTGAGCCATCAAAACTGACAAGCAACCTACATGACAAGTTGTGATTCACTTAAAATTGCTATGTCACTGCTGGCAACTGATAAGAAGCCCTCCATATTCCCCCTACCCCCCTGGAATTCCCAAGACACCCTTGAGTCTCAAGCAAAAACCCCCATAAATTGAAGGACCCCACAAATCCAGCAAAATCCACCAAGCTAACTATTCACTGGCTCAATCTTCCCAACATTAATCTATCAACTTGAAAGGGCTTAAAAACCCATCTAAATTCAGTTGATGGGGTTCAAACTTAAGCTTAGCTATGTTTCTTAGAATGGCGTTCCTTGAGTTATTTTGCTACTGTTCAGGGGCATATAAATTCCATGTGATGTTCTGTCATAGTTCTATATGAAATTTATTATTCCGATTTTTTTCCATAGATTTGTGCAGATTAATGGCGCAGTGGTTAAGCTCTCTGTGCTGCATATGCTAGTCTTGCATTCACAGTCTGAAATTGGTGCTGGCCTGCTGGGGAATAGCCTCAACATTATAATTAGTAAAATGTCACTCATATTTGCACCAGGGTATAGCAAGTTCAAATTTGGACATAGTAAAACCTTAAAACGTGGTTTTTAAAACTGTTTTGGACAGGGTTTGTGAACAGTTTTTTTTACACCTGTTATTTAGAGAAAAAGGCAATTAATAATATATTAATTTTGAGAGGGAATTACATTATCTGCAAAATTAACATTGGGTTAAAATTGTGTTTAAAAATTGAAGTCCTGAGATGACGGTTGCTCATTTTTCATACAATGTACATTGGGGTGACCTTAATTAAGGCTAAATACGGTAAACAAGTAAATGAATCTAAATATAGACTATACATAAGTAAGACGATTTAATGAGAAAAGAATAGTAGAAATGGAAAAGAGTCTAGAATATTATATTCAAACGTTAACTATCACTGTAGCAATTGAAACAATTTTTGCCTTCTGTACATTTGACTACTTCCCAATGAAACCCAGGAATAGAACAGTTCTAAATGAAAGTTTGTGGGGTCACGTAGCAGTTGCATATCAAACAAGACAGACCCCATTAACATGGTAACGACCTGTCAAGTCTCGCCCAAGTCTCGGCTGCCGCGAGAACATGATGTCAGGGCGAGATTTGCTATCACACGAGTGGAATGCTGCGGTTGTGCTGAAAGTGGACAGTAAGAAAGTGTTTGTGACGGTTACTGATATTCACGATATCTGTAGAGGTCAAGCTGCCAATTCAGTGTCAAATGGCACCATTTGCATTCAGGTCTTATGTCTGTTATATGATATTCATACTTGTGTTTTGTTTTTTTCACTAAATATTTGTAGAATTCAAGCTGCCAAGTTAGGGTCAAATGGCACCATTTATATTTACCTTTCATGACTCTTATATGATATTCATACTTGTGTTATTGTAGTTTTCACTGAAATATTGTCAGTAAAATTATGTTCTAGATAGCCAAGAATAATTTACGTGTTTGTTTAGTTTATGGATAAAGGCTCAGAAATAAATTGGAATGTACTTTCACATCCCAAATAAGTGTGGTGAGCATACTGATTATCTCATCATTACGTCTACCTCAGAATGACGATTATACCAACAGCTCTGATGCAATACAACAAAACACTTTTTTTTTGGCCAATACCTGGTTTTGTTAAACATTCCTACCAAATAAAATAGTATCCTAGCAACAGATTATCGAAAGGTTAATGATTACATTAATTGTGGTGATTTTACTGTGCGTACCCTTGGTACAATGTTTACTAATCTAAGGTTAGACCATTTAAAAAATATATATCATGATTGAGGTCGGTAGATACTATGGCATCCCCTTAGAAGAACGTTTTTGCCCTTTATGTATAGATAACATAGGTTAATTTTTATTGAAGATGAATTTCATCTATTGTGCATTTGTCACCATTTCAGAAAAGAACTGTATCAGAAAGTTATCATGTCATTTCCTTCATTTGTAACACTTGATGTTTTTGAAAATTCCTGCATTCAAATAGAGATTTTCAAGTAGAAACAGCGAAATATGTTGGTAAGTCAATGCAACTAAGACAAAATTTAATGTATACACAATAATTAGAAATATTAAAATTTGCTGTCAATTACCGAACTATGTATTTTGCTAAAAGCTAGTGACATATAAGCCCACTAGAGGGCTGGGTGAAACCCTGTTAAAGTTTATATTTATTCTGACTCATTGTATATTTTCACATGTCACTTTAATAAATATATCTTACCTTACCTTACCTTACCTTACCTTATATACTTTAGTACAGATGGAAAAGTATGCATTGCATTGTCTCAGCTACTAAACACTCAGACAGCCATAGCACGAAAAGGCCTGTGAAAACGTATGCATTGTCAAGTGTCAAACTGGATTAGAAGTTGGCTGAGCAAGTGCACCTGACACATGGTCCCTATGGGTGACACTTGGCAGGGCAGTTGACACACTGGTGACACTTAGCTTGTGTGCAGAATGAAAAGAGTAGATGAAGTCCTTAGCATAGCCACCTAGTGCCACCTATATATTTGGTGCTTTATCTATCTATCAATATGGGTGCCTTGTACTCGGTGTCTATGCTGAGTCAAGTAAATGACACTACCTGTGGGCATTGGCACCTAGTGCCACCTATATATTTGGTGCTTGTCAAGGAGTGTTCGTTGCAAACAGAATGTACCAAAACAAGGTTTGGTTTGTGGTCAACAATCCACATTGGCCAGCTCTGCAGAATGTCTCATTTTCGGTCCCCGGCCCGGGCACTCTTCATGAGCTACATCCCAGCAGCTGGATGTCGATCGCATGAGATGTCAAATTGGAGGTGCCTTGTATTCAGTGTCTATGCCAAGGCAAGTAAAAGACACCACTTTTGGGGTAAATGTGTAACATGGTGTAGACACCAAGTCTTATCTCATCATTATGTCTGCCTCTGGCAGCAGGTCATATAAGCTGGCTAAGCTTCCAATCAGTTGCATTGACACATTGATGTCTTAATATCGAGGTGGTATCAGCATTTGATGCTCTTAATTGTGGTGATTTACTGTATGTAGGCCTACACTAGAACCTTGCCATTAAGACCATTACCCTTAATTGGTGCAATTTTTGTTCATCTAATAGTGAGGTGGTGTTAAAGCGGGTTCCACTGTACTTGCGCAATTTCATTCCCATTCAATATATTCATTTTCTGATGTTGATAAAATCTTACAAAATAGTTACAGCTGTACAAATTTCACAGTGTGTATAATATTGGAAATCGACATTTTGATTTGTAAGGTAATTAAATAAAACTGAATACACTGTGGATAGTCCATTTTGCCTATAGTCGACTCTACAGTCGTCTACAACTACATTGTACATACTCAATTCTATACTAAATGCCAGCTACAGCCAACTACAGACAAGAATGCACTCAAATTTCTATCCAACTGCACCGAAGCTAAACCCACAGTCAAAGCTGGCAACAAAATCACTTCTGACCCGTAAATGCATGCTATTATGTCATTACTGTAACATGTAAGAGGTCTGGGGGTCTGTTGTTAGGGCTGTGACAATCAAAGTCTATTGAGGTCCTATTGACCTGCCATGATGGCCTGAGAGGGCCTAATGACCTTACAGACAGTCAGACGACCTGCCTGGGACCTTTTTAGACCTCGAAAGGAACTATAGGGCACCTAGTTGGAACCTTGCGTGACATGCTAAGCCTTGGGACGTGAAACGAATGTGGAGGGTTGGAAGGCAGTCAAGCTGCTGGCTCTTTTGCTATTTGAGGATGTTGGTAAGAAATGGAAAAATGGAAGAATGTCTTTCGCAATGGTTTTAAGCCTTTTACTTAAATTATATGGACATTTCGATTATTTTCAATCACATAGATTGATACTGTATGACAGTAAGCTATTGTTAAACTAATGAAAGTAACACTGAGGTGTAGAGGATGTGATATTAACATATCAAAGGGTATATATGTTGAGTTTATCAATAATAATGCATTTACACGAAAATAACATGATACATTTTACATAATCCAAAAGGCAATTATGTGGCCAAAGAGGGTTAGTGACATCTTGTGGCCTTATCCTGAATAATACATACATGGCCAAATGTGCCACGTGTGTTTTCCATGCGTTTGGATAACGCATGGTTTTCACCTTATCATAATTAGGCAAAAACCATGCGTTTATCCTTCTCATGGAAAACGCACGTGGCACATTTGGCCATGTAGTTTACTACATACGAATTCATACATACTGTCAAATTCCACTAATAAAACCACCCCATCAAATAGGACTTTTTTTCTCTCATAGTAAGTCACTCTGGGCAAGGGTCTTAAAATTGAGATAGTCCTTATGATGAGGTGGTCTTGCGATTTCTAATACAGGAAACTCAATATAATTCTAGTCACGATTTTGACATTCACTAAAGTAATCTGAAAATCAAGTCGATCTTCATATTGGGCCGTCTCCTTTCGGGGTCAACCGCATGCACAAAACTCAGTCGCTAAATGAAATCTTCTTCCATAATCATTTCTCCCTTTCGGAGTCTGGATAATCTCATGACCGATGTCTGATATATTCTCTCCAGAGACCAGAGCAGGTGCAGCGATTGAGCTTTATGATTCTTGAAATGATGGAATTATTTGGCAATAACTGGAAGTCCTACATGACCCTGTCTCATCTAATAAATCTAGCTGACTACTGAATGGTTTTATTGGGGCAAGAACGTCAATGTCCAAGGCAGAAATTGGTCAGCCATACGGAATGCATGGGTTCCAGGGCATCGCCCGGTCTTAAACCTTTCTTATTGCCAAGATACAGTAAAACCCATACATATACTGTTTTCGGATCTTTACCAGATATATAAATATGACAAATTCAGGCCGACGAAATTATGTTGCTATACAGTATAATTCATAATTCACTACAATAGACTACCTACTGTAGACTACTATAGACTATTATAGACCATACAATACTATAATAAACTATAATAAACTGTAGACTACTATAGACTACTATAGACTACTATAGACTATTGTAGACTACTATAGACTACTATAGACTACTATAGACTACTATAGACTATTGTAGACTACTATAGACTACTATAGACTACTATAGACTACTATAGACTACTATAGACTATTGAAACGTTCTGCCTGTCCTCAGACTGAACGATATGTAGCTGTACTCAGTGTCTATGCTGAGGCTAGTGAAAGAAGGTAAATGTGTAACATGGGTGGACTCCTTTTCTGTCTGTCTCACCCTAACACTCAATCCTTGTTAGCGGCAAGAACTTGCCTTAGAGGCTTGCAATTTCCATATCTATCTATCTATCTATCTATCTGTCTGTCTGTCTGTCTGTATCTATCTATCTATCTATCTGTCTACCTACCTACCTATCTATCTATCTATCTATCTGTCTGTCTGTCTGTATCTATCTATCTATCTATCTGTCTATCTGTCTACCTACCTATCTATCCATCTAACTATCTATCTATCTGTCTACCTACCTACCTACCTACCTATCTATCTATCTATCTGTCTGTCTGTCTGTCTGTCTATCGGTATATCTATCTATCTATCTATCTATCTGTCTGTCTATGTACCTATCTATCCATCCATCTATCTATCTATCTATCTATCTATATATCTTGGATAACATTGGTCTTTAACAAGCTGGACTGAGCTAAACTGAGCTAGAACTTATATAGAACACTATGCTAGCCTCTGGACCAAATTATGTATCTATACAGTACAATTCATAACTTAGGCTAATAAGTCTTTTACAAGCTAGACCTAGCTAGACCACTAATTAAACATCAAAAGGACAATAACAGAAAACAAGATTTATGTACATATAGGAAAAAGTTTATCAATTTATGTTTTTGACATATATAACAATCAACAATGTATGGAGTAATGTTTGCGCCAAATATGTGACCTTTTTTAGTATGCATAGAAAGTATACACTTACATTGATAGCACGCATTTCTTCATATCTGCCTGATCAAGAAGTCAATAGTTTTGACAGGGCATTGGTGCTGTCTATATGCAATGATCAACAAAGCTGTTCTCAAGAGAGTTGGCAACGATGAGATATGACTGTAAAACTCCTTTGGGAATTGAAGTTGATCCATCTTGCAACAGAAGCAAAAAAGGCTATAGTCCATTCCCTGGCCAACTTCCAGATTCTATTTCAAATATGTGTATGGAATAACCTACTAATATGAATATTATACAATTAAAGACTGTTCACTTTGCATTAAGATAAGTGGTTTATGACCAGTTTGTCTAAAGATGATTTATGCTTAAAATTATGACTGAAATAAAAGCAGCTGGGTGGCCTAATGGTTAAGCCATCACCAATTCCACATTGGCTAGCTCTGCTGAAGGTCACGGGTTCAATTCTTGGCCCGGGCACTCTTCATGAGCAACATCCCAACAGCTGAACGCCGATCACATGAGACATTAAATTGGAGGTGCCTCGTAGTCTGTGTCTATGCTGAGGCAAGAAAAAGACCCCACCCATTGGGTAAATGTGTAACATGGTGAGGACTCCAAGCCTCAACATCTCATAATGTCTGCCTCTGGCAGCTGGTCATATAAGCTCCCCTAGCTTCAGACCCAGAAGCATTGAAACACGGAGATATTAAGACTATAATCAAATTATTATTTATTTATTTATATGACTGACCCAGTTTCTGATTGAAAATGATATTATATGCAGCGGAATTTGTGGGTGCCATTTTGTACGGTTGAATCAACAATATTCAAATGTTTCCAGTTCAAGTTTCAAGTTCAAGTTCATTGGCAAAACACTCACAGCAGGCTGACATCTGAAAGATGTATATGCCTTTACCAATTAAATAAGATAATAAATATATAAATAATCCCAACATTATAAACATATTTCAACAATTGTATTTCTTTAAGAATCTGCAATGTTCCATAACTGAGGAATACCACAAGGCCCCATAATGTGTCTGTGGTTTTCAGTCTGACATTACTCACAATTCAGACAAAACGTGACAAGAGAAATTTGGAAGTTATTAATTTGGTCTTGGCCTTGTCATGGAATTTGATCATTTTGACAGAGGGGTTCCCAGGTGCCTGAAAATGAATTGAGTCTTGTGAAAGGTTGACATATTGCCAATACACTCCAAAAGAATTTCCCAAAATGTTTCACAAAGATTGAAGAAGGTGCAAGATACTTCATTAATGCTTTTTTATGAATTTTTTGGAGTTGTTTAGATTTAATTTAGTATTTTATATGGGCAGTTGATTAAGTGAAGTAATCTTGTTTCCTTGCTAGGAGCTCAAACAAATTTTTTTTTTGGTGCTTTATTCTTCATATTACTTAAGCTATTGTAGTGCAACCAATTTATCATCGTCATCAATTGTGGTTTTAGTATTCATAATTACTTAACATCATGCCATTATTCCATTATTAATGTTAATCACGCGACAGACGAAAGAACAATTTGTTCCAGCTTTGTGAACAATGATAAACATGTGAAATGTAAATTGTCTGAAATTGCCGAAGAAACTAGTTAACATGCATAATATGGTGATTCTAATACATAAATTTTATTTTATTTTTTTTAATAAATGTCAAGTATTATGTATACCACTTCGTAAAATGTTTAACTTTTAAGATGAAAATTCAAAATAATGCTAAATTCCATCTTCCTACATTTTAAGTGTTAAATTACATCTTACATAATTATTAGTGACCGCACATAGGATCGTTTATTATATATAAAGTAATTTCCATATCTTTCCATAATGTTCTAGACTGGAAGCATATCTTGTATCATATTGATTTGGTATTTAATTGGTGTTGAGCAAAGACTTGATGTTGGCAATAATTCTGCTGTTGCTCGCTTGAGTGGTCTGAAGCAAGGAGGCGTCATCTTGCCTGCTCTATCCCCCACTGTGGAAGATTAATGGCAGCATTAACTCCATGCAATGTGCTGCTGCCTGCTTAAGCTTCTTTTCCTCTAGTTTCCAATTAATATCAGCTTCAAATTTGCTCCTTTTTGCCATGTAGATGTGGTGCTTCATTCACCCCCTGACAAATTGATGTCACAGTTCTTTCATAACCCTTTAATTTGTAGCAGGTCAGGGTGAAAATTGTAACCTCCCCAACATTAGACCTGTGTGTAGACTTTCCTTTTCAGGATATAGAATCACAGTATGCCTACTTCCTCAATTGAGTATATTATGCTATGAGTCCATATTAAAGCTTGTGTCATTATAAGGATTTAGAACCGCTATGCAAGATTTTGTAACCAATTTGTTGTCCCTCTAGTTATGCAAGATTTTGTAACTAATCTGTCCTCTAGTTATGCAAGATTTTGTAACCACTTTTTCCCTCTAGTTATGCAAGATTTTGTAACTAATTTGTCCTCTAGTTATGCAAGATTTTGTAACCAATTTTTTCCCTCTAGTTATGCAAGATTTTGTAACTAATTTGTCCCTCAAGCCCCATCCAAAACCAACCAAATTATGTTAGTACAAAATGGTCAATCAGTTCTCCTTGGTCTGATCTAAGTACATTTACTCTATGTAATTAGTAGGATAGTTTTACTGCATTGTTATTAATGTTGTGGTTTACAAAGGCTATTGTACCCAACACAAGTGAGTACAATTTTTAAAGAGAGTCAACATTTTCCTTAAAAGTGGAACAGCTGATTAGTGCGAGTGCTACAAAATAAAAATTAAGTTGCTTGTGAAAATCTATTGTGAATTACACAAGAACAGCTTGGTAGTAGTCATGTAAGAAGTAGTAGTATAATAAGTTAAAGGACAGTAAAAAAGATGCTGAAGTTCTAAGACTTTACTTACTGCTGTCAGATACATTGAATAATGCCCTCAAAAGAAGAATGACTATTTTAATTATGTTGCATATGTTCTTGGTAACTGCATGTTGTCAATGAAAATTGTAGCTCTAGCTGCGATCCATGTAATAATTGTAGATAGATAGATATGGAAAGTGCAGCCCTCTAAGGCAAGTTCGTGCCGCTAGCAATGGTTGATTGATAAGGTGAGAGAGGAGGAGTCTACCCATGTTACACATTTACCCCATGGGTGGGATCTTTACATGCCTCAGCATATACTCTTGAGTACAAGGGACCGCCAATTTAACGTCTCATACGAACGACATCTAGCTGGGATGTTGCTCATGAAAGGTGCCCAGGCCTGGGATTGAATCCGGGTAATATGTAATAACGACACGTATAAAGATACAAAAAAGTGTAGTTGTGATGCTTCAAAAAGAGAAAAAAAAGTTATATTTGTAAATGCATTGCCTATCTTCTGTTTTGGGTTATTGCATGTTGTCAATATAGAATTTGCCTGCCTGAGTACATATCCATATCATAACGACATATCACATCTAAATAACACTGAGAT
Organism: Alitta virens; assembly: GCA_932294295.1. Lineage (NCBI taxonomy): Eukaryota > Metazoa > Annelida > Polychaeta > Phyllodocida > Nereididae > Alitta > Alitta virens. The sequence goes on along the minus strand of OW028580.1, from coordinate 22,295,452 downwards.
AAGGACACTGGTATAACTGAAACTGGAAATGTATTATGCACCAGTCTACATATATATGATTCAGAAACTGAAATTGGGGATATCTGAACCATCTATGATCTTGCAAACCACACAGAATACTGTCCTTTGTCCCATATGAAGTTGCAACAACAAAGGTTACCTGATAACACTGGTCTTTGATAGTAAGCTACATATAATGTATGAAGAAGTTCCATCAGGTAATGTGGTATTTGGAAAGAGGGATGTTGTAGCTTGATTGTAGTTTGGGTGCTCCATTATATATTATGTTTTTAAGAATAACAATGAAGCATGTCAGTTATGCATGCTATGTCTGAATAACATAAACAATGTTTTTTTTTTTTGATAATGTACTTTGTGCTTTTTACACCTCAAGTTATGAAATTTCGATGTGACAGTTACATGAAAGTCATACGTGGATGAAAAGTAGGGGAAGAAGAAGTTCTGACCTTGGGAAGGTTCCAGTAAAATTTGCTATGAAGAGTTACAATGGAATTTTACACAAAAAATCGTCCCTTAAAAATGTAATTAACTTATAGTAGATTCTCCATGGAATACTGCATTTTGGCTTGCCCTTAAAACTGTCATATTCATTTAACAAAATTGACAAGTGATCAAATTACTTTCATAGAGGATGTTTCAAGTCATTTCCCGGACCTCATTGTGGCATGGGGTGAAGACCTCAAACCCCAGTGGCCAACACAGGGTCCTATGCAAGGGTCACTCCAGTTATGTGTCTAGCTATCTCATATATGTATCTAGAACAGACGTGAATGACCTTAACAGTTAGTAAAATGCATTTGTTTTGCTTTGTTTTCAAATTTATGCATTCATTCATTCTAGATAACATACATAAAATCCATACACTGCCCTCCAAAAGTTTGGGAACAACCAGGGCAGTACAACCGTTTTTGTTGATACCCCTCTTTTATTATCTGTTTATGTGAAAGCTCAAGAATTAAACAGTATAAATAAATGATTTAAGTGATTTGTGGTCTTCCTGACAATACCATTCGCAAGTTACAGAGGGTCCAAAACTGGGCAGCCAAGGTTATTCTATGCCGTTCCAAGTATGACAGCTCTTCGGGGGCACTGCTGGCATTACACTGGTTGCCCATTAGACAGAGAATCGATTTTAAAATTCTTTGCTTAGTTTTTAAATGTATTCATAAGACTGCACCAACTTATCTGTCTGACTTGATACAGATTCAATCATTTACTTGGATTACAAGATCATCCAATAGTGACAATATCATCCTCACTGTCCCATTTACAAGACTTCGACCTTTTTTCATTCAGTGTATATGGTCCTCGTGTGTGGAACTCTTTGCCAGGAAGCATTCAAAATATAAGACAATTACTTAACTTTTGAAAGCAAATTAAAGACATTTCTTTTTCAATCTATTTAAATATCATTGTACAGCGCACTTGAATTACCTTTGTAAATAGTAGCGCTATATAAATTTAATAAATAATAATAATAATTTGTTCCAATTATAATGACCAACAAAGGTTGAAGGTTTGCTTTAGAAATCTAAATTTTATAATATAAATTCCAATGATTATATAACAGGTCAGTTGACTGGATTTAAATACCGAGAACGAGATATATAATTTGAGTCTCCACTGTGAGTAAAATGTGCATATGTGCATGAAAGGTGGTCTTTTAGAAAGCTAAATTTATGATAGAGAGGTTTACTGTTCAGTGCAGTTGCCAAATAATCATAACATACGGTTTCTTTTCAAAATTTCAATTCTGTAAATTCAAATGATTCTATTACAGGTCAGTTAACAGGATATAACTACCGCAGTGCCATCTCGTGGAAAACGTGCCAATCGAATGACGGTTGCAAGTCGGCTATCGGCGAGGTCTGCTGGTGGGCTTGGGATGGATGTGATTCTGGTGAATGCATGTGTGATCCTAGGACTTCGTTCCATGATGCTTCCACGGGGTTCTGCAGGCCATGTGAGTACAGCTTCAGCTGGGGTATTTAGATAAGGAAAGTAGCCAAATTAGGGTTTTTGGGTGGTTGTGTGCTACTACAGTGCTAGGTTACAAACTGGAAACATTAGAAAGAGGTTCAATTTGGACAAACTGGGGTAAAATAGGGTTTTGGGTGCTTGTGTGCTTGGTTAAAAACTAGATATATTAGAAAGAGGTTTGATTTGTACTGAGTATTGCAAGTTTGGTTAAAATGTGAATGAGTTTTTTTTAACACACCAACTGGTCACTAACTATTAAGAGCACCTCACTATTAAGCTCGTTGGTTCACCTTCTGACAATGAACGATACATGAAACTACCTGTAATTCTTGTATCTCTGAACCCCCAATCTCTACAAATAAATACATACCTGTGATATTTCGACCGGTCAGCAATTGTCTAAATAGTGGGGCGTATTAAGAATTCAATGCAGACCGTTGAAACTTAATAATCTCTGTAGCAAATTGGTCTTAATAGTGAGGTGGTCTTTATGTGGAAAGCTGTATGTTGAAACTATATGTATCAGTTAAATTTTAGGAAAATCTAGTTTTGATGCAAAGATCACGTATACTCTTTTTTATCTTATTTTCTTTTTTCTTCTGTCTTTTTTCTTTTTCTCTCCAGTACATATACCTATATCAGCTTACACAGATAAACACACCTTACTGTCTGGTATTTTCAGTTCTTTGATATATATGTTTGTAGCCAACCCTGGAGCTATATCAGTGCAAATAAAACCTTAATGCACGTCTGATAGCCATCTGTTCACAATAATATTACTGAAAAAAGTACAGAATCTGCATTGCTTGCTCAATGTTTTGTTTTACTAGGGATTACATGAAGATTAAAAGCTGCATTAAGATATGTGATAAAGCTGGACATAATCCTTTATCCAATGAGATTTGCTCACATATATTATAGATTAACAGAAACAGATCAAACCATAGAAATAAGAACACAGCAAGATGTTGTTATATTACATGTTGCAAGATAAATAGTTAAGATTTTGTTGTTGCTGTATGGAAAGTTTGTCTCATCAGCGGTTACGTATTTTGGCAATTTACAAAATTGATATGATTGAAAAAATCTGAAATGCGTATTAGCATTATATTGAAGCAACAGGATGTATATTCAGTTGATATATTTATATATTTATTGAGTGATTATTGTAAAACCTGAACATTAAGAAAAAACCTGGTTTGAAATCTTGGCAACGTAGCCTTTGACTGTGAAGTGAATGTCAATATTAAGAACATAATGTCTCAAACTGAAGTCAGAGAAAATATTTCTTTATCCCTTTATATGATCTTGTATTTGTAAGTCTGAACATATTTTATTTGTATGTCAAAACCTATTTTATTTGTATGTCTAAACTTTTTTCATATATAATGTTTCTTTATCCCTTTATATGATCTTTCATTTGTATGTCTAGACCAATTTTATTTGTATGTCTAAACCTATTTTATTTGTCTAAACCTATTGTATTTGTATGTCTAAACCTATTTTATTTGTAAGTCTAAACCTATTTTATTGGTATGTTTAAACCTATTTTATTTGTATGTCTAAACCTTTTTTTATTTGTCTATGCAAAAAGTGTTTGAAAGAAATATACGAAATGAGTCTACTGGGAAAGTCAATCCATCACGTTGTGTTCGTTTATGAAGTTTAGCGTATTCAATGCAAAACCTTATCGTCTTGTCCTTTTTTCAGTGAAATATGGTGGAGAACTATGTGAGCCTGGGGACAAGTGTTGGCAAGGGATGACCTGTTCCAAAAACTTCTGTCGATGTGACAAGGGCACCATGACCTCGGACAAGATGTTCTGTCTCCTAAGCAACGAGAAGCTCTTAGGTCAACGATGTACCACCAAGGACACTTGCTTCCAGAGAGCCAGTCAGTACATCTGTCTTCCTGATTTTTTTTTTCCTGTTTTTTTTTTTTAGTTTTTCTGCCTTTTTCGTTCCACGTGATAAGGTCATCTGGTTTGCTATATATAGAGTATAAGGGCTGCAAGGCCTAGCTTTTCGTATTAATTCTGAATGGATGAATTAGAAGGTTAGTCGGTAACAGTCCGTGACATTAGCGCGCATCTGAGTATTCTGATTCCAATAAATTTTTTTGTCTAATAATGATATTATCGGAAATAATTTGCATGGCCAGTCACTGTCATTTATTTATTACCTTTTATTGAAAGTTATATGTGGTTCAAGTTAATTTTAGTGGTTTACTTGGGTTAGCATTGTTTGGTAAGTGGTTCCCTGTTGTAACAGCGGGTAATGCTAAACCCGTACCCAAACCCTCTAAAATGTGAGCTTCTTTTGATAGATCAGTGACTAGAGAATGACCAACCTTAAACTTAGTCTTGCAGTCCACCACATTTTTTTACAGTCATCATCATCATGCAGAAAGTGGACAAAAATTCTTGTAGCAAATCACTCTTTGTTTAATTACATCTTTTATTGCTGAGCAAAACCCTGGTCCTATTGAAACAACGTGAGAGCTCATGCAGATCACTTCCTATTGCCTGACATTATTGGCTGAACAATAGGAACAAACAGACCAAAGCGAGGCTTAGCTCTGTTCCATAAAGCCATTGTTTGATCTAGTTTGATGGAGTGAGTCTCATTTTGGCAATAAATGACAGAGAATTTGTCTCGTTTCATTATGTTATGATTGGTGGTACATAGTCATTTAATGAAATGACACAGTGTAAGTGATTTATCACTAAAAGATGATTAGTCGTGACAAAATACATTGCAAGATTGTAATATTTTGTGTTGATTTCTGATTGATTGGCCTTATAACCATGATAACCAACTTTAAAAGGCATTATTAGAATGTGTGGATTATGTTCCTAAGTTCTAATAGCTCAAAATGAGATTTTGACATCACACTGTAATTCATCTTTTTTGTGTTTTTAATACAATAATTTTTCCACAGGAATCACACAAATAAGCCACTTAGATTTTAGGACCATTAATCTGCCCTGAAACTATCACAATGTAAGATGGTTACAGACATAAACCTATTCATATTGTGACCATTATTTATTCAATTATGCCCAAGGGTTCCACTGTAGAATATTTCTTGGGATTTAATGATATTTTGAAGTATTTATTTTATCAGTCCATATTATTTTTTGCAGAACATGGCTACACAAAATCAGAAACACATTGTGGTGAAAATGACAGGTGTCAATGTGATGAAGGTTTCAAGGAAGATGGCTGGACCTGCAGAAAATGTGAGCAGAAAACAGAAAGAATATTCTTATAAAATTAAAAGCAAGTGTAGTTATTAATAAATATTGAACACTGGGCAACGCGCATGTGTATGTATAGTTTGGTCATTACAAACGGCCTGTCAAATTGAACCTAGACAAAGCTAGACAACTTCTGCTATCCGATGCTACCTGCCACTAAACTGAACTGTCTGACTACAGCTGGCAACTTAAAGCCGGATCTAAAAGTACATATATATGATGAAGTAATTTTCTTTTACATTTACAAGGTTTATATTGTTTCTGTGGCAGTAGATATAAGCCGACTATTAGCTAGAAGTAGACAGAAGCAGCTGGTTTTAGCCAGTTATAGCTACAGCCAGGATTAGGCGGCTAACGCTGTCTAAAGTCGACCGTATTTTATGAAACTAACTGTATTATTGTGCTAGGTCAGGGACTTTTTTAACCAGAAAGATGTAATGTGTCATGTTATCATGACATCATTACGTCTGCCTCGTGTAGTTGGTCTCACGCAAAATTATGCTGATTAATCAAAATAAATTTATATTGCTAAAATGATCTGAGTATTAGGCCTATTACACCAACAAGAAAATGTTTACCTTAACAGTCATAAATGTAGCCAAATACAATTGTATAATTCATTTCACGTATTCATTCTTTTCAAGATTCAATTCGGTAACCAAATTTTTTCATTTTGCTATCTTTATAAGGGAATGTTAACGAACCCGGATGTAGCAAGGACCATCATTGCCAAGGTGGCGCCCTCTGCGTGGACAGTGTTTGTCGGTGTCCAAGCAACTATATTCCAGTTGCTAGGGATTCAAAATGTGCAAAACATGGAGGTAGGTATTGTTTGCCTGAGGTTTATTTTTGCCATATCAATTGCAGGCTAAAGGGGTCTACGTGGGTAAAATTCGACAAAATCGACAGTGCGACTTTGCTTTTCTAAACCAGGGACGAAGTGACACTGAAGTTCTTAAATAGTGACGGACATAAGAGGAATATCTACTTAAATACTGACCAGCGACACTTAGCGATTTTCTTAGTTAATACTGATTTCGATAAAAAGTGACATGAGACATTCGATTTTCACTTAAAAGGCCACATGGGACATTGTTCCCTATATTTGAGACCCATGTAGACCCCTGGCTAAGCCAGCTAAAAACGAAGTCTTAAAAGATTACTATAGCAGATACAGAATCTGAATCAAGTCATCTCAAAATCTCCTTTTCTAAGTAATAACTGCCCTTTCATTCTTTTGTATTTTTTAGCTTTGTAAATGGTTCTACGTATTTGGATATGATTATATTTATGTTTATTTTTTTAATTTGGGTGTTGTTGTACATATATTCTGTTGATAATCTGAACTGGAAAATTAAGTGAATAAGTCACAGACTTGCTTGAAATTACATCCAGAAGTATTCCAATAGCAAAATATGCGATTTAGCTGAGTTACATATCTGTAAATATTCTTAATATTCTTTGTCTTAATTTCAGCTCTCCTTGATCAGCAACTTAGAGAAACTTGTGATGAAATAAATGAATACAGATATTGTGCTTATGGTCTAGTGTGCCACAAGTGTGCCGGTACAAATAAGCATACGTGTGTCAAATGTAAGTGAATTTTAATTTTGATAAGCCATGCTTTTCAATACATTTTGTTGTAGTGGTATTCTAGTAAATTAAGGCAATGGTCTTTTAATTATAAAGGTAAAAGGTTCTAAGATCCATTAAGTCTGAATTTTAAGGATTAATGTTGATATCCATAGACAAATTTCAACAACCTATTTGTAAAAATAGATAAATAGATCAATGAAAATGATGGAAAAAAAAAAAAAAATACTTGATAAAAAATTAACCTTTAAAATGACTTTTTAAAATTGTGAAGCAATATGGCTGCAGTATTTTTGTGACGTAATTTACTAATTTCTGAGCCTTCCTTTACGCTCTAAATAACTGAGTCATTTTATAATAAATTCATGTTCGATGATTAACAAATAATCACAATAATTAAACAGTATATTTTTATACAAGTATGATTTGTCTACACACAAATATGATGTTATTAATTTGTACAATATTTCTTTTTCTTCCAGTTATAGAAGCAGAGGCTCTTCCCTACAGATTTTCCTCATCCGCCAGTGTGCATAGAAGAACAATAATAATTACATTTTTGTCAGTACTCTTCACTGTTATCTGTACCAAAAGTTGACGAAATGTGGATTATAATGTTTTAGAAAAACTGTAATGATTTTCAACTTTGCACAGTATGGTTGTAGGGAAAACAATGGAAGTTACAGTCTCATTATTCATCTTGAAAATGGAACAGTTCTGAAGAAAGTTTCTAGAATCCATTTTATTGACATTTTATAATTTTCCATAAATCCCAGATGAAACAGAAGTTGCTATAGCTGATTTTAGAACATTGTTTGCTTTATTTATTTATAAAAGCATTTTTTTTCATTTTCTTGCATTTTTTTAACAATTAAATGTACATACATTTTACAGATTTAAAAGATGTTAATTAGGTAATTTTGTAAATTATCCTAATCCAGGAGTTTATTTTTTACCAAGTTTGTGTGTTTATGCTGTCTTCTAGGACAAACCATTTTAACTATAAATTTATTTATTTTCTTTACCATTTTTTGTGTTTAGTCCTGAGGCCACAAATGATCTCTTTTACATTGTAGAATAACATTATCTTTGTGTTGTACGTTAAATATACATGTATATTGTACATACTGCTTGTTTTCTCAATTACCCAGATAGCATTCCAAATGATACGATTTGGAATGCTCTCTGGGTATGACCCAATTTTAACTCACTCGCTTATGAATCACAAATTTGAAATTTTGTGAACTATAATAAGCACACTTCACTGACATATATAATTTATTATCAGGTTTGGTTGTCTCATTGGTTTCTCAAAAATATACCCCAAAATAATGATAATGGCTTACCCTATAGGTCATAATTGCTCAGCCCTAAGCTAGGTTAAAGGTAAAGCTATTCGAAGAACTAGATTCCTTAATACCGTTTTGATATTGTAAATATATTTGAAGATGTCACAGATATAATTTACTATTGATTCAATTTCACATCTGTATTTTTTGTTTGTCACATTTAGTGAGAGTGAAACGCTGTAAAATTGTAAATATTAAAAAAGAAACAATGTGAATGAAAATAAAAGAAGTTGCGTTGTTATCTAAAATCATTAACACAAGGTGGCAGGGCAGACATCAATACCGAGAGTGCCACCTCGTGACATAAATTTCATATATTACATCTCCAGAATATGAACTTACCTAATGCACTAAGAAATTTTGAGAATACTTGTTTAGCGTGATATAATATATTTCCAATTTTTATACCTTATAACTTTTCACTCCAGTATATTACTTTTACCAGTCCATTATAACAAACATTGGACAATCACGTGGTATGATTGTGCTATTTATACTATACAATCTGATGTAGGTCATATTTCTACCCATATACCTTACGAATGTAGTGACAATATTTTATTCTTTGGGCCAGTTTTATTTTTCACGCAACTGTTACTAGAATATGCGCAGTAAAACACCATATAAGTCACAAAGGTATTAGATAGTGTGCCAAGTAAGTCAAATGAACAGTATCTAACAAAGGTGAGTAGAACCATAATTAACATCACTTATAACGTGCTCATAATCTCAGTCAGTTAGTTTTTTTTTTTGTTTTTTGGGGCATTTGTTATAGTCTTAGAGAATGTTTACTTCAACTGGCTATGAACATGGCTATATCAAACGGAAAATCGTTGTTATTACTGAACATATTAATCTGTCGTGAATGGGTTAATTTGTAACTAAAGATGGATGCTGTATTAAATAGTCCGTTCTGCAATGGCTTATGTAATTTTGGTCAAATGTTTTGTAACATTTCAAAACCTCTTTGCAAGATCAACCTTTTGGTAAGTAGTTTAAGGTTCTAGTGAAATTCAGCCAGTTAACTTTGATGTCTGTGAAACCTCACTTTTGACCTTGACCTTTGACCTTGAATTACCCTTACGTTCAAATTTCATGCTTAATTGTTTTAACATATAAAATTAAGGATGATATGATTTTTTTTTCAAATATGAAACTTTGGAATTAACTGTGACCTTGACTTTTGACTAAAGGTCATTCATAATGAAAATACAAACTTGCCTGGTCATGGACTCTTTATGAGATTCAGATATGGTCCAATTTGGATTAGCCAGTCTAAACTGGTAAAATGTTTAGTTTTTTGGGGGAAATATCAAATATTTTAATGTCCCTTATCTCAATTACCATTAGGAAAAATTCCTACTTTTTCACATATGACCTTGAAATTTGACCTTATTTTACCCTAAGGGCAAATCTGACACAATAGTTTCAAAGCACACTAAACAAAGATTGCATAAGATTTGTTTGAAAATTTTACCATTGAAATTAACGAAGATATACATTTTCAAAATCTGCAACTTCAAGGTCACCTGTGACCTTTACCTTTGGCTCACTCATATTGCATAAATATATTTCTCTACCCAACAACTATATATGACCCTAATTTGGTTAAAATTGATCTACTCAATTAAAAGTTATAAAATGTTTTCACCTTTAAGGGCAAACTTGATATTTTTAAGTGCCCTAGCTCCCTAATTAACCCTTTCACTGATCAACACCAGATTCAACACTGCACTGGACCCGACCCCAGGGCATATTTCTATGTGCTCATTATGTTTGTGCCAGTTGCGATTTTTTGACATTTTGGAGGTAAATGTGGTTTTTTAATTACCCTTACCTCATCACAACTTTTATTTTATGATGCATGGTAGTAATATTTCATTCACTGGCAATCATTTTATAGCCACTGTTCTGCAACTTCATTGTCCACAGAATAAATTTACTTTGGAAAGGCGAAAATCGTGACATTTCAGAGTTCTGCGACCTTGAAAAGTAGTTCAAGGTCACTAATACCAGGTCAACTTGAATGTCTTACCCCAATGTACATTCTCAAGAAATCATGCCCCCGAGCTCTAAATAAAGGGAGCAGGGAAATACTGTCAAAAACAAAGTTCTTCAACATAGGAACTAAGCCCCTCCTGTCATTTAATAAAAAACTGAAAAACTGAAACCATTGTTAATGGCATTGTAAAGAATTATCAACAAACATGATTGCATTATAAGAAGAGAGCTTTAGTATGAAAACATGGCTCACAAAAAAGCCTAGAAAAATTATTTTAGAAAATCACATTCATTTCAGTTTAAAACTTCATCTATAGGGATTAAAAGATTTATGTAATCGCAAACAAATGTAGCATTTAGGCCTATTATATAAATACAGTAATTAGCAACCATGATAACATTTTTTACAAGCAAATACAGTAATTAACAACCATGATAACATTGTTTGCAAGCAAATACAGTAATTTGCAACCATGATAACATTGTTTACAAGCAAATACAGCAATTAACAACCATGATAACATTGTTTACAAGCAAATACAGCAATTAACAACCATGATAGCATTGTTTACAAGCAAATACAGTAATTAACAACCATGATAACATTGTTTGCAAGCAAATACAGTAATTTGCAACCATGATAACATTGTTTACAAGCAAATACAGTAATTAACAACCATGATAACATTGTTTGCAAGCAAATACAGTAATTTGCAACCATGATAACATTGTTTACAAGCAAATACAGCAATTAACAACCATGATAACATTGTTTGCAAGCAAATACATGGACAGAAATAAACAAAATGCAGTGTGCATAACTCAGTTTCAATAATCATTACTTTACGTTTGTCTTTTAATAGATAAAATTCAACTGAATATATAACCATGGATTCTGGATCGATGTTGGATTCCTTGAAGACATACATGATGGATGAAAGGGTTTTGATTGGAATGACTGCAGCAGCAGCAGGAATGTCTGTCAAGATGCTTTCCAAAAAACCCAACTTACCTCCAGGGCCTCCTGTCTGGCCGGTGGTGGGCAGTTTACCTTGTGAGTAAAAAAAAACCCTCTTAATTAAGGTATTGTTTCCATGGCTATATTGCTAAATTTCAAATTATAGTGGTTGATACAGGTCAAAAAGTTTGGTTATAGAATATTTTTCTTTTCCAGAATTTTCTACATAGGCTACCAGAATCCATTAAATTTGTGATCGTGACTGCATGCATAGGCAAAATCATTTACGTCCGCGTAAAGTGCTTGCTTGTCTAAGTTAAAATAATGCATGCAGATTTGAAATTTTAATTTAAAGCTTCAATTACACTAAACATTTTACATGTAGGAGCCCAAGTTAAAGCCCACTAAATCCACTCCATGAAAATATGAGATTGTGTTACATACCAAATACATGACTTTTATTTTCCCATGCAGATATCAAGAATGACTTAAAGATGTACAGTGAATTAGCAGAGAAGTATGGTGATGCATATTCCTTGCAAATGGGTAGGTAAATACCGGTATAAAATGTAAATGAAGGTCACTTTGACACTGACACAACTCTAATGGCGTTCTGTCCTGTCGAGAGATGGAGCTACGACCACACCGGTCTCGCAATTGTTCAATGACGTCATCAACAAAAGGTCAATCAGTGCATTTGATGACGTTATAGTTGGATGACGTCATTAAACAATAGCAAGACCGGTGTGGTCGTAGCTCCATCTCTCGACAGGACAGAACGCCATTGTAAAATAGTTCATAAATTAAGACTGACTAAGTAAGCTCACAAGAGTGTAAATTTTATCCTTGTCAATACTTTTTGCTTATACTTGCTTTTTTATGAAATTTACTGACTGCAACCTTTTAATATTCAAATCACAGGTTTATTTGGCCAGAATCCTACTGTTGTTCTCAACAACATGGATTTGATTCGCGAAGCTCTTCTTCAAAAACAAGACGACTTCGCTGGCAGACATCGCACCCAAGCTTGTAAGTGAATAAATGATAAAGATGTTTATGGTATTCAGTAATTCCTTAGAAATTAAGTCATTGTAGATTGGGAAATATATCAGGAAGCTTTATCAAAACATTAAATTGTAAATCAGCCAGCTCAATTATTATTACTCTGGATGGACAAAATTATTATTATTTGTAGAATTTTTGCGGACTGTTATACAGATCTCTTTTATGTGTCATGTAGCATTTATTTTTTTGGTGGTGCTCCATTTTATAATGTAATACGTTAAGTAAAGCTCCACTGTCTGTCAAAATTACCATTTTCTAAAACTTCATCAAATGATTGAAAATCACCTTATTTGATCAAGGCACACTAAATGAGTGTAAGCTAATGAATCTATCAGGCATTAATAACAATAAATAAATGATACATTGAAAAAAATCAAGACCAAAACATTGGAAATACAATGGAAATGGCATCATCACCCATTGTTAAGTATTGTGACGTCATCACTTGGTTTGTTTACATATTGGATTTTTGATGCCGTGAAAAATCAAATACTAGGTGAAGTTTATCTATTTTATATAGAGATAGTGAACCCAGCAAGGCTCTGGATGGTAGGTAATCAATATTAAGAAGACAATGAAGTGAATGCAATATATTTTGACCACTGTCACATTAAGTGACAATCCAGCTGTAATTAAACTACTCTGTACTTTTCAGTCGACCACATAAGTGTCAACGGACAGGATATTGCTTTTGGTGACAATAGTCCTGAATGGCGATACCAGCGAAAAATAGCTCATGTTGCTCTGAGGTATAAGAACTGAAATATTCTGCCATCTATATCCTGAGTCTCATGATAATGTCAAAGAATAAGTACCAAGAAGCGCCACTCATTATACTTTACATTGTAAATGCTGCGCTCCCTTTTCCCAGCATGCATAGCGTGCAGGAGTTCTTCAACGCCCCTAGTGGATAATAATTCATTCAGAAATTTCCAGTAAAGTGCGTAGACTTGTCATAATGGGCGAATGGACTAAATATTTACCATATTTACAAGGTCAACAAACACCAAAATCTGAACGCTACCATGTCCGCATCATGGCATATGACGTCATAATTGGTCAGTATGATTTCACTCATGTCGCCATTTGTTCTCCGTTTATGACGTTATCAGCACGGTTAACAATGCGCCTCCTTTTCCCTGTAGGCATAGCACATCCTACTTACGAGAGTGCGGGTTCTTGATACTTATTCTTTGGCAATTTTACCCTTTAAAGGCCTGGGCCTCCTTGTGGCTAGGTTGGTAATACTGTTGGTGAAGACCTCGAACCCCGGAGGTCAACACAGTGCTCTCTAAAGACCATGGGGCTGATATGTTGTTATATATATATAACTAGCTACCTAGTACCCCGAACTATTTTCGATCCACACTGTTACCTTGCTGATTTTACACTTCACACATTGTGATATAGCAAGGATAAGTCACTTCGTTAAGGGGTGGGAGAGCCTTTAATTTATGACAGAAAATTGGAGTAATGTCCAAATTTGGTATGATTCCATCAGTGTCCTTGAACTTTGACCTCCAATGTCTTTTCAGTATTTGCAATCCTATATCCCTGTTTATTGATTTATTACATTAGTTGTAGCTATGGATCACAGCAATGTTGCTAATTCACATTTTCTGTTGAATATTAAAAATGCAACTTTTTGTTACCATGGCAACTGATTTTGTGAATATCTAAAAATGTTCAAGGATGCCAAACTGGCACCCTTCAGATTTGGAATCAGCACCCTCAAATTACCCAGTATCAACAAAAAAATTGCTGCCATACTCCATGTTACCATTCAATAATGATTCTACTGGACTATTAAGTTGAATGATGAAAAGTATCAATGTAAGGCTCATTTCTTATTATCGTCGTAATAATTACGTAAAATAGTCTTTCAAACTTTTCTTCTTCATCCTTGACATTGTGAGGGATTTAGCCAAACAAACTGTTAACTGCTACACTGTTTTGATTAAGTCGTATAGCTTTGTCAGATAGGATTTAATAATGCTATCTTGTTCATGCTCTTAGAATCAAGAGAAAATTGAACAGTGATTCTACTTAATTATTGCAATGATAATAATAAAGCTGAACTGAAAAATTGAGCCACTTTCAAACTGAAATAATTACTCTCAACGTAAATTCTCTCATAAGGTCATCATATGTTATAAGTTGCACTTAGTATCACATACTACATGGCCGAATGTATCACGTGCGTTTTCCATGAGAAGGATAAACGCATGGAAAATGCATGGTTTATAGCTAATTATAATGAGGCAAAAACCATGTGTTTTCCATGCGATTATCCAAACGCATGGAAAACGCATGTGGCACAATTGGCCATGTATAAGTTGCACCTAGTATCACATACTACTGATGAAACATTATTTAGATGTCATAACATTTTAAAATCAGGAAATATGCTTCTGGCAGCCATTTTCAAGAACTACTGGAGCGCAATATTGAGATGGCGAGCGACATCTTCCGAGAAGGTGCCGGTGAACCTCAAGATGTTTTCTTGACCAACTCTCTTATTTTCTACAACATTATTGCATCATTTTGCTTTGGGAAGAAGTAAGTCCTTATGTTCTTAGTGGATTGTATTTAATTAGTAATGTTATGCTGAATTTAATGTTTTTAGAAACTAAAGTGCTACTGAGCATACGTTTTTGAAGAATCACTATAGTACGTTGCAGTTTTGTTCACCCTTGAAAATTGCCAAGATTGTAATACTAAGGTGCTTCTAAGTCTTTATTTCTTTGAAATCACATTTTTGTGGCCAAGTATTTTTAAAACTGTGGTATATCAGCATTAGTAGTTCTTTAAATTGTGTCTTTGTTCTATATATAGCATAATCGTGTTGAAGTCTGTAAAACCTATGACATTTGCTGTTCATATATATGCGAAAATATTACCATATGAAATGTCAATTACACATCACATTTCACTCTTGCACCATACTTCATAACAGATATGATATGACGGACCCCGAGTTTCTTCGCACGAAGCAGCTGTTTGATAGCGTGAATGCCCTCTTCACTGGCCCTTTCCTGGCAGACATCATTCCTGGTTTCAAGTATTTACCAACGCCGGCTATGAATTTGCTCAGGAATGCTGTTGGTGAAATTCATGCATTTTTCAGCAATGTGATGGATGATCACAAGAAAACCTTCGATGAAAGTATGATAATAATAAACCTGATTTATTTGATTAGATAACCCAGATAGCATTCCAAATCATATCGAGGTCGGCACGATGTCGGTGATGTGAAAACGATGTAGAAACGACATCCGAATTGGAATGCTATCTAGGAAATAATTATATAGGCTATCTGACCCATATATACCTCTGATATTAGGAGAACTATTCCACCAGGGGATCTAACAGTAACTTTGCTTAACTACACTGAGAAGATCAAAATGTGATATCAATGAATGGTTTGCTGGTTGTGACTTCCCTCTGTTGTTTGATAGCATCCAATGGATTCGTAGTTTGCTGGTTGTGACTTCCCTCTGTTGTTCGATAGCATCCAATGGAGTTTGCTGATTGAGAGCACATAGTTTCTTTGGTAATTTTTCTTTAATCATTGTAAACTTCATGTATTTTGCAGGGTTGGTAAAGATCTCAGATTTTTAAAATTAAAATCAGATTTCTTTTTAATGATGCAATTAGTGCTCAATTACTGTCTAGCATGAGCCATGTTTGATCATTTTGCCCGCATTCCTTCTTAAACTTACAGAACTGTGATCTAAAAATGAACAGAACTTTGATTTATTTAACTATGTGAGTTTTTGAAAAAAATCTACAAAAAAAAAATAATGTATTTAATAAATCATGTTTTGAGTCGTCGAAAGTCTAGTTTTCAACTGAGTAAACTTGTAATACATTGCTCCCAGTACGGATTTTTACTTTTCTGCCAAACCCTTCTCATGATTTATACTGTGTGTAATGGCATATCAAAGTTCTGTTCATTTTTCGAATCTTGTTAATCATCTATGTCCATTGCAGACAGGAATAACCTTGTGTTGGCAATTGTGGTTTACGATCATCACAAGTTCACGAAATTCCACTCATACATACATTTATAATGAGTTCATCTACAAGCTAGTCAAGCCTGTTTACAACACTATACAATATGGTTTCAGGTCTATTATGTATCAAGTTGCTATGATTTGGAATTCTTTACCTGTTGAATGAAAAGAAGTAGATGCATTAGCTAAGTTCAAAGATTTATTAAGATGTTGCAGTTCCCTGGAAAGTTGTAAGTTCGGATCATGCTCATTGTATAGTTCAGTCATAATCTCATTCTAATCATCTGTATATATATTTTAATTTTGTTGTTGTTATTTTATCAGTCGGCTAAAAGCTTTATAGCTTATGTTCTATTGTTTGTTTTACACCTCCGACAATAAATAAAGTTTTATCTTATCTTATCTTATCTTATCTTATCTCTTATCTTATCTAATCTAATCTTATTTTTTCTTCTTTTCTTTCCTTATCTTTTATTATCTTATATTGTCTTATCTTATATTTTCTTTTTCTTTTTCTTATCTTATCTTATCTTATCTTATGCATTATAATTACAGATGATCTGAGGGACTTTACAGATTATATCATCCACAGCGAACATGAAATGAAGAAATCGGGGCTTGAAGAACAACAGGTGCAACTGAATGATATCCAGTTCAGAGGGATATTGTTGAATATGTTTGCTGGTGAGCAATCAGACCTCTCCATTCACTCCATATGACAGAAAAGTTGTATTGGACAGAAAAAGTTATATTGCACAGCAAATGTTGAGAATGTTATGTCATGCCTGTGTGTGAAATGAATGACGTGTGAATAGAGCGCTGTTTTTATGTGACATTTCATTGGGGAACAAATTGTGGATGGAAAGTTGTTCAATATAGATTTTTATTGAATCAGAAAGCCATGGTTTTAACCTCTTTATAGGAAATAGATTAAAGTGATTTGTCTGTCTGTCTAGTTGTCTAGCTGTCTGTCTAGCTGTCTGTCTGTCTGTCTGTCTGACTGTCTGGATGGATGGATGGACTCGGTTAACGCCTCTTCCAATATAGATTTCTTCATCCAATAAACTCTATATTGGACTCCATCTACATTGTTGTAGTATATGCTGATCGGCAGACACATAATGTGGCAGTAGATCAATGGTTAACATGATAGTTGTCTGTTACTAGATTATGAAATGAAAGCTCATTGTTTAATAATATGCTCTTTCAGCTGGCACAGACACCTCTCGAAATACATTGACGTGGATGATGCTGTTTTTGGCTGCAAATCAAGATATACAGAAGAAAGCACAAAGGGAAATTGTATGTATGTAAACTTTATTTTAAGTCGTTATTAATCTGACAATACAATGTATGGTCTCAAGCAGGTATGCTTCTGTACGACTGTTAATACAAAAGTTGAAAAAATAAAATAAAATTCAAATTCAAAGTCCAAGTATTAATTTCAAAAGTCCAAATATAAATTCAAAGTCCAAATATAAAACGGCAGAAATAGTCAAATGGGGTGACTGTTACTGTCACATATAAGTCCAGAATCTTTCATATAAAAGCACGAAACTGTTCAGTCCAACTTTAGTATGTAGTATGTTCCATCATGAAATGTCCATATAAAACTAGTCATTAAATATCCATCGAATATATGCGGTTGTCAACAATAGTGCGTGTTTCCTGCATATTCCACTTATCTCTGTAAATTCCCTGAAAATATAGAAAAAAGTATGGTGCAGTTTCCACTTATATTATATTGCTCTCAGGACATTTTAAGAGCCATTTATTCACAGATGATTTGAAGGTGCTGAGCGAGGAACTAGATTTGATATCAACTGGAATATTGTTCCATAATTTTGCCCCAAAGTACCTTAAGCTGCTCTTTCCATAGCTAATTGTGTTGTAATTTGGGAGGACAAATTTATCATTGTCCCTCATTTCATAATGTGACTGTTGCAAATTGAACAATTCAGTTACATAACTTGGAGCAGTACCCTTCCTAACTTTATACATCATTATAGCTGTTGATTTGACACATTTTCTATAAACGTTAAGCTGCTTTTCTTCTTCACAAATTGTTTCATAACTGCTACTATCTTTGTTGGTGGAAAATCTGAGAGCTCGTTTATTCGTTCTCTCGAGTTTATCAGAATTGCTTTTGTTCAAAAACATCCATACAACAGAACAGTAATTGAAGTTACTGTTAATGTAACTGTTGTAGATGGTCATTTTGCTTTCTTTAGTAAGGTAATGTCTTATTCTTTTCAATGCATTGATTTGTTTGCTTGTTTGGCCGCATATCTCATCAATATGCAAATTAAATTTCAGATCTTTATCAATTTCAACCCCAAGGATATTTATTGATCGTGAAGCTTTGATTTCTGAATCTCCTATTTTTATAGTTTCATTTTCTACTGGGTTTTGGGGATTTCTCTTGAGGAACATAAGTTGAAATTTGCTGGCATTTGCTTTCATACTATTGACCTCAAACCATTTCATTGCTAATTGACAGTCTGAAAGTAGATGATTTTTTACAATAGACATGTCATTATTGCTACAGCTTAATGTATTGTCATCAGCATAGTTGTATATCTTACTTTTGAAATCGAAATATAGTAGATCATTAATGAATAAATTGAATAATAATGGTCCTAAGATTGAGCCTTGTGGGACGCCCTTAATATTATGGACCCAGTCTGAGAAAGTGTCTCCAATCTTAACTCTCTGTTTTCTTTTATTAATATATGATTTCATCAATTCACATGAGTCACTATCAAAGCCATATGCATTTAATTTTGCTAGTAGAAAACCATGAGGCATGCAATCGAAGGCTTTAGACAAGTCAATTGCAATTACTCCTATTGTCTGCCCTTTGTCTAGCAATTCTCGCCAATCTTCTGTCATTCTAATTAATATGTCTTGACAACTAAATCTTTTTCTGAAACCAGATAGGTATTTGTGGAACATTTTTTCTGTAGACTCGTATATTTGATTGAACAATATCCTTTCAAAAATTTTAGAGAGTATTGGTAATAGATTTACTGACCTGTAATTATCTTTATTTAATTTGTCTTTCTTTTTGAAAAGTGGTGTTATATTTGCTTGTTTCATTTTCTCAGGAAATGTATTTGTCCTTATCGATTCATTGATCAACCAGGTCAAAGGCTTTACTAATTTGAAAGCTATCTTTTTGATAAATTGAGCCGGAAGTTCATCATGTCCAGCTGCCTTTTTACTTGACAGAGATTTTATTATTTTTCTGACCTCATGTTCACAGACAAATTTGAACATAAAATTTTGATCAGTGGCATTTCTTCTAATTCTTTCTTTAATCATTCTTACACTCTCGTGATTTTTATATTGATCCAAAATTTCATTCAAAGGCCTTTGATTATTTTCAGGAAAACCTATTTCTGACCCAATATTGCGGAAAAAGTTGTTGAATATACCACATACTTCTTCATCATCTGTTATCATTTCACCATTCTCAATTAAAGGAATACTGTCTGATTTTGTTCTTGATTTAGAAAAAAGTGGTTTCACTGCCTTCCAAAAGTCTTTGTTTCTTGTGCCTTCACTGCACTTAACTTTGAAGTAATTGGACATTTCTTTCCGTTTGATTGAATTCACCTTGTTTCTCTGAGTTCTATACAGGGCTAAATAGTGGTTTGTGCGAAACTTATAGTATTTATTTCTTAATTGGTTCCTGTAAAGTATTGCTTTGCTTAATTCTTTCGACATGCAATGAAAATCATTTTTCTTGATAATAACCGTCTTTTTGGGTGCATGCTTATCTAGGACTTTACATAGATGTCTTTCAAGAGCTTCATATGCATCATTTGTATCTGATGAATTTGTCATAGTTTGAAAGAGGTCCATTTCTGATATGTCTAGTAATACTTTTTCATAGTCTATCTTAGAGAGCTTTCTCACTGATACTTTCTTTGTACTTGGAGCTGGCTTATGTAACCGCAATACCCCTCCAACCAGGTTGTGGAAATCACTGATGCCTACATTTTTTGTGAAACTTTTAAGGATCTTTCTTCGTTTTGTCACAAGCATAACATCTATCAGTGTTGGATTGTTGGACTTGAAGCAAGTAACATCATTGATCACATTTGTTAAGTTATAACTTGGAATGATATTTGAGAGCATATTTTCCTGAAGCATATTGAAATTCAAGTCTCCAATGATAACTGTGTTTTCAAATGATGTTGAGAAATTTTCACATATATCTTGGAAATATCGTTTGAATAATACAGGGTCTGTTCTGGGATTTTTGTACATTCCTAAGAGTAGTATTTTTTCATCATGTATGTGCAATTCTAGTGAAACACATTCAATCTCATCATTGCAAATGTTGATATTTCCAATTGAGTATGGGATATCCTTTGAAATGTAGACCAGGAGCCCCCCACTGTTTGACCTTTTGTCTTGTCTGACACATGAGAAGCCATCAATATCTAATGTCTCTTGTTTGTAAGATCCATCCAGTTTGGTCTCACTCAGCACCAACACATCAAGTTTACATAATCTTTGCAAAGTTCTTACTTCACATATTTTAGGACTCAGACTATTGATATTTAGGTGCCCTATAATGAGGTTATTCAAATGACTCTTTCTGACTGAGTACACGTTTTCAAACAAGTGTGACATTTCACAAGTTTCATCATTACAAATACCACTACTACCGAATGATCCATCATGAGTAACTTGAGTCTCCATTTGATCATATGCAAGATGCACAGCTGCACTTAGACCAAGGGAATCACTTTCCTGTACATGATGAGTATCATCTATAACCTGCGTTTCACTGACTAATGAGATATCATTGACCTGTTCATTTTGAATATTTTCATTTTGAGTACAATCATTTTCATTTTCAATACAATCATTTTCATTTGCAATAAATTCATTTTCAAATAATAAAGGATCACTTAACTCTGGATCTGGTGCATGAAGAGCTGAGTTGTGTAATGCGGCCACATTTTCATGGCCGGATTCCTAGTAGTAATATCCATATTGTCTATTGTTCAAATAACAGGATTTTTCCTTGTGTCCTTGGCGATGGCAGTTCCAGCATGTCATATCCTGTCGGTGTCTGCATTGATCCAAACTGTGTCCAGCCTCTCCGCAGCGATAGCATTTTGGTTGGTAATCTCTGTTTGCCCAATTCCTTTGTCTTGGCCCTTCAGTTGATTGTATTCGGAACATTCCAGGATTGTCATTCAGCTTTTTCCTGTACATCATTAGAATCTTTCCCATCATATTCTGGCCATTCCCATCCAGACCACACGCCCAAAAAGGATGACCAGTGTTTTCAATGATGTCAGATGTACCAGATTTAACCAGAGAATCTCTTGCTTCTTTGCACACCTTTAGCTTTTCCATGATGACTTTTTCCATTACTTTGACTTTGTTTGTTTGCCATTCATCATTAGATGAAACTTTAGATCCAAGGCGCATTGCTTGGATCCCAGTCTTGGTAGCCTGGATCTTCCTTGCCATGTGATCATTTCCCATGGCTATGGCTTTTTCATGTTGATAAGCTGCTTCACTCGTGTGAAACACCTTTCCAGCTATTTTAAGTCCTTTAACTGGGTAAAAATTTGAGAGGGGATCCAGGTGTCCTTTAAACAGGGTCTTTTCCTTTGGCTTGGTGTAGCGCTTAGGGGTGTAAGGTGATCCTTTAGTTTCCAAGCCACAGTTTTTGATCAGTGTCTCCACTCCTGCTTGTGCTAAGTGTAATCCATCCTCACACAGTAGAGCTCTGTTGATTTCTCCATTCATCAAATAAAAGGTGGGATCATGATTTAAGAAATTGTAACCATCAGTGTCACACATCTTTTTGATCTCAATGTTGAGGCTGTTGATCGTATCCTTCATATCCTTGTCATTCCTTGGAAGGACACTACTAATAGTCACTTTATTTGTCCTGTCAGATGCACAGACAGCAAAAGCCTTCAGGGCATTGATAACATCATCTTGGGATGCAGATTCCAGGTCAATGGATCCAGCTACAAGGATCACCTCTTTGAATTTCTTGGAGGGATCCAAGGAAGACAATGTCTTGCTGAGATCATCCACTTTTGCTCCTCCCTTGGCCACCATCTCAGAGTTCACTAATTTCTCAATACTGACATTTCTTAGAAGGCTGGTGCCAATCAACAAAGTCCTTGGTTCAGGTGGGGGAGGGGGTGTGTTTTTCTTTGGGGCAGCAGCAGCAGCATAGCTGGATTGGGGGGTGGGGTCAGCTGTTTTGGTCCTCTCATTGGTCATTTTTTGCATTTCATCAGTGACCTCTTTGATTTGTCCCCTCAGTTTCACAAGCTCCGCCTCTCTTTCTTTTCTCAGTTCCTTTTCAGCATCAAACTCCTCCTTAAAGGTTGCAAGGAGCTGCAATAATTCTTTGTTTGTATTCTTCATATCCTCAAAAGATTCCTTCATCTCATTAATATTTCCCTTCATTTTATCCATGTCTTGGTGCAGATTATCTATCAAAGACACTCTGCCAGCACAAATTGCACAAGTCCAGACTATTCCAGTTTGTGTCTCTTTGACACATTCAATGTGATGCCATCTATTACATAATATGCACCTTGTTTGTTCCCTACCCTCTGGCTGTTTGGGATAACGGCATTTGTCACGCAGGCAGTGGTCCTTTTGACCCCCCATGGTGATTTCTCCCTAAGACAATAGGGGTGAGAGTTCTAAGACAATTGTGTGCTCCTTTGATGTGCCAAATGTCGGTGGCTGTAGACTTTATATTTGTTAAATATTAGTCCAATTATTCACAAAAATCACTGAATAAAGTCCACAAAATAGTTCTTAATCCATCAATATGATATTCCGTGATTAGATGTCTTTAAATGCTATCCATTGGTATAAAATACATGTACGTGGAACTAGTTGTTCTCATGTAAATCCAGTTAAAGTAGGAGCATTCAAGAACACGTCTGCTACCCTCTGCAGTCAAACTAGCAATTTTGATCAGCATATTGGTATATCTATTGTTTTTACTCCACTAACAGAGTTCTAATTTTCTACAACTGTTATCATTATAAATCAATGAAATATGCTTAATAACATCAGTAGCTGAGATTACACCTTGCTATTGATGTACTCCAAATGGATTCAATTTAGATCGAGAGCAACATGCAAAGTACCGTTGTTTTATTTTAATATTCAAGGAAGAGACAGCAAGATAAATGGACAAAACAGGACAAAAATTCCTTTCTGTGAAGCGATACTTTACGAGACTCTGCGTCTGAGGCCACCTGCGCCTGTCGCTTTGCCCCATCGCACTACTTGTGATACCACTCTAGGTAGGCAACATCATAAAATTATTATCATTTAAACACCATGGTTACCGTATTTTATTATTATCAATTTTTCAATCCTTCACATCCAACCCTGTCAGATCGCCCAGCCAAGATCTGCCTGACTATGAAGTAATCATTTAGTGTTATTTCATTTTATGATTTTTCTTTTTATATTTAGGCTGGGTAACACATCCACAAAGGGGTTTTTCATATGGCCCAGATTAAAATTACAATAAAAACAATTAGCTAAATAACAATTTTTATCAAGAGTCAAGGAGTCTTGTTATCATATCAGACAATGTATGAAGTCTCCATGGAATTTCTCTGTTTTTGAAAATTTGTGCAACTAAACTAAGGAACAAAAAATAAATCCATTCAAATATTATGAAATTCAAATTATGAGAACTATATAAACCCCCTTAGCTAGAATTATAATGCTTAACTGTAACTTGTATTGTTTTCCAGGTGGCTATAACATACCAAAGGACACCCAAATCTTAATTAACCTCAGACAAATCCACATTGACCCAAAAGAATGGGAAAACCCAGAGGTTTTCAATCCTTCATGATTCCTTGACGAGTATGGAAAGTTGGCACCAAAACCAAATGCATTCTTACCGTTTTCAACTGGTCGCCGTTCATGTGTTGGAGAATCAATGGCGAAGTCTGAGCTACACATAATCATTGGAAGTTTGTTGCAACGATTCAGTTTCTATCCCCCAGAGGGCATAAAGTTGCATTTATCCCCTCAGCCAAATCTGGTCTTTACCATTCCTCAGGAGATGAAACTGATAATTAAGGAACGTTGATATTAATGGACATTGAAATAAAATTTAAATTTATGCATTAGTTATTGTACAACTCAATCTAACTGTACACTGTGTTGAATGACTGACTGAATGACTAACTGAATGACTGACTGACTGACTGACTGAATGACTGACTGACTGACATACATATATAGGCGGCAATAAATAATAATACAGGGTGCGGCATAAAAACTTGCATCAGCAGCTACTGCTACCTCTTCTGTTATTATCTCAAGTGGTAATCATCACATGCAGCTGCAATCATACACACAAAAGTAATTATAGTTCTTTATTAAAATATTTTATTGTTTCCTCCGGAATTATTGATAATATGGATCTAAATATAGCACATGCACACTTATCACAACTTCAGGTCATTTTCACCTCAGCCTTCGCAATACAAACATTAGATTATGTCACTGATCATACAGATGTGTTACAGACACCTTTGTTGACCTTTGCCACCAAAAATAGGACAAACAGATTCATTTTTAATAAGAAGGTAGACCATTGACACCTTTGAGGTGAAAAAAGCAATTTTGGATTCTGATCAATTTACTGTCTTTTCTGTCTTATTAACTGGCCCATCTTCCTGAAAATCATGTGATTTTTTCCAGATTAGTTGTAGATTCAAATAGTCCCTCTGGAATACCATTATATATCTCTGTTTTAATTTTATGACCTTGCTGGATCAAAACTAAAACCAACCTTCTTATCAACTAATACCATAATATACATATGCATGTATAGAAAACACTGAAGGAGGATTCTCTGCAAATATTTTATTTACTGTGGCTTCAGAGGTGTATTACCTAGGAAATCTCTAATTTGTAAACTTTTCTGCAACTAGAGACACCATGCAAGCAGACAGAATTCTGACTTCAGTGACATGTGTCTCTCGGAACAAGCCTTGCAGCATGCACCCTCTCAATAATTCAGACACTGATATTGTCTGACATTACAAGATCAAAAATATCACAATGACCAATTGACCTCATAAGCATTTGAGTGACCTAGAGCTATCCCGAAAGAGGAGAAGCCTAGTGCAAGTTTTTAGACCGCACCCTGTAGGCTTATATATTGTTTTTGTTAACGTTATAGGTGCTTTTGGACTTGGTATTTAAATCAACAGTAACATAATGCATGTCAAAGATTTTATATAAATGCCTTTAAAAACAACAGTAACCTAATGTATGTCAAAGATTCTGTATTTAAATCTACAGTAACATAATGTTTATAAAAGATTGTGTATTTAAATCTACAGTAACATAATGTTTATCAAAGATTTAAATCAACAGTAACATAATGTTTATCAAAGATTGTGTATTTAAATCTACAGTAACATAATGTTTATAAAAGATTGTGTATTTAAATCTACAGTAACATAATGTTTATAAAAGATTGTGTATTTAAATCTACAGTGACATAATGTTAATCAAAGATAGTGTATTTAAATCTACAGTAACATAATGTTTATAAAAGATTGTGTATTTAAATCTACAGTAACATAATGTTTATAAAAGATTGTGTATTTAAATCTACAGTAACATAATGTTTATAAAAGATTGTGTATTTAAATCTACAGTAACATAATATTTTGGTTGATTTTAACTCTGGAACAGGTTATTCTTTTCTTTCTTCATCTGATAACCTGTTTAATGGGCACTTCATGTATTGTATGGAGGTCATCAGCTAGACTTTGTACTAGATACTGTAAACAAAGTAATCACTCAGCTTAATAATAACAAGAAAAGCTTTCTTTAAAAAAAGACACCTGTACCAGACTTGTTTGAGATTATTGTAGATTGTGCTGAATAAAGATTTTTGGTTGGGTTTTTTTTGTTTTGTTTTTGTAAATGGGGAAAAATTTGACTTTAAATGAATGACATGTAAACACATTTATGAAAAAATAAATAATTCCAGCGCCTCTGACAATTTGGCCACTGCAGCATGCTATTTATAGCACAGCTATCCTTGGAGTAAATCACAGTCAAATGTAGGCCATGTGTAACTTGTTTTATTGCAGTAAAATACCATAATTATCGATTCAATTATGTCTAAAATGTTAATTTATGCATTTTGCATACATGTGGTAACCAATAT
Organism: Alitta virens; assembly: GCA_932294295.1. NCBI lineage: Eukaryota > Metazoa > Annelida > Polychaeta > Phyllodocida > Nereididae > Alitta > Alitta virens. The sequence continues at coordinate 22,268,988 of OW028580.1, read as the reverse complement.
TGGCTAAAATCGGCTGAAATTGGATGATGAAACCATGATGAAACTTTACCAATCTTCCGATATATTTGTAAACCTGATCACAGAAGTACCTCTTGAGCAGTAAGATATCTTAAGTTAAAGGGGTTCTACAGATTTAGATCTGGTACAAAAAATATATATATATTAAAAAGGAAATACTTGAAATGTCACATTTTGTTGTTGACTTACTTTGCAGAATATGTCATAAAAGAGTGCCTTTGTCAGTAAAGTTTCTTTTTTATTATTGAGGCTGTTTGTTAACAAAGCTCTACCAAAGATAAGTATATAATAACATAAAAGTAAATATTTGGTTAGTAAAAATTATTAATGTTGGACACCTTACATTTGGGCTTAAATTAGCAAACTGGCTGACCGTATCCTGGCACATTTTAATGCTATCAGTTATTGAATTGAAAATAATTTATTTGGCAGTTAACCAAGAATACAGCATGATATTTTGTTATTTTTGTGGCATGATAAATTAAAAATTATTACATATTTTATTAGTGTTAAGTAAAAAAAAAATAGAAAGGAGAGAGTAATAATAATAAAAAAATAATAATGATAATAATATATGTATCTTTTATAAGAAAAATAACAAGACAAATACACTTATTTACATTAGAATGAATAATATTGGCTGATGAATGATGATGGACTGTGGACTTCTATTGTCATGATTTAAGAAGGCTATAGGTAGTTGGTTCCAGGAGTTATCATATATCACACCCTGCTGATCAGCAAGAATGGGGACTGTAATAAATCAAAGTCAGTAGGCCAAAGCTAGCATATGTCCTGGAAACTTTATATATATATATGCAAGTTGCAACGATTATTTTGTACAGTGTAACATATTCTATTGCAGGTAAGATCTACTTATTGTACAGTGCTATAAATTTCGAGATGTATGTAGGAGGTATTTTATCTGAATGTAATCACCAATTTACGGTCCATAATGATTGATTATAAATATTAATAATATTATGCAATGCATAAAAGTATCATTCTTTCTATTAGGGACAAGTATGTCAGATAAAATGTTCGACTATAAGTATATACGACGCAAGTATATATTACAACCTGGTACTTTGCACTCTGTAAATTGTGATGCATCATAATTTTGAAATATTGTAGAATGTCAGTTGGAGATAAAAAGATATATTTTATGGCAATTAGTTCATGAAGATATAATACAACATCAACCAGTATCAAGTATAATAAAATTATAATTAACAAAACAATACGTAATTCATAGTCAGACCTTCATTTGCAACACCATGTCTTGCAGGTGCACCCCCACATGCATATACATATGATTGTACAGTAAATATATTACTTATATGCTATGCCAAATGCAGTTGAGATGTCATAAGGATAATATGAAATAAATGTCTCTAAAGTGACTTTTGACCTACTTGCATTATAATGGCAGTCATACTGTGATAAATGGATATTTTCCCCAACAGGTACTCTACAGTTGCGTAAATGACAATGGATTCTGGAATGTTGCTGGATTCCTTGAAGACCTACATGATGGATGAAAGAGTTTTGATTGGAATGACTGCGGCTGCAGCTGGAATGTCTGTCAAACTTCTTTCCAAAAAACCCAACTCACCTCCAGGACCTCCAGTCTGGCCCATTGTGGGCAGTTTACCTTGTGAGTATATTGTATCAAGCTAATCATATAAACAATCTTAGGGACGCCCTTCCAAACATCTTTATTTATGTAATGTTAAAAAATATGCTATTATCTTTCATTTATTAATGATTTGCTAGGACCTGCGGAAAACCAGGAGGGCACTCAATAGCAATGCTATTAATGTGTCTTAGAGTGTTCCTCCGGGCCTTTCATACACTGTAATTAGGAAAGTTTATGTGATTATGTATGAAGGCAAATAAATCCCTCAGTGAGTAATTAGACTCACATTACGTTATGTTCATTGTTCAGTACAAAGAATAAGTATACACGGATTGGACCTTCCTCATTTGCACAAGCCATCTGCAAGCATTGTGGGATCGTCATAATTAGTGGATAGCATCCTTAGTGATAATGACATCATAATCATCACAAACGTAGTTATGTCAATGGGCAATATTCTCCCCAACTTTTTAGTTTGAAATAATTGTGGATTATTGATTTCAACTCTAAGATATCATATGTGCATGGTTGTCTTTTATGGTTACAGCTATCAAGAATGACGTGTCAGGATTCAGTGAACTGGCCGAGAAATATGGCGATATTTATTTCTTACAAATGGGTAGGTACCAATAAGAATACATCATGGATTATGGATTTGTGAAGTTCACCAAAAGGGCTACTCGTTACTTTTTCCGACTTCTTTGTTGGTCTTTTACCTGTCATTTATGACAACTGTAGAATTTCAAAAACATTTAGCTTTGGTACATGGCCAAATGTGCCACGTGCGTTTTCCATGAGAACGATAAACGCATGGAAATTGCATGGTTTTTGCCTAAGTATCATCAGGCGAAAACCATGCCTTTTCCTTGCATTTATCCTTCTCATGAAAAACGTACGTGGCACATTTGGTCATGTAGTTGTAATGGTGTACACTTTTTCAGTGGTTTAATTGAGATGCATCATACATTCTAACCCCAATGTAACCTTTTATTTCTGCAGGTTTATTTGGCCAAGTCCCGACGGTCGTCCTCAACAACATGGAGTTGCTTCGTGAAGCTCTTCTTCAAAAACAAGATGACTTTGCTGGAAGACAGCGCACAGAAACCTGTAAGTTGTGGAGAGAAGTAAGAGAACATATGAATTCCTTTAACAGTCTAACTTTATTGTAAGCTCAGAGACAGGAATAATGAATTTTAGAGGCCATATTCTTCAACAGAGTATTGCCGAGGGAATTACATATGGTAATAATTTCCTGTCAAATAAATAACTTGACTCAGCAAACACTATTATGAAAAGAAATTAAACAGTTTTTATCAAATGGTGGTTAACTTGGCTCAGTATGACAATGACAATGAAATTAATTTATTTGACCCAAAAAATAAATGGTTTTTTTATATGCATTGAATGATATATAAAGATTGTGAAACTGCCTGGTAGTATTAGCACCGAATTATGTGGGAATCTTATTTTGAGACTTCCAGTTGAATTGTCTACTTTCTTTTAGAGATTTTAAATGTCCAAGCAAGTTCGTGACTGATGGTTTCTGAGACCAAAAAATTGCTTGTCAGATGTGCCTGCCATGCAAAGTTATCTTGTCAGATGTGCCTTAAACTTCGACATTAATAGTTTCATCTCAGCAATACTATTCTCACTGACATCTTTATCCATTGTTTTGCTTACAGTCGACATTATTAGTCTCAATGGACAAGATATCATTTTCGGTGATAATAATCCGACTTGGCGATACCAGCGGAAAATAGCTCATGTCGCTTTGAGGTAAATACATACAATACGTTGGCTCAGTTTTTGGCTAAAACAGTGTTAATTGCTGCCAATATTAGGAAAATTGACATTTGATTTCTTTTTTGTATTTTGTATTCAGGAAATATGCCGCTGGCTATCATTTTCAAGAACTACTGGAGCGTAATGTTGAGCTGGTGAGTGACATGATCCGAAAGGTTGGTGATGAGCCACAGGATGTTCTCTTGGCAAGCTCTCTCATTTTCTACAACATTGTGGCTTCATTTTGCTTTGGAAAAAAGTAAGTATTTTATTTATCTGAGCTATACTAACAATACCACGTGTTCCCTCGTGATGCCCTCATGATCTGGTCACATTCACTAATGATCATAATGCTTTCTATCATGTTCATCGCGTTCCCTTGCAAAAACGGCCTTCCCGTGTAAAGTTTCGCATTTCCTCAAGATAACTTTGTAAGGGAATGCAAAATACCATGAGGGAACACGAAACATGAGGGAATGCAATCCTCGAAAGTGAACGCAATCAGCATGACGAATCGTGTTTTCCACTATAGGGCTCCTTGCAATACCCCCCAAGTGGACATGAAGAATTAAAAATTGGCACACATTCACGTGCCCATGAAAAAATTTGCGTGTCCCTCAATCTTTGCAAAATGTGTTCCCTCACAAAAATAATGTGTTTCCTCAGAATGCATTCCCACTTAATCGATGCATTTCCTTGTGATGTTTACGTGTTTCCTTATGATCTACGCCTTCCCTCACAATATTTTTGCTAAGTTATCTTTATGAGGGAACATATTTTTTGTGAGGAAACACCTTTATCATGAGGGATTGCAAGGGAATGTGATAAACATCATAGAATCCGTTATAATTGCGTAGAAATACGAAAGGATTGTTAGGAAACATGAAAAGATAGTGAAGGAAAAAGAAAAGATTGTGGAACACGATGATTGCGGGTAAACATGAACATGATTTATTTTTACCTGTCCTCTAAGGGGGCACATTTTCATGATTTGATAACTATGTATTTTATTCTTTATTGTCTAATAAGGAATTCACGCAAGCATTAGGTTATCATGTACATTTTAGATTCATACTACTCCATGGCCGTCCCAGACCCTAGATATTACACTTCGTAAAAGAGGTGGCTCCTTTGCTAGCGACATAATATTTTCGTAAAAAAGTGTCCTCAGGATACAATAATTTATATTGAAGTGAATTTTAAAAGTTCTGTTTATCACAAATAAATATTTTGAGTCTGAGTCAATATTATATTATCACATGAATAATGGGAAAGCGCAGTCCTACCTCACTGTTAAGCACAGTTGCAGTATACTGAAAGCAACATTAGCTCAATGCTTGAATCACACCTGAAAAACTTAAAATTGAGATGGTCGACATGTTGCATTTTTATATGTGTATTTTACAGATATGACATGAAGGACCCCGAATTTCTTCGCATTAAAGAGTTGTTCGATGTTTCAATTGGACTCTTCACGGGCCCTTTTCTGGCGGACATCATTCCTGGTTTTAAGTATATACCAACGCCGGCTCTGAATTTGCTCAGGAATATCATGAATGAATTGCATAATTTCTTTAAGACTACAATGAATGAGCACCGAAAGAACTTTGATGAAAGTATGTTGATAACTAATTACATTCTGTTATACTCCTGTTTCTTCCGTATATTGTTTTATCAAATAGATGATTACAAATAAATCTTCCCGAGATAATAGCACTCTAATTCATCTGCAGTTTTGTTTCCTTGGTAAAAAATATAGATATCATATTCATCTACCTTTTGTATCTGAGTAGGATGAGGTAAATTACAGACCTTGTGTGACATAAATACCGTATAATCGAAAACTTATTCAATCTGTTTGATGCTATAAAGAAAATGTTGTGACTTCCATATTTTTCATTTGCAGATGATCTGAGAGACCTGACAGATTACATCATCCACAGTGAGCAAGAGATGAAGAAATCTGGGCTTGAAGAATACCAAGTGAAGCTCGATGACGTTCACACCAGGCAAATACTGCTGGACATGTTCAGTGGTAAGTTAATCTGTTTTAAAATCTAGAAATGGGTGAAGCTCAATTGTAAATACTACAGGCGAATATTGCTGGACATGATCAGTGGTGAGTCCTTTAGTAAGTCTATAGTATGTGCAGAGAGTTTTGCAACCAGCTCAGTGATATACACCAGCTCAGTGATATACAGGCAAATGTTGCAACTTGCAATGTTGCTGGATATGTTCAGTGGTGAGTCTGCAGTATGTACAGAAATTATGCTTTTTGCAACCAGCTTAGTGATATGAACTACAAGACAAATATTGCTGGATATGTTCAGTGGTGAGTCTGTCAGTAAGACTGCTTGTAGTAAGTGCAGAAATGCTATTGCATCTGGCTCAGTGATATGCACCAGCAATAATATACACTGCCAGCAAATGTTGCTGGATATGTTCAGTGGTGAGTCTGTCAGTAAGACTGCTTGTAGTAAGTGCAGAAATGCTATTGCAATTGGCTGAGTGATATAAACTAGCAATAATATACACTGCCGGCAAATGTTGCTGGATATGTTCAGTGGTGAGTCTGTAAGCAAATGTTTGTAGGACCAACATCATAATCAGTTCAACAACCAAAACACAGGCCCATAAAGCGACATATAGTTAGAATTAGGATAGATGCCAGAAATTGGGGTGCACCTTGTTCAATTACATGACACAATTCCAGTTGAAATAGATCTTCACAGTTTCCTAAAGGCAAATTAAACCTTTTATTTTATTCATACATAACAAGACATTGCTCATATACTTTCAGCTGGCACAGATACCTCTAGGAATACACTGACATGGATGATGCTGATGTTGGCTGCAAATCCAGACATACAGAAAAAAGCACAGAAGGAAATTGATCAGAATATTGGTATGTTAGTTATGATAATATTATGTCACTAAGGAGAATATCAGTTTATGTAACCTGTGTAAATACTCCATTTTTTGTGGCATTCATATTTTAAAATATTGATATTTGCAATTAATGTAAAACTATCTGTCAATTACTTAAGTTAAGTGAAGTCGGCATACTTATACAATACAAAAACTGTGACAGTCACTGTCTACTTTGTTTTAGGAAGGGAAACCAAGATAAACGGACAAAACAGATCAAAGATTCCTTTCTGCGAAGCTATACTTTATGAAACATTGCGTCTGAGGTCACCCGCACCAGTGGCGCTGCCCCATCGTGCCACATGTGACACTTCTCTGGGTAAGCTAGGGTTTCTAGTATTATTCACAGGCTCAATATTTTTTAATAGATATATAGGCATTAGGGTGCCTTACCTGAAAGATACAAAATGACCTGAAAGGCAACTCGTTGATAAATGTTCAGACTGCAGTCTCTTCTTTGCTGATTTTTCATTCTGATGATCACCTAACCTCCGTAAGGTAACTTAAGCAAAATACAGCATGGCTCCAGAAATTCTACATTCCAGATTATCCTAAATGCTCCTGATTGACAACTGAAGTTTCATAATCACAGTGTTAGGACATTTAAACTATATTTGGTCTTACTCTAGAGCTTCTCTTGCTTTTGAATGGTCTGAATAGCAGGTTACCAATATGTAAATCAGTCCATTTTCAGACTGGAATCAAGCTAGTATCATTTATAACAAATACTGATGGTTGTGTTGATGTTTTTTTCCAGGCGGATATGACATTCCAAAGGACACACAAATCTTTCTTAACCTCAGAGGTATCCACATTGACCCAAGAGAATGGGAGAACCCAGAGGTTTTCAATCCTTCACGATTTATGGATGACCATGGAAATTTGGCACCAAAACCAAATGCATTCTTACCATTTTCAACTGGTCGCCGTTCATGTGTTGGAGAATCAATGGCGAAGTCTGGGCTACACATAATCATTGGAAGTTTGTTGCAACGATTCAGTTTCTATCCACCAGAGGGTGTGATGCTCGACTTGAACCCAAAAGCCAGTCTGCTTTTTGCTCTTCCCAATGAGACTAAACTGGTGGTCAAAGAGCGCTGAGACATCAGACTCATACTAGGTAGATCTTATTGTCTGCTGTAACTTTGTTAAGGGGGTTGACACTGTCACGTATAAGACCTATGTATGACCAAGGACATGAAAAATCAGCTATATGTGCTCATTCGTAGCTCTTTTAATCATGTATAAATTCTTTTCATGAGCATACGTGAGGCAGTCGTACATCACTCGATGGACGTTCCTCAACCGCTCACCGAACGTCCGTCAATCGCTCGCCAAAGGTCCATCAAACGCTAGCCAAAAGTCCGTCACCAAGTATGCATGAGGCATACGTAAGGCAAACATAAGGTATATGTGAGGCACTCATAGGCACTCGTAGACTGCTCGTAGATTGCTCGTAGATCACCTGTGCGTGTGGTTTAAGGATGGGTATTTGGCAAGCTTGGGCATTGAAGACAGCGGGCGGAAGACGGACGTCTGCCGAGCGTTTTACAAGCATTCTATGTGTGGACAAGTGAATCACGTATGGACAAGGATGAATATAAGTTAACAAATTTGTTCATTCATCGTCATACGTAGGTCTTATCCGTGACAGTGTGAATGCCTCTTTGGGGCTGTTCATTTAAAAGTGTTGGGACCTAGTGGGGGCAGAACGGAAAATTTTCAGACAACCCCCTACCCCTCTGCCTGCTTTTTGTACTTGATTCTGGTAATGGTGATATACACCAGCTGCAATGTGTTAATGGTGTTTATGTATACATCTTTTTTTCTATTGAATTGAATTGAAGACCCTCCTGTCTTCTCTTTTTTCTAAATTAAGATATTAAGAAAGTACTGGTCATGCAACCACCCCTCACTTACCTCATTTTTTTCTTTTGGAGACCCCCTCTCCCCCTTTAAAAAAAATCATCCAGTCCGCCTCTACCTCAAACTTTAAGATAAGATAAAATTGTATTTTGAGTCGATCATAAAATACAAATAACATTAGCACAAGGGCTATTAATCGACTATAATGAAGAAATAATCAGGAACAATAAAAACAGTAAAATGGCATTAAGCAGTCAGGTCCATTCCAGCTGATTATTGAATTTAACCTTTAAATGGAATAGCCCTCATTCACATTGGTACATTAAAATATCTAACAACAGTTGACCAATGTTATAAACTACCAATATTTCATTTGTGAAGTGAACAATATGAAATGATTTGATAGCTGGCATTGAAGCATTTTCCTGCATTGTTTTTATAGTATTACAATGCAATTTATTTGTAAATTTGGTGAATGCTTTACTTAGTTTTTATTTTATTTCTTATTATTATAAATATTATACATGTATTGTAAACTGCAATTCAATAATTTGTATTATTGCAGTAAACATATCAAATCTCAACTTTCTCTTGACTTGTTATTAATTCACCCAAAATATTCACATGTGTACATTGTAACCTGATTACTGAGCAAACCTCTGCTATAAACAAAGGCAAATGAGATATAACACAGTTTGACTCTGATTCTGTTTTGAGATATATTATAACTGTGTGATGCTTTAATGTAATATTTTTTTTGCAACATGCAGATAATTTATATCAAGCAAGGAATATTATTCCCCAATTGCAGATTTATCACTTGAAACACCGGGTGATACGGGCTGGGTGATCTGCATTCCATACCACATGGAATGACGTTCATGTAATGCCCAAACAAGGAAACTCAAGACGTTGCTATTTCCAAATAAAGACAAAACGTGACTACAGTTTGTCTGATAGATTAACAACATTTAATATTCTATTATATATGAATTTAGCTACACAACAAAGTTTAAATTTTGAAAATCGGACAAGAATTGACTTAGTTATGGCCGTAAATGTATCACGAATCGAGGACGTTCATGATGCTGGCAATTGGTTCTCATTCGAAATATTGCCTGGCTTCGTGCACTTTTTATTGGATAACACCGTCAATTTTTATCAGATTTAAAAACAATTAAGTTCTACATGGCTTAAATTTTTAAGGAATAAAATGAAAACCATACTCGTCCCAGATCCGTTGTGACAGATCAGACTCGGAGGGTGCTACGCACTCACCTCGTCTTGGTGGAATTAGGAGTTGCAATTGATCAAATCTTCTATTGTTGCGTTGCTACTTGTGAAACATGTCGAGAATTTGCAATGATGCAAGTGAGAATATTAAATCACTATCCAGGATGTCTAGACTCCAATTGTTTTGGGTTTAGAGTCTTCAATTGCATAATGGACTTACTCTGCCAACTTCACAATTAAACCCTTTGCAGGACTGATCAAACTTGATCAAAAAAGTTCCCGCCCTTGATTGTGATTGGCTGAAGCAAAGTGCATCCTAGCAGCAGTATTTTTAGTGCATTTTAATGTATATTTGACATCATTCAATTCCTTTCCACTTATTCCCTGAGAAAATTATATTTATGCAATCAGTTAGTTATGATCTGCTATGTCTGAAAAGCAAAACAAGTAATAAGAAGAGATGAAAGACTTATGTCCTTCTGAAGTCAGGGCTGCTCAGTGAAAAGACTCTCTTGCAATTTCTGCCTGTAGCCAAGTACCCATTTACACCTGGGTGGGAGTGGACTCAGTGGAGCAAAGAGTTACAGAGGATCTGCTCAGTTCCTCTATGCCATGGGGGCCCTTGAACTGGTTTGAAGGCAAGCACTTCAACCACTGGGCCACATCACCTCTTAATGGATGATAAACTAATCAGCAACTATAGATGAACCTGTTATTGAGCCTTTGGCTCGTTGATAAAATTAAAATTAAAATAACTATGTTTAAACAAACTATGGATGTTCCTGATCTCTTAATGAGCTAAAGAACATTTTTTGCTGGAAGTGGTGACCTTGAGAATCTGATAAAATAGCAAAGCTTTGTTCTGTGCTGAGAAAAGAAAAAGACTCCTCCCTAAGGGTAGGCCTAAATTTACTAACTCCGTGAATCTTTCAAAAAGTCTTTTATCACCTCATCGTTATATCTCTCTCTGGCAGTCTAGGTAAAGTTCTAAGGATGTTGTCATCATCATATTTTGTATATGGTCAACAACAGTATGTTTACTAGAACCCAATTTCTCCTGGTCAACAACCTCACAGCAAGTTATGTGTGAACAATATGCACTACAAGGTTCGTTAGAAAAAATTATTATTTATTGTCTTGCAGCAGTTATGGTTCCTGTGGTACTGGTTGCACCAACAGGTGGCGCCTCAGGAGCATTACCCCCTTCCTATGACAATGTTTATGAAAAAAAAAGCCCCTTATAAATTGGTATTATTTACACTTGTGGGTATCAAAAATGCGCATTAATTACGCTATTAAATCTTGGCAATGAATTTGGTATTAAACTTTAAAAAGCATGGCTGTCAAAAAACAAAACAAAAAAACAAGCATAACCTAATAATTGTTTATTTATGAATCTAGGTTTAAAAAAACCAACGAAGTATATCCTAATATTAATTTGAAATTGTATATTTTTGATAGCAAATGTGGGATTTGAGCGTATTCGAAACAAAAATGTACAATGCAGCGTAGGCAGGAAGGGGGATGCCTACACTGTGACGTAGGTATTTATAATTTAAAAGGCTGCTGCTCTTCTAATATTGGTCCAATTTTCGTCAAATAAAGACTGAATTGTTCAGGAAAATGTTTAGAATGTATACTTATACAATAGATAAATAAATTTGTAAAACTCTGAGTAAAGAATGGAGTATACAAGGCACAAACACTGGTCTCAATGAGGCAGTAGCCATTACTGTATTAAAGTGTTTACATTGTAGGCCTAGTGCTGTTGGCATTCTACACACAACACCAGGTATCTATTCTTTTTTCGAAAAAGAATATTCTTGTTAGGCCTGTTGCTATATATGTTTTAAAAAACTAAATTATACATATTTATATTATTTTTATTATTGCACAATTAAAGTTTATTTCAACACACTTAAAATCAAAGTCTGAGCAGGTGTTTGGTACATATACTTTGTAATGGCATATTTTATTGTGAATAATAATAAATGTATTTACAATTATTATTATATATTATGTTATATTTTAATTTATAATAATAATTTGATATTTTGAATGAATTTGGAAACTTATTCCATATCTAAGCAAGATATATATTGCTTATTTATATAAAATATAATTAAATAATTATATATATTATTCAAGGCATTGAGATAAAAGTTGTGTCACACTAATTGTAAATCAATCTGTAATTTAAAACATATATGTAAAAGAGTGCAGCTCTATTCCATACCAATGGTAAACATGAAGAAACATGCCACAGTTCTAATAAATCTATAATTTTGCTTTTGAAACTCTATTGTACTTGATCCATTATTATATATATAACATTTTTCGTACTCATTTCACTTATGATATTTGCTGCTGACACCTGTTAAAGTGTTCGGGGCACTACGTAAGCACCTGTATCTCACATCTAATGACTAAACTCATGACCAGATGAAAAATCAGCAAAACAATTCCATTTACCCAGCGTTAAATGGGACAATAGCGGAAATTCAATGAAAAATCCTATATAAACAAGTGTAAAACTTCCCACAAGTTGTACTACAGGCAGAAAAGCCTCAATTTCAATGAAACTGCACATGCATGTTCCTATGGTCAAAAGGCAATACCAAGAAAAGGTTTGGTTGGATCTGATAATATTTTCAAATTTGCTGGGCACCAGCCACACCCTACTATACAAGTGTCAAAACAGTCATAGAGATAAAAGTTGTGTGCCACTAATTGACTCAAAATAAATTTTAATAACAACTTGTAATATTCTGTACAATTTCTACATTAGACAAGTTCAAAATGTATGTACTGATCAATTATAGTCAAAACTATATAACATAATCCATAGCACATGAACATATTTGTTTAGCAGTCCACAATATAGTATAATACTGTATTATATTATTTAAATTTTGCAGAATGCAGACACTGTTTAGATGTACAATAAATGCATGCAGTTACAGTCAAACTCTGATGCATGTAAATATTGTCGTATAGTATAAACAAGAACCCGGGCAGCAGCACTAATTCAATCTCCTAGCACTTGGCTAGGAGGGATGTGCAGGGTAAAGCTGCTCATGAAATGGTGCATCGGCTGGGAACCTCTGTCAGCTGCATGTGGGTAAGCTGCTCATGAAAATATCATGCCCGCGCATTGAATGTCCATTTTTGGCAATTGCTAGCTAAATGCTTGAATAATGTTGACAACTGTCGGCTCAATATTGGGGCACTCTTGGAACTATTGGCTCAGTGTTAGCCAAGTGTGTAAATTTTAATCCATGCGAGGCATGCATTATCGGGCCAAGTTTGGTTCAATTTAACATGCAACTAAGTGCTTGAAACTACAGAAAGATGTTCATTACAAAAATATTTGTCATACCAGAACAATCTTTCTAGAAAAAATTAAGTGGAATATAAAAGTAATGTTCTTCCTTATATGGTTAATTCGTGAATTCATCCTGTTTTGTGACCCGGCTCTCTTTGTACCTCAATTTGTGTTAGGTACCAATTCCACTGATGCAACTTCACTTCATGTCCCAGAATTGTCATTGTAATCTCTAGTGGATGCTGACTGAATATACAGCAAATGTTCTCTGAGTTCTTATGCAGATAATCAAAGCTTGTAGTACGCATTATTATTATCGTTTGAGCCATACAGCTTCTGTTTCAATTCAGCAATCTCCTCTTGCAGCTGTCTATTCTTGCCAAGTAGTTCACAGGCAACAATGTGGGGTGGAATGTGTTCAGGGTCTGAGATATCGGTCAAAAATTTTGGAACAGTGAGACCATTTGCCTTCATCTGTTGAGCTAGATGTTGGGGTGAAGGGTAAACTTTGTTTCCCACGACTGAGGGGAATGAGTAAAATTTCTCTGGGTGACTGTCGAGATAGTGACGGAGGACAGTTAAGGTGTCAGCATCAATTGTCTTGTTCAGCTCTTCGACTAGAATGCTGTATCGGCTGAAGTGTTCCTTCACTGGCTCGATTGGTGGTGAAGTCTTCTCATCCTTTGATTCCGCAACTTTGTTCTTTCCATTATCATCTGGAGGTGTCTTGCTGTCTTCTGAGACAAGAGTTAGTGTTGAGTTCTTTGTAATGTTGGAAAGACCTGATTCCATAGATGCTCCCACTTTAGATAAAGTATCTGAGGTATCATCTGTGCTAGACCCATTGAGAAATTCAATCGGATTTTTGGTCGTTTCATCATCTTTCATTCCCATCGCTAGGCTCATCAGATGAGACAAGACCCAGCAGATGTGAGTGATGCCTGTTGCTTCCAAAAGGACACAGATGTAATATACAGGATACATGATAATAATCTGAAGGAAATGCACAGGAAACTTAGCAGCAACAATCTGAGGCATCAATTGGGCGATGATCACAACAACGATGCATGCCAAAAACCCCGTTTCAAAGAACACGCTCTCGACCCAGCCTGGCACAGGAAAGAGAAAGGTATCCCCATCTTTCAGATGTATTGTTGTCAACTTCGCAGCAAAGAAAACAAGAACCACCACGCAAACTTGTCTTCCCATCAAAAACCTCTCAACATTGTCGCCTCGAGCAGCGATCTGACCCAACTTGTAAGCTCTTGGATGGGTCTTCTTGTATGAATCTGGATTTTGTCTTTTCAGCTCCACTAAGGCAAGCTGCAGACCTACAAAAGATGTTAAAGCAAACTTTGCAAAACAAAAAGACAAAGGTAATAACCAATAAGTCAAACTTCATAAAGAGAATGATTTTGAATGACAAAACACTTTCTCGTATGATTTTGCCTTCAAAATACCAAATATATGTTGGACAGATTGAATTTGCTTGGGGAGGACTACTTTTGTTACACAAATACTTTGTTGTAAGAGATATTTCTTGTACGTATAACAGCAGTTTTCATGAATTTATGGAGAGACTTGTAGTGTAAGAAAAATTCTTTTTGTTAAGAGAGAACGTTATTTTACAATTTGATGATTAAAATTTGGCTTGAATGTGCAGTTGGTATCATTTGAATTGTACAATCACCTAGCATATACATTATCAATGAATCAATAAATCATTCAATCAATTAATCAATCGCCTACCTTCCACTAATCCCAAGAGGAACAGGTCTACCACGAACAGTATCAAAGCTGCATAGCCAGGGACAGCATCCCAGAACATTGTGTTCTTCTGCCATATTGCATATGATGTCACAATCAGAGAGAACAACAGCAAGAGGGCGCTGAAGACAAATCGAATGTAATCAAATGCATTGGCTTTGCTTAATTCCACCATCTTGGATTCTATGTTGATTATGTGATGTTAAATAGTAGAACCTGAAGGATGAGCAAAATGTCAGATTATATATCTATATGGATCTCACAAATTTCATATATATCCATTAACTGGTAATTTAAAAGCTGTCGTAATGATGAGGTGAATTGCATGTGAAACTAATTCAGGAATTATATGCATATTGGGCATCAGTTCTGTCACATTATCATGATATGATTGCTAATGAGATGGCCCCCAGGCAAGTAGTAACTGGTGTTCTTTGAAAAAAAAAAATTGAAAAAAAAAAAAAAACTGTCAATTATGGTGTTCAAGAAATCAAGGAACAATTAAACAAAGTAAGCACATAAATAAACAATTTATCAACGAAATAAAAGTAATTATTTTTTTAGATTTAGAGAAGGTAAACAATCAAAACCAAGCAATGTCCCATGCAACAAATTAACATACATTACATGCTATAAACATAAACAAAGTAAGCCAGACTAGAAATTAAGTTAAGAATAAGCAGTAAATAGCAAATAACTAAATAAAAATGCACCACTGTTTAGTTGATGAATTAATTCAGATAAAATCTAGTTCACAATGTTCAAACTAAAATTTAAGTAAAGAAAAGTTGCTACCTGTTTTAAGTGTTGTCTTTCATCATAAGATCACAAAACTATGCGAAAACTTCTGAGTAATCCCAAAAATATGAACATTATGTCCATCTTACAACTGTAATAAGATTCTTCCTAGCAAGCACAATCCTCACATGACGTGTCAAGAATTATGATGGAACTATCAGTGACATGTTAGCATTTAAATTAGATGCTAATCATGCAGCTGTCGTGTGCAGTAATTACTCAATTACAGTAGACCTCGTTATTGAGACCACTGGTCTATTGTTTTAAGTCTAAATATGGTGGTGCATGGTCGTTATACGAAGATAAAATACAGTTTAATGGTGTTGATTGTGAGGTGTTTATAGTAAAATGGTCTTAAAATGGGTTTGCTGTATAGTGGTACCTCGCCTTAAGACCACCTTATATAGAGAAAGTATGTGCCTTAATTGTGAGGTGGTCTTAATAGAGAGGTAAAATACAATGGATGGAATTATGTTTTATAAGGAAAATGGTGGTCTTAATAGTGAGGTGGAGGTAATAAGGAGGTGCTCTTAAAATAGTCTTAATGGTGTGGTCTAATGAGGTTAATAATAGTGATCATAAAGTAAGGTTTAAATGTATACAGTCTCTGTAATAAATTTGACCTCTTCATACAACACTCAATTTTGATGGTCCATGACGGTGTGAAATATGAATTGAAAATGTCATGAAAACTGACCATGAATATCAATTAACAATCAGAGGTCACGACTGAATGCCATTGTCATTGCACGATTTATTTACATATATGTCAAATGTCATGCATACATGTGTCATGATCCTTGTTCATCTGTCATATATTGTTTTACTTTTATTCACAACATGGAGCACAAAAATGTACTATATTTACTATATTTTCCATTTGTAATGTTTAACAATAATCGAAAAGCAACTTTCAAACTGATAATGACCCTGCTGTAATAATTTCGATCGAATATTTACTATATTTTTTCATTCGTAATGTGCCAATAAGGCAAAAATAGTCTGCAATATATTGTCTATTTCTTATAGTAATGCAGTCAAGTCCAAATTAGTTGTCGTTTAGATTGGTTAGTGGGAATCAAACTTAATATACACTTCAGTGCATACAGTTAGTTTCATTAACAACGGCCAGTCAAATTGAACCTAGACAAAGCTGTCATAGCAAAACCGGATCTAAAAGTACATATTTATTATATATTATTAATTTCTTACATTTACCAAGGGTTTATAATTATCTGGTGATAGATGTAAGCCGATTATTAGCTATAGAAGTGGACAGAAGCAGCTGGTTTTAGCATTGGTTCAGGTCGACCGTATTTTATGAAACTAACTGTACATAGCATAAATTCAGATTCAGATTCCTTTTTTGCATGATTTATTTACATATATAAAAGTAATAAATGTTATAATAGTAGGAAAACTATATACAGCCTGAATAAAGGCTCTTACGGTTCTCTGGAATGTCAGTCCTAGGACACTTGGTGATGTTATGGATCTCAGATTGTCTACCATTAGAATAGATTTCTGAAGTTTATAAATAAGTGTTTTTGTCATCAAAATATTTTGGTCTTAGTTGTACTTTAAGAGAAATACCTCAGCAAGATTTACATTGTAAACGACAAATTTCAATTCATGACCAGTGTAAAATATGTGATGCTATGACATAAGATGAAATAATTATTATCATAAGTGACATTTGTGTCAATTGGTCTGGTGCTGTTTTTGTTTTTACATTGCTTTTACTTGGTTTTTCTTTGTTTTTAAACAATACAATTTTTTATTGAAAAATTATGAATAAAGATTATATATATTTATTTCGCATAATAGCATATTTTCATTTAGTTTTAGTTGTTCTTTTTTTTCGCTTACACAAAACGTTAAGCAAGGATAGCTCACTAAAACAATGCATGTCATCACCAACATGAGGCCACCTGGAGAGAATTCATTTTCACAATTTATATCAAATCATTCAATTTAAACACAATTTGGAAATCACTCGTCAGTAGCAGTTTCTCAGAATAACTCATCTCAAGTTAAAGAATGCTGAAGAGAATAATAACAGTGAAGCAGCAATATGAACATTCATACAAATATAGCAGTTGTAAATATTGCAGTCATTAATATCACTTTTTTCTAAAGCATGCCATGTGATAACCTATAACTTGAGTAAGCCAGCTTTTCAATTGAAAATCTCAAGAGAAGCTGACAAGTGCCTTAACAAGTAGATCACTCACTCACTCACTCACTCGAAGGAAGGAAGGAAGGAAGGAAGGAAGGAAGGAAGGAAGGAAGGAAGGAAGGAAGGAAGGAAGGAAGGAAGGAAGGAAGGAAGGAAGGAAGGAAGGAAGGAAGGGTATATTAGCAGGCAATAGATTTTACATGTGAAATTTGAGGTGTGTTGTATTGTAATCCAACAAAACACCAAGACAATGCTGTGCTGCACAATATTGCAATGGAAAATAAGGTTTGAGACATTATCTTATGCAATACTAAAATGCTTGACTTACTTTTCTCCCTTCCGCTGCGCTTATCAAGATTCTGCAGATTTTGACATCAATCATGACCCATGATGCTAATATCATGAAAACGTGACAACGATTGATTACTCAGCCATTAATAATAATGATGATCAAAGCTCAAAGGTCAGACACCCTCAGATGAATGACACGATTCTGACATTTTGATTGACAGCTGATGTTTGACTTCCATTGAGGAGGAGGAGGAGGAGGAGGAGGAGGAGGAGGAGGAGGAGGAGGAGGAGGAGGAGGAGGAGCAGGAGCAGGAGCAGGAGGAGGAGGAGGAGGAGGAGGAGCATCATCTTGGGGGAGAGGGACAGAAAGAGACAAGACAGACAAATCACTTTCATATAAATCATACAATGTTTGGTGGGATGAAATGAGATGAGATGATACATATACTCCCCAAAGACAAAAAGGTGTCGCTACTGGGGTCCCCCGGGAGACACCTGGGTTAGGAGATGATGTATGAACCCCTGCAAGCATTAGTTTATTAGGTAGAAGAAAACAAAAAATAAAAACGTACTACTTTATTATCATACTCTTATAATTTCTGCTCATATAGTTAAATGGTCAATGCAGAATATATTATTATTATCCTTAAGTGCTATGAGTATTTCTAAACCTTACTTCATTGGTTAAATTGTGCTAATTGTGGGAAACATCATTTCTTGTCTCTATCTCACTTTGGCTATATTGTTTTCACTTGCACTACAATAATTTTCCCCCAATTGTCTCTTTTCTTCTTTATACGACCATAAATTGGTTGCCAGACAACGGATGGGCAAACAAACCGTCACATTTGTATCTTTTTTTGTCGGGAGAGTTCAGACATTCTACATCCTGTGCGAACCAAAACGAGGCTGATTAAACAAAAGCACGTGGTGGGCAGATTGTTGCCCAAATATGGAACCTGTTCAGCTCAAGTGCTTATCTCCATATGCAATAAAGCTCTGCATATAGAATGGCCAGCATGCTATTGTCCACAGGATGGTCAAACAATGCTGTGGTCTTGTATTAATATTAGATGAATATCTGGTCATTGTGTCCAGAGCTTTGGTCATAAGCTGAGTTTCACAGGGTGGGACAGATTGATTCTTGAAGGTTAGTACCCGAGCAACTTCAACTTTATCATAATTAAGCTGCTAGAAATTGACGTTATGTGGGGCAAAATAGCCCACCCATGTGGTGAAATGTCTAATTCTGTCATGGCAGCAGGTCATATAAGCTGAATTAGCTTCAATCTAACACGTTGAACAGGATAAAGAGTAGCTTTTGCTTTGTTTTCCTTTTTCTTCTTCAGTTTTACTCAGGAGCAGGGGTGGTAGCGCACTGGGCTGCCAACCACTGGTTCCTGGGTTCGAAATAACGGCAAAGTAATCTGCCTGTCTCTGATCAGCCCTGGCTGGTGCAAAAATAATGGAACTTGAAGCCATTGTGGCAATTATTTGTTAAATTAAGCAGAATATTTGACATAGCCCACTTTGCGCGATATTATTTTGAAATGCATTGAAAAAATTATGATGAGCACTATAATAACGAGAGTCAAGTTATTATAACAAAGTTCATTGTCGTGTGCCTTGATTCAGCTCCCAGATTCCAGTGTTCCCAGTCAGCTACCATAGATTGTATGCCTTTTTTTATACCTGAGCCTAGGCCTTCATCAAGTATAGAACTATCATACTATGTTCTAACGGTCTGAGGCTTGAAAATATATCGGTCAACGCAACAGCAGCGTAGCAAGGCTTGAATTTGTACTAAAATCCAACTTTTCTCGGCTTCTAAAAAAAATGGTCAGATCTTCAACAAATTTGGTTTGTAACTTGGAATTTTGTATTGCGGTTCTAATGGTGTGCCATTTATAGCTGTACTCCCAAAACTGTACGGAAACGCAAGTTAAAACTGTTTTGGCAGGATTTCCCTATGTATTAAAGTGTTCACATTGTAGGCCTAGTGCTGCTGGCATTGTACACCCAACACTAGGTATCTAAACACTGGTCAATGCTTTTTGACGGTCCAATAGGTTTATTATCAGCTGGTCTGGCTGTAGCAAATGTTTCGGGAATATATATGAAGGTAGCATAATGTCTAATGACAATATTTGTACATTAACGTTTAAATTATTCACAGGATGGCCTGCATACTTCAGCGCTTATGGCCCAGCCATCAAACGGATTGTTTGCTAAATATAATTAAATCCTGGTGACTATATGCAGTGTACATTTTTGTATATATATAAAATAACTGTTATATAATTTACTGGGAAATGCGCTGGACATATCTTTGTATCTGACAAACTGAATTACAAAGATTTTGCCAAAATGTAAGTAGATTTTCTTTTTTTTTTTTTGGGGGGGGGGATATTTTACATGGTATAAAAACGATTTTTCAAGCGGCCCATTAAAAACAAGGATTAAAATAAACAATATCATAAAATTATGAATCATGTAGATGTGAGACAAGTAGACCCAGTTGTGATCATACAATACAATACAGTACAATGAAATAGAAATAATACAATACAAGTAAGTAAGTAAGTAAGTAAGTAAGTAAAGTTTTATTTAAAGTCGATAAAATTTTACAATAAACAACATAAGCACAAGTGCTTGTAATCGACAAATGAAAGATGAGTATTTACAAAATGAAATAAAGTATTTACAAATGACATATGTAAAACAAAATGGTGTATAAAATCATTGTATAAGTTAAATATTGCAGAACACAGATCAAGCATGCACCACATTTACATGCAGGTTTCCATGACTGGACATTACTTTTAAAATCAGGTAAACTTAATTCTTTAAACAAAACATTACAGTATTGAACTTAGGCTGGACTAGACTACTATTTCTTAAATTGTAATTGGTGACTCTTTCTTCAAGAAAATCTGAGGTTAATGGTGGCAACCCAAAATGTCTTAATTTGTGAACATCGAATAAAATATCATGTATGCGGCTCAAATACAGTGTCCTTCTATTTGCCTTTAACAGTAAATCTTTGTATTCTGAACTAAAGAGTACAAAGATTTACTGTTAAAGGCAAATAGAAGGACACTGTATTTGAGCCGCATACATGATATTTTATTCGATGTTCACAAATTACAATGAATTAATACAATAAAATACAAATGTAACTCATGTGCAGTGCAAAACAATCATCAATGCAATACAATACACTACAATTCAATACAATAAAATATAAAAACTATACAAGTTAACCACACCAAATTTATATTTAGGTGGTTGAATTGCAATTATGACCTTATGCCTGCATGGACTGTAGGGCCAGTGTTGGCATATGATTACAATGTTTACAATAAAGGAATTACAGCCGCGGCCAAAAGTTTTCGCTTTCCTGACCTTGCATTATAGGTTTATAACACTTGGCGTGTATATGATGCAGGGTATTTCGATGGCCTGCACATTTGTCAGTTTGTCCCTCTCTTTTATCTGTCAACCACACTTGAAGACCTGATAACTCCAGGTCTATTGATGCTAAGGTCATAGAACTTCAGGTGATATACCTTGGAGGACGACCTTGAATGAGGAAAAATGGGTAACTTTTACTTTTTTTGGTCAAAAGGGTCAAAGTCAAAAAGAACCTTGTTGCTCTTCAATCTGCTTCCGCCAGCCAATCATGCTCTTCCCTCTGGCCAACCATCCATAACTTTATGTATATATACTTTATTGGCGTGACTATTGTGCAAATGTATTTTTAGGACAGTAAACATGGTCCCTAATGAAAATGGCTTAAGAAAAAGTGCAATAAATAAAAAATAAAAAATAGACCAAAGTCGAAGTCTTTCAAGGCATCCTAAAAATTTTGGCTATGGCAGTAAGTTTGTGTCTTAGACACATGTTGGAGGAATGGAAGTTTCTACGAGTAAGGTGTACCGATCATTGTCTTTGTCATACATCAAATATTTGCCCATTCGGAGCCTTACAGCTGTTGCGAATGAGACACCTTCCAACCTGATCATCACGGCAGCACGATTCCGGATCCAGATCTCGCGACGATATTGCGCGAGGTTTGAATAAGTCTCACTCAAGGCGGCGATTAACATGTTAAGAAGAAGAATACTTGTCAGACAGGTGAAGATAACCAAAATGGTCATTGCAAAATGTCTGTAATGGAAATCTGGTATTTCTTCAAAAGCTGTTAAGCCGGTCATTATTTGAAACATGGTGAATGCCGCAGTATGTATATTTGCAAATCCGACTGTTAGATGAACAGGGTCATACAGAACCATTGTCATTGTGCCACCAAAGCCATATACAAGGATTACAAAGACAATACCAAAGCTTAGTATGTCAGTGAGAAAGACTAGATGAAGTAAAGTCCCAAAGTAACTGGTCATTTGAAACCCTTGTAGGAAATACATCATGAAATAACACCCACTGACAAAAGCAATTGCCATGTAAGGTGTTATGATTGAATATAAGAGAAGATACATTATACCAATTGACTGGCATACGTTAAATGTGTGAAATACAAAGCTGTAAAAATCAATATCGAAGATGATGAAAATTGGAGCCTTGTAAGATTTTCTGCTCTGTCTTCCAGTTCGCATGACGATGAAAATATAGATGCTGTAACCAAAGCTAAATGTTTCAATACATAAGTTGAATCCTAAACAGCCTCCCATATAAAAAAGCAGAGACTGGAGAAGGTACGAGTCCTTGACCACATCAAATGCATTGGTTGCTCCAGTCGTGTTTGTCAAATTACTATCGGCATGCTGTAATCCATGAACAACCTTCACAGGAAATTGGTAGCAAATTACCATCAAGGAAAGATGCATTGATGCCCAACAAAGGAAGGCAGTGAAGTTATATTTCCATTTGTAGGCAACAATTTTTTCAATGACTGGTATAGAGAAGCAAGGTACAACGTCTTTTGTCAATGTTTTGTATGTCAAAAGCTCCAAGACATTCGGTTTTCTTGGTCGCTGGCGTCGCGCAATCACCGGATCAACTTCCCTCATATCATACATGACAAAAGACGACCGTCCAAAACTCCACGCGGTGAATCTGTGTACTCCTTCTATGTTCAAGATGAACTCAATCATTTCCTTATTGAGGTGTTTAGCAGCCCAAGTCAGTGGGGTGTACCCGTCATTGTTTTCAACAGAGAGCATGTGTCGTTTTAAATCTACATCATCTTGCGCGTTCCAACAATTTGAATCTAATTTATTCTTCAAGCTGAACCACTTCCTTGATGCTTCATGCTTCAGGACAGTTTCCATCATTTGTTTAGCTAGTTCTGGATCCTCATTGCCCAGTTCCACTAAGACATGTATGATTGTGTTGCCTTTCAAATCACTGGCATCCAACTCTGCCCCGTAAGACATCAGTATTTCAAATATCTCAACATTGCCAATCCAACATGCCAAATGAAGCGGCAAAGTGCCAACTTTCATCGTCTGTAAGAAATGTTTACCTTCAATATGGGTGCCCAACATTTTGAGTCTGTCCTTTTCATCAAATTTTTCCATGTACTTCTTCAAAATGTCTACCATTTCATTTACGGTCATTACATGCAGCGCGGTGCACCCATTGTAGTCTGTACATGATTTCACATCAATTGCTTGCATAAGTTGTTCTCTTGAAGCAACTTCCATTATGAAATCACAAATATCAATACTTCTGCTTCCACTTGCTATGATTAGGCAGGAACCTCCTTTCGTCAGATCAAATCTGACGCCATCCGAACTCTCCTTCATGACTTCATAAATGATCTTAAACTTTTGGACAAGATTGCTCATGCAGCATTCCCATTGCTGAAGCATGACTATCTCACTGTTGTTTATAATGCCTTTGAGCCAGGTAGTATAACTGAAAAGATTAAAAAAATCAGACCTTCAGTTGGTTGGTTTTTTAAACCCTCAGGCGGGCGGGCAGGCGGGCGGGTGGGATGGTGGGGCTGCACACTTGTTTCTAGAGCATAAATTTAACGCTTTTGCATGTACATTGATATAATTTGATATTAATTTAGTCATTATTGTTTAGTTGTGTCTTTATAGTCTCATTAACATGTCTCAGCTATGTTTTATGAATCAGGAAAAAAAATTTAGTATAGTATAGTAATGAGAGAAAAATACCTACATGCCTGAAATCTGGCTATGAAATGTATAAATTATAATACTTTCACTTTTAAAGCCTCATTCTGATGTTTATTTCATACTTTTTTCATAATAATGGAAAATATGAAAAAATTGCTCAAAATTGTGTTGTTTGCTACATTCCCATAACCCTGATACTTTGTGTTTACTATGATATGCATTTAATGTTTCAAAATATTATAACTTCATTGTCATACTTTTATATATATGACAGATAATGATGGGGAAAATGTGGAAAGTCATATTTTCCCAAACCTCTTGATATCAACCACCATTATCCCTAAAATATAGCCTTTAAAATGTCTAAATCATAGTTATTTCATTTTTAAAACTTTAATTAGACAATTATTTTATGCCTCTTCATAATAATGGAAAGTAATATTATATAAAATTGCTTAAATAGTGTTGTATGCTGTATTTCCTAAACTCTGATACTTCGTGTTTACTATGACATTCATAGAGTTTTGGAGAATTCTATGTATAATGTAAGTATGTGTTAATATTTGTGCTACTCTTTGCATATAAGATATTTGTGAAAAATAAACCCAAATAACTAGAAAGATATGATAATTTGCCCTTTGTCAATTACAATTCAGCAAATACTCGAATTTTGAATGTCATGTACACCTCTTGGTAATAGAAATATTTTTAGAGATATTTTATATTGGAATAAACCATGTTATTATCTAAGACCAGCAGTCTAAAAGATATGCAATATATTTATAACTTTCATAACTGGCCATGTTTATGATAGCACTGTTCAGTGACTAAGAAATTGCAATGGATTGACCAGGGGCATCCCCGTCACTTACCTGTCATATTCAACTGCAATTCATGAATGATTGCATTCACGCTTTAAACTAACCCTATTAATTGAATAAATAAATAGACGCGTAGTAAACCATTAAAATTAACATGTGGAAAACCATGAAATATGCACTGCTTTTTTTAACTATATGATATTTTATTCACACTGTTTTGTCTAAAATTATATGGGTAAAAAGTCTAATCAATTCTTTGAAAACATAAAAAATTATGTTAATGCAAAGTATGCAGTATCAGTATGCTGTATGTGGAATTTTGTTTACACAAGGGGTTAGTGACCCACCTTTGCTGTGAGCTCAACCCCATATTGCAATTCACACATACCATTAGTACCACAAATTAACCCTAGATGGCAGTAGCTCTGCCATCAAAAGGTTTTCAAAGGTATTGAAAGGGAGGCGGTGATTCAGAGGGAGTCTGAGAAGTTGAGAAAGTGACTGATTCTTCTTTACTCAAAAGGTAGTTAGACTGTTTTGCTTGTGCTGTATCTATAGGTACTGCACTAATTAGTATCTGACTATGGTGCATTGCAAAAATATATTGCAGCCCATTTCTTATATCCCCCCTCCTCCATTAATAAGTTAAGAGGTGTATAGTAAAGATTTTACACTTAGGCCAAAGTTCATTGTTTAATTTTCTCAAATTTGCCGGGGGTATACTGCTGCAGTAGCCTATGTTTTTATAGGAGTGATGGTGTTTCATAAATCCGGACTCAAGACCCAGGGATCAAATGACTAAATTTCCAACTAAATCGCTACGATGCCAAAAGCCCACTGTGGCTCTGGAGGGTGGGTGATTAGGGCTTTACGTCCTGTATTTCTGCACCAGTTCGGCTAATTAGGACAGGCGGAGACCATGGCAATGAGAAGAAGGATGAAACAGCCATCCAACTTAGGCTCGACCGGGAATCGAACCCGGGACCCAGCTGTTGGAACTATGGCTCTGGAACAAACTGTGTAGGACAATTTGAAATGTCTCTTGAATATGAAACCGTGCAAGTGTAATACAAACCTAGACAGTTTTTAACTAATTTTATGGGTTTTTCTGACTTCCAGTATGGTTGGAAACCCTGTATCACAGAGACTACAGTATTGACCTGGGTCAGGAGTCTTACACACTCTACTTAGTGATTTTCAAAATATGGAAAATGCAATAATAGTTAGAAATATCAATCTTACGGTTATAGTTGTTACAAATGTGGCGATAAATTAATAAATATCAATGAGACGCTAAGTTTACCTTTTCTCTTGGCCACTTTTGATTTCACCCGGTGGCCATGATGACCATTCTGGAGGGATGTCCCTGTTTCCTCTTTTAAAACAGGAACGCAGTTTAAATCGAAGGCAGTTGGTGATGTTTCCAGAGACACCTCTCTCTTCTTTATCTGTCTTTGTTTCTCCCATCTGTTGATCTTTCACATCATCTGATTTACTGTCCATCATATTTGGGTTATCTCTTTTCTTGTTTTTTTGTGACTTAGGGTGTCATCGATCCAAAATCACAAGGAGCAATGCTACCACCTGTACTATTCCGATCTGAAAAGTTATCGCAGAAAGGTCACCATATTTGCGCACTAGAGGCTGGATTACTAATGAAGTGGTTGATTGCATGAATCTTGAAAGATGACTAATAGCATTTCTGCTGCATGGATTCTGAGTTTTTCCGGTCCATTAGTAATCTGCCAATCATTAGTAATATAGATAGATAGATATAGATAGATAGATATGGGAAGTGCAGCCCTCTAAGGCAAGTTCTTGCCACTATCGAGGGTTGATTGATGAGGTGAGAGAGAGAGGAGGAGGATTCCTCCCATGTTACACATTTACCCCACGGGTGGGATCTTTTATTTGCCTCAGCATAGACACTGAATACAAGGGTCCTTCAGAGGAGCAGGTGAGCATCTTAGCACTAGACCACCCAGCTGCCAAGTAATATAATAGCATCAAAAATTTACTCAAAATATCATAAGCAATAGCCACTGGTTAGAAAGATGAAAGTGGCTGACCAGTGGGCAGTGGCTAGGTCATGGTGTTTTGGCCAATATTTGCATTAAATCATGTTTAGTGACAGTACTCATTTATATAATTGCTTTGGTGTATTTGCTCTTTATTTGTTGACATGATTTTTTAACAAACGATTATTGGACCAATTATTCTAGTCATAAATCATTGTCTCGAGTAAGTAGTCCATTAAATGGTTTGATTAATTACAAATTCGTGACCTTTGTGTTGCACTAAAGGTGCCAATTTATCAACCTATTATAATGAAATAAAACCAAAAAGTTGTACATTTTAGGAAAAAAGTTTATGTCTCTTCTTTTTTTGAAAAATGTCATATTTTCAATCTGTTCACAGCTGTTTTAGTGAATATTCTCATAACTCAACTTATTAATTTAAATAAGTGTATCTACAATAATAAAAACTATTTTTGAACCAACACCTCTGTCACAGACTGAGCAAGATATCTTGTTTGTTGAATTATACATATATATAAATTTGACCAAATGTGCACTGTTATCTTGTTTGTATGTAACAGTACAATGTCTTGTCAAAATAATAAATTCTTATTCTAATATCATGAATGAAATTATGAATTATGAGAAGGATAACGCATGGAAAATACATGTTTTTTGCCTAACTTTAATGAGGTGAACTTTTAATGTGTATGTGGCACATTTGGCCAAGTATATACAGTAAAAAAAAAATCACAAATAAAATAAGTTTAAATAAAAACAGTCTGTAAAAGAGAATTAAAATAACAAAATAAAAATATTAAAAGCACTGGCTTAAGAGACACACAGGGTCTCAATCAATTCATCTGTTAACCATTGCTTCTCATTTAAACTTATACCTGTTATATCATTGACATGTATCTATGGACTAACTCTCTGTTGTTTTGTCCAAGAACAGAAAACGGGCAAATTACAAAATTGTCGAAAAGATGTTGCAATATCAATCATGCTTCTGATGATGGTGAGATGAATGCTTCTGCTTCTGCAGGGATTGAGGGGTAAAGAGTGCTATCTCTCTGCTCTCTTGGGTGATCATTTTGATCATCATCTCACTCATCTCACACTCTAAGAAAAAAAGGTTCTTAAAGGTTCAATAGTACATGTAGAGGTTCCGAATGGTTCTTAAGGGTTCAATCACACACCAAAGGTTCAAAACTTGACAAAAGAGTTCAATGCCAAGTACATTAGTTATCAAAGCCAGAAAGTGCAGCCTAAATGAGCAACTGAGCATTACATTAGACAATTTAACTCATCAACAACTCAACAAGCACTTGGATTTCGGTTCCTGGTGAGTAATGAATATTTTACTTGTCAAATGCTTCATGGTAATTAATATGTAAATAATTTCGTTTAATCAAGACATGAAAACATGTTGTTATATTGTTAAGTTGTATTGTTGCAGATATTTTAGTAGGAAAAAGAGCCAAATGACTATGAAAACACTGAGGACTTGATGAAGAGGACTGTACTACACTGTAGCATTGAGAAAGCAGAGACAGTGAACTGCTCAAGAAATATCACTCGCAGAAAATGTATTGCTTGGCATGGTGAGTATTCATTACAAAAACTATAAAATTTCTATATTTCACTGTCATCAATTCGTCAATGTCATATTAAATTATTTTGCATATACAGTAGATCTCAAAAGTATTCATGCCTCTAGATTTTGCAGGCTGATATGTCAGCTATAAATCTATATAGGACAAAAGCAAGCCCATTGCTTGCGTTGGGTGGGTCTTTTTCGTAAAATTGTAGATTTTCAATACATTAAAAAAAAAGGTAGCATTCCCTGAAGTGGACCAATGTGTGGACATGGACCAAGTTAGGTGGATCGAACGACCCCCTCAACCGCCCCACCCACTTAGCTACGGGCCTGAAAAGTTGTACATGCAATCAGGCCAATTTTTTGGAGGTGATAATTTACCACATGTTGTAAACTTTTTAGCCACTTTGCAACTGGTATGTAATGTTTCCTATGAAATTGCAAATATTTTCATTGTTGCACTAGGTTTTCATCAGAGTTTCTCTGAATTTGCTTACTTTCACCTTGGAAAACATTTTACATAAAATGTAATGGAATATAAGCTGGCTGACTGAAAATATGCTGGACTTAAGTGTGGTAATAAATTGGTAAAAATGCATCAAAATTACATCTTATTTTTTAATTTCATTGTTTAATGATCAATCAATGAACAACCAGAAGTGAATGTTTCAAAACGAAAACCAAAATATTACAGCAATTTTCATGGACTGACATCACATGCTAAGGCCACTTTAATTTTAAAAGTGGCATTGATACTTACCATGACAAACAATGAATAGTTATAGATGACATATAGGACGATGAATACTTTTGCAACCCAGCGTATTCTTGTGACAGTTTGTTAACTGATTAATCTTTAATGTCAGAATGTCTGACAATGAAAGTTCCAATGATAAGTTTACCTTTTTTCATTTCTTTTCATCACATTGAAATATTCATATTGAAATATCAATAGAATTTGTTGTTGTAGACTCTTCATGAAATGAAGCCACAACTGTATTTCAAACTTGAAAATGTGCAATTCAGCTTGCCAGGGTAAATTAGGGAGAAAAGGAAAGGTAAAAAAACTTTGTATAGTATTTTAAAATTTCTTTCTTGAAAAATCAAAGATATCAAAATGTTTTGTTTGAGCATCCATAATGCAAATACGGACTGTAACTGACTGTTGTGTTGCCTATTCATATTGATATTTTCAATAAAGAACCACCCTTATTAGACAGAATGCAAACAAGGAGAACATAGACCTGTGTATATCATGGAAAATTATGAAGAATGAGTGACTGGATGTTCAAAATTTACTTGAGGATTGCCTGTCAACAACAAATAATAAAACCCACCAAGTGGGCAACAAACAACAGTAATAGCACCAACAATATAAAAGCAGTTTTGTTGCTACCTTGTTAATAAATATGCCAAACATTGACAACTTTAATAATATAAGTCTGATAATTTTACTTGATGTTATATAATTAATGTCTTTGGCATCATGCAACCATCTAATGTCATGATTTTTATAACACTTCCATTCTTTATTTTGACAGGAGTGAACACCCACATTTTCCTTCAGATCAATCAAAAGAGAGAGTCCAGCCTTTGTGGAAAATGTTGAAATATGGCATGATGGTCATACAAGACAGAGAACATGATATTTCACTGGCTTCTGTATGCTTAATTACTGTTTATTGGATACAAAAAAAATACACCATGTGTTATATGGAATGTTGCATCATTGATTGTGTTATGGTTAATTTGGTAAACTTGTACATTGTGTATGAAGTGATTTAATCCTTAGGTTGTGTGGAGCTCAGTCCAACATACAAAAACTATATTTGTTCATGAAAGAAAGTAAATGCATAAATCAAAATTTATATTGTTGTGCTGTATATTTATTCATATCTAAAAACCTTTATTGAACCAATATATAAACCTTTAATTGAACCTTGTTAAGTCCCAAATAGAACAACAGGGTTCTTAAATGAACCCTAAACAGAACCATAAATGCACCTTTAAAAGTTCTTTGAAGAACTGCTGAACAATCCAAGGGTTCTTTAAAGAACCATTTGGCGTTTTTTTTTTTTTTCATGAACCATTGGGTTCCATACAATCTTTAGTTCAAGAACCATTAGGTTCCATCAAGAGTCTTAATATGGAACCTTCAGAGGTTTTTTTTAAAAACCCTTTAGAGATGTTCTAAATAGAACAATAGGTTCCAAATCTATACCAGGCTTTTGAACCTTTATAAAGATTCCATATAGCACTTATAGTTTTTAGAGTGCACCCTCATCCTTTTCAAGTCTCACAATAACTTTGAATTAAGTTCTGAGGCCACCAGTAATTATTTTTGGGTTTTTGTTGTTTCTAATGAAAAGAATCAGTCACTGAATAAAAAAGAGAAACAGAAAAAACTATTTACATGAATCTATCAATAAAAATCCTGTAAACATTCCACATACTGACATTTAGGCGTATCAGTATTTTCTGTGACATGTTTATTTTGATGATTCAAACAGAAACAGGATCTATGATATTGCATGTCCATTACGATGTCGTTTTATGGGGCATTCAGCTGACATTTATAACACACTTGGTCATATTTAATATATATCAAATATTGTGACTGGAAACTGGTCAGCATTGTTTTTATGTTTAAGTGCATAAAGGTATGACTCGAGAGATACATCAGATGTGGTACGTTATTTAATAGCTAATAATAGTTAATCCCAAATAGGAGGGAGTTAACTAACATTTTTGTTGGTTATGTCCCGCGGTCCCGCTGAAGGCGGAGGGATACTTCATTAGGCATATTTACTCATTTGTTTGATTGTTTGTCTGTTTTTACTGTCTTATTAAGCAAAACGAGTTAAAATTTTCGTTATTGTCCGTTCAGAACAATAGGAAAACAGTCTAAGTGGGGTATAAATTCAATTACACTCCACTATATCTTCCTACTTGGGGTGTAATATAATAATAAAAATAATAATATTATAATAATAAATATTCTGTATTAAACTGTAACTATACATTTAAATGCTACAAAGTACAAAAATGAAACATTTATGATTAAATAAATATAAAATGCATGTGATATATATATTAAGGTGTAACTATGTGCTTCATGACATCATGTTGAATGTAGATTTGATGATATACCTCTATCACACGTTAATTTAGATTTATTGTTGGGCATGACCGTAGCTAGCTATGAGGCCTTGAGGCTCAGGCCTCCTCTCAAATTTTGCTAACTAAAACCCAGCCTGGCAGCAGTACTGTCATTTTCCGTGGTATTTTGCAACAGGTTGAATAAATATTGTCTGGACAGTATACACGCATCAGAGCCAACTGTCACCATTTCACATCATTGAAAATTATTAATGAGGTTTTATTGGCGATGACTAAGTCATTCAGTGATAACATAAACAATTTTTAAGAAGCAGAAATGAAATTGCCGATTCACTGCGTGAAAATTATGATCGTAGAAAGATAACAAGATTAGTAATAGTGCGTGCACTCATTATTTTTCAGTTTAAAATGGATTGAGGTTGGCAGGAAGGCTGTAAAACCGTGTGCACATATAATCCCACAAAAAAAATGTAAAGACGTAAATGTGGGCCATGCTTGCTTGACTAACTAAAACCCATATATTTTATTGTATTTTTCTTTGAGCATTGATCAAGCCATACAGTTGACTGCACATGGGAGGCCCCCCCCCCCCCGGAGGGAGAAAAGTTAATTTTCATGGTTTTCAGGATAACATTCAAAAGCATTCATTATGTTAATGATAATTAATGACATTCCTGGTGTTTGGGGATATTTTAGACCATTCTTCTTGTCAAATCTTGGCTTATTTTATACAGTTTATCCCGATTTGATGTCCATTTTAGCATGGAGGTATTATGCATGATTTTAGTCAACTCGATCTCCACAGCTGTTCCAATGGATTAAGTTTAGGGCTTTGAGATGGCCACTCCAAAACCTTAATTCTTTAAGATTATATAATACTATAGATAGATAGATAGATAGATACTTTATTTTCATCGAAATTTAAACATACATGGTTATTAAGACATTTCATTATGACACAAATATTTCGATGAGGGGGTTATTCAGTATGTCCTATATATTTCTAGCTGAGGGCTTCAAGTTCTCTGGCTTCCTCTTTCAGCATGATGGTTTCTCCGCCATGCTTCACTGTTGGCATTGCACACTCTTTCAGGGTTGACGCCTGATTTTGGCCACCAAATAGACTTCACATAATTGCAACCTTTTACATCCATGACTGCAACCAACATAATGACTTCTGTCTCATTGCTCTGTACAACTTCCTCTTAAAGTTGTTCCCCTTCTTCATGTGTGTCAGTAAACAGTGGGTGAAATTTAAATTTAACATGGCGTTTGGTGTTCCTGCAATAATACTTTCTTTCTAGCTTGTTAGCATTTTAGCCTATCTTGTTCCAATGATTAACTGGCTCTCTTAATCTTGTATATGTTTTACATACTATGTCAAATAAATTTGTTTTGAGTTCTGAGTTCTGTGCTAGTAGATACCTTCACTCCAGATTTCTCCAGGTTTTGTACATTTATTAATTCTACTCTGGGAATTTTTTTTTTCTGCTATCCCGACAACTCTGCAAGGTCATAAGCAGATGACCTTGTGTATTTGATGCACATTAACCATGGCATGCAGTTGGGTTAAACCAGGTAGTTGTTACTGCCAATACTGGTCTCCAAAATAAATATCCTCTTGTACCAGACTTAATTTACTTCAATGAATGCAGCTTTTTTGTACCATTATTATATAAAAATTTGACCCCCCTCCCCCCCCCCCCCATCAAATCCATTCTAGACCCTAGGCTTCCCCTGGCTATGGCCAAGTTGGGACATGTAAGATTATAAGATTAAATACTTAGTGGATGAAAACTTTAAAGCATAACTTCATTACATGGCCAAATGTGCCACGGGCGTTTTCCTGAGAAGGATAAACGCTTGGAAACGCATGGTTTTTGCCTAATTATAATCAGGTGAAAACCATGCGTTTTCCATGCGTTTATCCAAAAGCATAGAAAACGCACGTGGCACAATATTTGGCCATGTAGGAGTTGCACTTTATAATCAAAATATTCTTCGTTGAAGTGTAGGTGTAGGGTATATCTATATACTTTGATTGGGCACTAAATGCACACTAATTGCGTGTGAATTGAGCGCTCATTTTGAGTGAACTTAGCCCGTTTATTTTGCGCTAAATGCATGCTAACTGAGCGCCAACTGAGCACTAACTGGTTCTAAGTTATAGTTTGTTCACTCGAAAGTAGCGTTCAGTTTACTCGAAATTAGGAGGAGGAGGAGGAGATTCAGGTAGAGCAGATCTTGGGCAATATTTAGGTTAATTTCGAATTAAATTTATTCCTCTTTGCAGTATATACAGAGCAATATAATTATACATACAAATTATCATAAAGTTCAGAGGGGCAGACATCCGAAGATGTATTGGCCATAGGATTAAAGTATTATGAAAAATAAGAAGTTAAATGATAAGTATTTATAAGGAGCAAAAGAAAAAAAGAGAAAAGAAAGATGTACAGAACAAAGAAAAAAACTGAATTAAGGAAGTTAGAGGCTTTTAAATTAATTGTAAATGAGCACGAACTTAGAGTGCAGTTCACTCGAAATTAGCGTGCAATCAACGCAATGTCTCCCTTTTAAAGCTTCACACTATGTGGTTTGTTATGTACCCCTAGATGTTGCTGATAAGTTCACAGAGGTTTGTATTTTTAAAGATATGCATAGAAATTTAGGCCACCCCAATGACAAAACCATCAAATATGGCACCAACATTTGTCTCCACATTGAAGTTATGTTCTGTGAACGAAATTCGTTTTATACACAATTTTCAAGTTTGTCATTCGATGTAAAAATACATGTTTAGATTGTCTGTTGAAATATTTATGAAAGGTGCATTTTATTATTTGAATTTTTCTGTTTGTTTCAGAAAAACCATGGCTTATAACAACAATACTTTTCTGAATGATTCAATGGCAATTAGCAAGACATGTGCCAGTCAAGCGGATTTCGGAGAAACTTTCAAGCAGACAAAAACGATAATCGATGTGTATTTTATGACGATTGTCATCATGGGCGGATTATTTGGGAACATACTTTCATTTTACATACTGAGACAAATAGACAATAGAGAAGTACAAACTTATTTTCTATTGGGTTGCTTAGCAATAGCAGACAGCTTTTATTTGATAAACTGCATTTTCCTTCAAATCGTAAACACCCTATATACATTTTTCGATAACGTTAGCAAATGGTTGCCATGGTTTCCCATTGTTCAAGTGGTGACATGGCCACTGGCAAATATGTCACAAATGGTAGCTGTTTGGATGGTTGTTTTGGTCAGTTTGGATAGGTATTTAGTCATTTGTTTTCCGTTAACTAACCGGTGGGCTTTGTCGAGAAGATCAGCGAAGTTACTCGTCATTGGCGTTGTGATATCATCAGTCGCTTTCAACTTTCCCACAATTTTCGAGCAAAGAATTGAAGACCGGAGAGATCGATGTAATATCACTAAAGTGGATGCCATTGTTACAGACTTATTTCGAGACAGTATATATCAACTCGCTTACAAGACAATTCTATCTTTCATCGTGCGAACGGCTGCACCATTTTGCTTACTTCTCTTCATGAACATCCGTTTGTTCGGAGTAATCCGAAGAACTATCGACTACCATACTAGACTCCATGGAACAAGTTCCAACAAAGAAGCATTGAATAGCACTGTGATTGTTGTTGTCATTGTGTTTCTTCTTTTCCTGCTGCCAAACTTGATATATTGTATTTTGAGCACCATCAAGATCTACAGACCCACTACACCAGTCACTTGGGACGAAATGGCTTACTTTTCAATCTTTGTAAACATGGCATTGACGTTAAATTCAGCCACAAACTTTTTGATTTATTGTGTGACAGGAAAAAAGTTTAAAAAGAAGCTAAAAGAGGTAATAATGGGAAAACATTATAAGGAACCCAAACGATCAGTTGAAATCCCTTTGGTAGATTTATGATAAATCCAATCCTCAAAGATAAAATGTATTAAAGTGTATCCATGTTTCTTGTTCTAAATATATCTATACAACCCCCTTAATAAAATATGTTGCAAATTGTAAATAAAGATATCTGTATTATGTGGCATTATTTTGTAGTAATTGGAACTTGTATCAAATGACATGGTATCATACAACCAGCAGACTGACTGAACACAGCCGCTCATATCATTTAGGCAATGTGACTTGTCACAGAGCGACTGACAGATTTCGAGGGAGCAAGAGGCACAGTGGGGGAGTAAGGATTTCAGCATCATAAATGATTATATACTAACCACAAGAATACATTTCGGTCAGTGCCAAGATAAGCAAATTACTTTATTCACCGCAGTGTTGACTTTTGTCGCCTATAGAGCAATGTTGCGAAATCACCTAGTCTGAACAGCAGAGATAAAACACATGATTCGTATTCAGGAAGTTCAATGGCGCTTGCGAATACTTTAACTACTGTACACGTTCCACTACTCATGCTCTTCTTAACCTTATTTCTGATAAGGTATATATACCAATGTAAGTGAGTAGCATTTATTTTATCATGCTGCTTGGTCAATGGACGCCCAAAAATGAATATTTTAAATTTCATCACAAATCTTGCCCTAAAAACACTTACAATGTGGGGTAATTAACTCAATATGCTCATATAATTATCGAGCTACTGCATCAACTTTTAAAATACTTTATTTTGTCAAGGTCATGAATCCAGCCATGTGAGTGATTTGCCAAATTCTGCTTTTAACAAGTAAATTTGTCATGAAACTCCTCGGTGTCACAAATGTTTTCGTTGTGGGCATCAGCAAACAAAAAGTTGCCATCTGGGTATTCTGTGTCATTGACATGTTGTGGTTGCATGAACTGTACTGAAAATTGATGGCCGTGAATAACAACTGACAAATTTCAGGCATGCATTTCATATGATGATATGGTAATGATATAATTTTTGTTGTCTTATCTTATCCTATCTTATACTATCTTATCCTATCTTATCTGGCAAAATTCAACCTAAAAAAAAGTTGTGACATTTTAAATTACTATATATTTTTTCCAGTATTTACCATCTGTGAAAGTATCATTTATCTGAGGAGGAAATTGGAGACATGATGTATTCCATTCTTCTTCCAGAAATTCCCACCAGAATTGGCAGATGACCCCAACAGAATGATGTAAGTAATATGGAACATGATCATGACGATATTTTGCCAAATGCTCTTGGACCTTGGACTTGACAGAATCAAAGTCAATCTGATATACAAATAAACATCAACCAATCAAATAGACTAATAGGATGCATTTATAAAAGGATAACAAAATAAATAAATGCAGCTGGCCAAGGCTTTAACCATTAGGCCTCTGAGCTAAATGAAATATCCTATAGAAGGTTGACTTTATGAATTATTTAGAAGTGGTTCTTATCATAGGTCTAAGCCTGTTTTAATAATGAAGAGAAACCTCAGTTGTCATCTTACCTCATCACACTTTTTCCTGATGAAATTCCGAAACTCTTGAACAACCTGTAGCTATCTGAGTTTGGATGACTTTTCTTTTATCATCTCCATAAAAGGAAACCATTCTTTTGACAAGTCATCAAATGATGCCAAGGGAGGCCATCTTTCTCCTAAAAAGTTCCGCATATCCTCCAGTTTGATGGCGAAAAAACATGATTTTCAACATTTGCCATCTTGTGATAGTATTTCTTCTAGTGCTGTAAATGTAATTTCTCCACAACCATTTGAATCATTCATTATTTCACCACCGTGAAGGTAATATACTCTGTACAACCTTCCTAGACTTCTGAAAATGTAGATAAATCTACTCAAAGAACTTTCACTCTCCATGAATTTCTCTCTGCCTGACTTTGATTTTTCCATATACCTTACAAGTACTTATCAACGCCCCAAAATAAATATGAATAAAAAGACAGAAAAATGTATTGCCAATTATTAAGGAGTTCTCAATAGTTTC
Source organism: Alitta virens (assembly GCA_932294295.1). NCBI lineage: Eukaryota > Metazoa > Annelida > Polychaeta > Phyllodocida > Nereididae > Alitta > Alitta virens. Next base: position 22,231,554 of record OW028580.1, on the reverse strand, counting down.
ATTGACACGTTTTATAAACAGTGGTAAACTGAGGAAAATAACTACTATATTATATTCATAAAGGTTCATGCTCATTTGCAGACAGGTGTTGTCACGTTGGAATTTGGTTTTTAAAGAATGCTTTCCAAATATTGCTCCCCGGAGCTTCCCATTCCTATAATAAAGATCCACTTATTACAGGGCTGACAGAAACGTAAGTAGCGGTTAGCTGAGGGGTTGGCTGTGTTTCAGCCTTATGTTTTGTATGGTGGCGACACCTTGTGTTGTCAAACTATTTTGGTCACATGACAAGGATTGGCCAAAATGGCGAATATCAACAGAAGCGGTGTGGTTGCCGATTACAGTGATGATGATAATGAAGATTCAGCTCCTTTGCTTGATGATCAAAGTGTTCATGGAGCCAGAGCAGGTATTTAATTTTTTTACAAACTGGCGACATTTCTCGGCGTGTACTTTCAATGGTGCGTGTTCAAACTCGTAATGAAACCTGTTTGACAGCTCCACACATATGGCATACTTGAGTGCTGACGTTTTCATTTGTGGTCGGCGTGTGGAGGATGTATGGCTTTTGAAGCCAATTGGGTCCCGCGACAAGTGAGGGATGATCAACATTCTAAAAATATATATTTGTGGGGGAGGGGGAGGGGGGGGGGCGAGGGGTGCATATTATGCCATATATATCTCCCCACCTCCCCCCCCCTGGTCTTACGCCAATGCTGGATGTATTACCCTTCTCAGGCATAACATAAATCAAGAATGTGAATGTATCACCCTCAAAAAATAATTATGGTGCAAACGAAAAATATTATTTGTTTGTCTCTGCATATTAAAGAGGGAGATTGTACAACTATGACAAAATATTAATATAATAATTTATATAAAATGAAATAAATATCTAAAATTGATACTGTAAACTTCAAATACAATTAAGTAATTCATATACAGCCTGCACATTTTCAAATGAAACCAGTCACATTTATATGGAGAATACTTCTTTTTGGTGGGAAATATGACATTTATTTATCATTTAATATACCATGGAGTCACTCGAGAAGGAGGGGAAATTAAGCTCTGTTAACACACACGTGCATCTATATTTTTAATGGCCATAAAATTAGTTCCGAGGCTAAGCTGGCCCAAAAGCCGTTGTTTTAATACATTTAATTTCACGCAGGTCCTAGTACTTAGGGAATACCTTGCTCATCACATGCTGGTCAATGTCCAAGTTTTCCCATAAAATCAGTTCACTGCATTCAACTTGCTCTATATTAAAATCACTTTATATCGCGTCCAAAAGAAAACCTGTGCTTGAAAGTCCATCTTTTTGGCTACATGCCAATGTTTGTTTTATCGATGTCGGTCGATGTCGGCCTGAGTTATGTTAACTTAAAAAACTATTGTTGACAATTAAATGTTGTGTTTGTGCCTGCTATCTGAATGAAGTTTGCTTCATTAATTCCATTTGTTATATATATATAAATAATTTTACTTTTAGACGTAACCTATATAATAATAATATAATATGTCATAAGAAAAAATACATAGAATGTCAGAAATATAATAAAAAGTTTAAAAACTATAGTTACAGATGGTTCCAGTCAGTTAATCATTCACATCAATAAGTTGCCATGTTAAAAGTGTTGAATTAAAACTATTTGTTTAGAACATAAATCAGCAATACCATGATGCCTTTCCCCTCCTTCTCTAGTGACTCCATGAACATACAGACTAGATGTATATACAGATTAGAAGAAGATAAGATAAATGAGAAAGCATATGTACTACAAAAAATCTGCAACTAGTACAATTGGCCGTTTTGGTAGGTGGCCGTTTTATCCTTTGGCCGTCTTGGTATGGTGGCCGTTTTTGCGATTGGCCGTCCTGGTATGTTGGCCGTTTTGACCAGACCCCAGTCAAACACCCCCCCCCCCCTCCCAACACTAGTGACACAGTTTTATTCTTTAACTGTTTTACTTCTTTATTTTTTTGTGTGTGTTTATATATGTATTATATTAATTTTGGGTCATTAGTAATTAAAATGCAACTTACAGTTAGCTCTCAGGACAAAGCTCCTCCTGATCCCCTAATTCTTTCCTGGACCTATCCGTACCATGAGTCTTCAAAATTTGACACCAGTTTGCACACTGTCACTTTCCATGTCACAATACTGATCAACAAAATAATCAATAACGATATGTATGCGTGATAGTGTGGAAGGGGGTTGATCTGTGTCCAGGGGCCATACCTGACAGCAAATAATGTTTGGGGATTAGGGTAACCTTAGGTCAGCACCAGATTCTGTAGTTACATACGAGAATACCAGGTGCTAAGAGGTACTGAATCAACAACTCCTATTACAGTGTATTACAACTATTCAGAGATTTTCCAAGTGGTATTATGTCTGCAACAGAAACTGAGTTAAAAATTGCGAAAGAGAGGGGTGAGTACACAAAGCTGATCAGGGTTATGTAATTTTATAGACAAATACATATGGATCTTTAATGTTTATAAATATTGATATTACAGTAGTCTTGCATAAATCAAATAATTGACTGGAGTTGAACAATACTGAATCTTTGAACAACTCAAACTAAATTTGAATGAAGGATCATTGGCTATTTAATCTAAAGAATCTTTGTTAGATTGTTCGCCACGGTCCTCTTGGCGAAATTTATGTAACTGTGGCTAAATTAAATGCTTGTGTGGCGAAAATCTGTCAAACTTATTGGCGAAAATGCCTCTCAAGTGTACACAAGAGAAACTTGGAATTAGAAACTTATGAAAGCTGCTTCAAATAATGGTGACTAAACTGTCTCTGTTGTGGCTAAAAAAAATTGGACTGCTTTAGCCACAGTGGCTAAGGCTGGAATTAATTCAGAGGAAGCCTAGCTTTCCATAATTCGACTTGCCTAATTGGATTGAAATATGGTCGTCCATTTGAATTCGACATGTGCCAGGTTTACCACTGTTTACTGTAATTTGCAAAGTGAATTCACTTCGTTTCATGTTTATTCCAGGAGGATGGTTCAAGTGCCGTCACATTATGGCTTTCATGTCTTTCTTGGGATTCGTCAATGTGTATGCTTTAAGAGTCAACTTGAGCGTTGCTATGGTTGCCATGGTAAACAGTTCATATGAAGAAGATAAAAACAGTAGTTCAGAGTGTATTGCTGATGTCACTCCTAATGAAACTTATCATGGGGTGAGTATCCTGGTTTTCACTTTTCTTTGTTGTTACGAATTGTAGACACATTGTGTAGCTATTGGCCTACAGCAATCTTAGGGCTGTTCCATTTAAAAAAAAAGGGGGGGGGGGGGACTGAAGATTTTTCAGATATCGGGAGGGGGGGGGGGGTCTTAAAATCTTCAGGTCCACCCCCCCCCCTCTCTTTTAAATGGAACAGCCCTTAGCATTATATATAATCATACTATTTTGGTAAACATGAGAAATGCAGAAAAGAAATAAATAATAACAGTATACATATACAAATACGTGTTAATAAATTATTAATGTCTATATTGTTCATAAATGCGATTTCAGTGTCACCATTTAGGCAGCTCTGCAGTTTCTTAATGACATCTACCAGAACCAAATTGTGCTATGTTCATAAACATCAGCATTTTCACCAATAGAGTCTTTTCACTGAACAGCCCTGAATTCAGCAAGACATAATTCTTTCCTCTCCTCTTATTACTCATTTTGCTTTTCAGACACAGTAGGTAATAACTAACTGATTCCATAAATATAACTTTCTCAGAAAAATAAAAAAACATCAACTAAATGATAAAGTGTCAAATATACATTAAAACGCATTAAAATACTGCTGCTAGGATGCACTTTGCTTCAGTCAATCAGAGTCGAGGGCAGGAACTTTTTCAGCCACTAGAATTGCAGTATTCTGTTTTAGCCACTTGGCGAAAATACAGAGAACCTTCCTTGAAAATCCACTATTAAGGTGCTTTTATCATTCAAGTATTGTAATGAAGTGTTTATTTTTGGTGATGTCATCTAATGTTTGACCTCAGAGCATAAGCTTACTCCAGAGCTCTAGAGTAGGTACCCTATTATGCGCTATTCATGAGCTACATCCCAGCTGGATGTTTGACGTCAAATTGGATGTGCCTTATAATCAGTGTCAATGCTGAGGCAAGTAAATATCCCACCACCAATAGGGTGAATATGGCGTTGACTCCAAGCCTTGTCATCTCATCATTAGGTCTGCCTCTGGCAGCTGGTCAAATAAGTTGGCTTAGTTTTAGGCCAGCATTGAGACATTGAAACATCACATTGAAATATGTTTATCCATTCCAGCCAACCGGTGAATTTCCATGGGACAGTCGACTACAGGGTCAAATTCTTGGGTCTTTTTTCTACGGCTACATTTTCACTCAAATTCCCGGTGGACGACTGGCTGAGATTTTTGGTGGCAAACTGCTGTATGGGTTCGGAGTATTGTGCACGGCTATGTTTACCCTGGTGACTCCTTTTGCCGCGAGAGTGCCTGAATGGGGTGCAGGTCTCTTGATCGCTGTGAGGGTTCTTGAAGGAATTGGTGAGGTGAGTCAATTATTTCTAACTATACCATTGTATTAGTTTGATTTGCACATTTTGTAATCAGTTAAACAACACAATTATACTTGGTTCCCAGAGGATGAATTTGATATACATCATTCTCTAAAAATATAAGACCACTTCAAGCATTCGCTGAGTGGTGAAAGTAGTCTCATACTTTTGGAAGGTGGTGTACTTGCATAGAAAGGCCATCCATAGACTATGGAGTCTATGGTATATCTTGGATACATATTTATCAATTTTCTGTGACTATCATGGCTGAATTAATGCATTTTCATTGGGCTATATTGGGCTTAATTTTATTCTCATCGTAGGCTTTGTTTGCCAACTTGCAGAATTGACAATATACATGTATCGGGTTTAGTGCAGTATAGCGGACCCAAATTATTGACCATATTTCACTATTTTTGACCAAATTTCATTGGCACACAATAAGGTTACATTTGTCAAGAGTAGCAGGGGTTTTGGGGCAGCAGCCTCCAAGAAAAAGCACAAAAAAACTATGATCAATACACAAGTTTGCGTTCTTACTTCACGGCCGCCGTTAGTTTGTGACGTCACTTATTGAATTCAAGCATTTTTACCTCATAGGCCTGGCAACGAGGCTCGCTAAATATGGTCAATAATTTGGGTCCGCTATACTGCACTTTTTTCCTTGTATCTTATTTACTTTTTAAAAGTTTTTTTGTCTTCTTTTACACAGGGAGTAACCTTCCCAGCAATGCATGCATTACTTGCAAAATGGGCACCTCCGTTAGAAAGAAGTAAAATGGGAACATTTATTTATGCAGGCAAGTTTTTATTTTCATCTCTTTGACAATAGTTTCTTGAATATTTTTTAATGAATTTCTAATTTCAACAAAATGATTTCTTCAACATATATATGCAGTTCCAATTTGTTGTACTTCTGCTAATTGGAGACATTCCAAATAAATTGTGATACTGAACTGCAATGTTTCTGAATATTTTGTTTTTCCAGGGTCACAGTTTGGTACAGTTCTCGCTTTACCTCTGTCAGGAATCATTTGTGATGAAATAGGGTGGCCTTATGTATTTTACATCTTTGGTAAGGACTGTTTGATTGATTGATTGATTAATTAATTGATTGATTGGTTGGTTGGTTGGTTGGTTGGTTGGTTGGTTGGTTGGTTGGTTGGTTGGTTGGTATAAATATAGCCTTATAAATGTATTTTGCATGATTGATTGATTGATTAGCCACTTTTGTATAAGTATGACTCAATATTGGGTATCTGATCTAAAATTAAATAGGAGATGATAAGAATGGGAATCCACACCAATTAATAATTTTGCACCCATGGATGGGGCTTTTTTGGGTCTCAGCACAGGCACAATAGTTCATGGCACTACTGAATCATGGAGACAAGATTTGAGAAGGGCTCAAGCTTGAACAGGCCTACCAAGGGTGTATAATTGTGAAGTCGGCAGAGTAGGTCCATTAAATAAGTGAAGACTCTAAAACTGCATACATTGCATTAAGTCCAAATGCTGCGATTATCATGTGCTTTCAAGTTTATCATCAGTTTCTTTTTTTTTGTTTTTCAGGGGCTCTTGCTTGTCTGTGGTTTGTATTTTGGATGTATCTTGTCTTTAACAGTCCTGCTCAACATCCTCGCATATCATCTAGTGAAAAGTTGTATATAGAAAAACAAATAGGAGTTACCCAGGTAATTTTTTTATAAATTTACCATTAATATAAATGTGTACGCAAATTTGTAACCCTAATGTCTAATCCTTGCACAATGGGGAGAAAAAGTACCACAAGAGGTCACTGACACCGTAGCAGATAAGTATTGTTTGATAACGTCATGTATATATAGTGTGACGTCATCCACGCAACAATGGTGAAGTGACGTCATCTTATTGTGTTTTTTTTTCATGTGCTACGGTCGTAGTGCCCCCTGTAGGCTCTGTTACTTTTTCTCCGCATAAGATGTCTAAATGGAGAATTTAGGCCTACAAGAAATTATTAAATCTCTTATAGTTACAACAATTGCAACCTCTCTCAGGAATTACTTGATTAAGGGGGTTTGATCATGAGGTTCTGATGGAAATGAATTAATGTAATGGTCACATGAAACAGGCTGTGCAGACTGCAGACGGCATATTGAATAATTCATTGTGATGTCATCCATTTGGGTGTATACTGTATAATTATGGAACAGACCAAATTACCTCACCAAAATCAATCATACTGAACTACATATCAACACAATGAATTGCCTATATTATACGTAAATATATTTCCTTTTTCAGAGGCAACAATTGCCATGGAAATCTATCCTAACCTCGGTGCCTGTATGGGCTTGTCTAGTAGCCCACTTGACGTATAATTGGGGTTTTTACACTTTACTGACAAGCTTACCAATTTATATGAAAGATATACTTCATTTCAACATATCAAGTGTAAGTAGTTAATTTATTTTTCTAATGTACTGTATTGTAACAATGCTTCTGATCTGAAGCTTAATAAATGTATGTGACCTGCAGCCAGAGGCAGACATAATGATGAGATGGCAATGCTCAAATTTCATGCAAAGTTACACTTGGCAACATTGATTTTCGCCATGACATCAAAATTCGCCACTTAAAATAAAGTGCAATAAACACCTATTAGATGGCTGTCTAAGTGACAGAGTACTGTCAATGATATAAACAATTATTTTGTGGCAAATCAAGACCTTGCAATGTGTATAATCATGTTTTAGAGGGGTGGCGAATCTGAATGACGTGGCAAATTTGAATGTCGCCGAGTGAACACACTTACATGTTCCCCAGCATCCTTGCCCCTGTGTTTATTTTGTTTCTCCAGATCATTCATCATGTACAGTGTAATATTATACAGTGTATATCACAAGTTTTATTTCTATACAGAATGGCATATTATCTGCGCTACCTTATCTAGTGATGTGGATAGTTATTGTCGTGGGAGGACAGATTGCTGATAGGCTGAGAAGTAGACACATACTGTCAACCACTGCTGTGCGAAAAATATTCAACACTATCGGTAAAAACTTTTATTCTTGTGGCTTCTGTTTTTATGCTACTCCATGGGGGAGTGGGGTAAATGTGTAATATGGGTGGACTCCTCCTCTCTCTCACATGCTAGCGGCCCTGAGCGAATACTGGGTGTGTAATAGATTAGAAAAGTCTAATCCAGTCTAATCTAGATTAATATTTTCGTCAATCAACCATCATGAGCGGCAAGAACTTGCCTTAGCGTGCTGCACTTTCCATAGCTATCTATATATATATCATTCTTAATTGTGTCGTTCTTGTGTCATTCTTAAGTTGTCATGATGCCAGAAATTTGCTTTTATGTTGTCAGGTATGATAAGCCCAGCAGTGATTCTAGTCGCCCTTGGCTACGTAAGGTGTGACGCCAAATTAGCTATAGGTCTCCTGGTTGCCGCTGGTGGAATGGCTGGCTTTTCTCAGTCAGGATACAACGTGAATCATCTGGATTTAGCCCATCCTTTTGCAGGTAAGTGAAGAATGGGGAGGAAAAGTACCCAACAGAGGTCACTGCCACCGTAGCAGATAAGCAAAGAATAAGTACCAAGAAGCGTCACTCGCTATACTTTACATTGTAAACGCTGCGCCTCCTTTTCCCAGCATGCATAGCGCGCCGGAGTTCTTTAACGCCCCTAGTGGATTCAGAAATTTCCAGTCAAGTGCGTAGACTTGCTAATTTCACATGAACAAAACATTAAAATGTCATTTCTACATTATTTCATTATCATCATGGGCGAATGGACTAAATATTACCATATTTACGAGGTCAACAAACACCATGTCCGTATCATGGCATATGACGTCATAATCGGTCAGTATGATGTCACTCAATAGTCACCGATTGTTCTGTTTATGACATAGTCAGCTCGGTTAACAATGCGCCTCCTTTTCCCTGTAGGCATAGCGCGTCCTACTTACGAGAGTGTGGGTTCTTCATACTTATTCTTTGAGATAAGTATTGTTTGATGATGTCATCTATTCTTTGACATCCTCAATGCACCTATGATGTAGTGACATAATTTTATTGTCTTTTTCATATGCTGCGGTCGTAGTGTCCTTGTAGGCTCTGTTATTTTTTCACCCCATTGTGTATACGTCAATGTTCAATAAATGATTTGCTATATTAGTGACAAAAATGTTTCATTGCAATTGCTATATTTTTAGGCATTTTGGCCAATTTAATTTTTGAATTATTGATTGTTTCTTTGAATCAAATATGAGTTAATTTGGACAAAAGAACAAACCTTTTCAGAATCAATTTATCAGTACAATTACTGCACAAATTTTTCTTGATAATATGTCAATGACATTCATTCATTCATATGGTAATATACTGGGGGCCGATCAATGCAAACGAAGTTTCTTATTGGGATTAAACACAATTCCAGCTTTCATATCTAAATGGTATTAAATGAGATTATTGACGTTAAATTTCAGGAACCTTGATAGGTATTACAAATACGGCAGCGACCATCCCTGGGTTTCTTGCTCCTCAAGTGGTTGGAGCTTTAACAAATGACAATGTAAGTAGGCCGGCATATATATATATATACAAATTGTTGCTGATGTGCTTAGCTGTCGTCAGTTTTTTAAGACCACATCCTTTGTGTGAACTGAGAAGTAGCACAGGAATATGACGAAGAAACAGAAGAAGAATATTCAGTTTCACACTGAACAAGTTGCACTGTCATCTATTGTTTGAAATAACACATTTCTGGGTTAATAAATGATTATCCAAAATAAAGTTTATAGCAATTTACATGTAATTAGTTCAATAACACAACCATTCCAAAACCCTTTATTTGAAATTTGGACCTTGTCACAAATAGTCGTTTGGTACCAAAATGCATTTAAATAGCAATTTACGTTCAGATGAATTAGTAATATTACAATTTTTTTTTTCAGCACACTTCAGGTCAGTGGCGAAAAGTCTTCATGATATCATCCGTCATGTATGTTATAGGCGCATTATTTTTCCTCATATTTGCGTCTGGTAAAGAACAACCGTGGGCAAAAGGCAATGTACTGGATGAGGATAAAAAAAATTCAGAATCAGGAGGTCGGATTAACACTACGGAAAGACGTTCAAGGCCTTAGGATTTGATTGGTGATTAGATAATGTACTCAGCCATTGTGATCAATCGATTATAAAGTAATTTTTTGTGCAATATGGTAATTCAAGGATATCTATATATATAGGCAATGAAATGACAGAAACTTCGCCCTCAAGCTTGATATATAACATGACATGAGCTACCCGGTTAACATGCCTTGTCGGATCGGCGGTGTCAGACCAAAAGTTGTTGGTCTGACACCAAGCCATCATATCAATCTGGCATGTTATTGGACAAGACATATCAGCTCATCATTTTGTCTGCCTAACCACTGTAACCAGTGTAACTGAACTCAGAGATTATTACAAACAATGGGAACTATTGAGCCAAAAGAAGGGGGCTATCAGTAACTGCGCCTGACAATAATTTAATGATGTCATCTAAATGTGATGTCATCAATTGCACTCAATGACCTCATTGTATGCCTACGTCATCAACAAATGTTTGGGGACAGTTCCTGATAGCTTCAACTGTTGACAAAAAGTAGCCCATTGAAATTACCTAATTAGTGATACTAGTATACACTGTATTGATATTAAACACGTTGGCCAAATGTTGTTGGTCCGACATTAAACAGATATGAAGTATGCCGTATTGATATTAAACACTATAAAGTAGACTGTTTAGGCTAAAAGTTTGTTTGCCATTGCCACAGATATTTGAAGTCAGAGCTACTTCTGTTTTCACTGATCATATTGTTCTTGTCAAAAATATACTGTGCCAATGCCAATTAAGACATTGGGGGAGCTTCGTTGCTAATAAAGTTTGCTTCCAATGGTAAATGATTATCTTGGGATCAAAGTTTTTACCTGCAGTGCATGCATTATTCTCTAATAATTTTCACAACATGTCTTTCACAGAGATGTACAGATATCTATATATTTGATGAAAATAATAAGATAATTTTTAGTATTAATAAGTGCCTTTCACTGTAAATGTTCATAAAAATTAGGTAATACTATTTATGTGAAAAAATATATATATTTAAATAATAATAATTAGTAATGGTATTGTTTTACTCTCTGTTGTATATTAGCTTATATTTGATTATTAATACCAAGTATTTTAATTTATTTATTAATCAGTATTTTGTTACTTCATGTGTATATATATGAGTTATCTCATGATATATATGTCAGTGTTATCATATCAAACATTATATCGGTTATCAATATTGATCTTAATTTTTTTTAACTATTAAAATTAAATATTAATTTAAATATGTATACATTCCATTTGTTTCTTTAAACTTGTTTTTTTAAATATATGCTACATTTGTATTATGATTTATGATGCAGAGCTCTAGGTTAGCTCCCTGGGTAAAGTCTTTTATATAATAATGTTTTATTTTTATTTTTTATGTTTACCGCAGTCACGTTACTTTTTCTGTATGAAGGAAATTCAATTTTTATTTTGTGGACATTTAATGGACCAATTTTATAAGAAAACAATACTCTTGTTGACCTAATTTTAATATATGGCATAGGGTTGCTGTATTTGATTAATTGTTGTTTTCTTGAAGCGTTTATTTTTATAATACTCTACACATACAGTATACCCTATGTTACACAAATGTGATGTGTAGCTTTATGAAAATTGTTGAAAAGATTTACATATATATATGTACTCGATCAAATACTTTACCATATTTAAAGATCTTTGTAAAGTCATTGAAATAAACTTGCATTTAAAAATCAATTATATTGTTTATTTATCAAATTATAATCCCTCATCAAGTTAATGTTAAAGAAGGGCCCACAATGTTGTTTGCACTTCAATAACAGATACCTAATTCTTCAAAAATTTGCAGTAACGGATTTCATCTTCCTAAAGCCAGTGCACCATCTTTGCGTAGCTACGCTAGGCTCGATTACTAGTCGCGATCTGTGGCCGCCAAATTAGTGCACAGCAACTTGACCTGCAGTGACGGCTGAGCGTTTTGAAGTGCTGGTGGTCCCCCTGCGTTGGCTCACCTACTTTTTCACACGCCTAGAGGGACACAATAATATTATAAACAGTCTGGAACTTTGCAAAATCGTCACAAATAGAATAATTAACCTGGAATAAATTACCAAATGATGTTGTGACTGCACCAAGCTTAAACGCTTTTAAAAGGAGACTGGACAAACATTGGAAGGACCATCTCATGAAGTTTGACCCTGAAGAAGGACCGCCATAATCACCTGAGAATCAGATATGACCCACCGTAATATTATAGAATTCTAGTTCACTAGATGATAAAGTTTCTAGCCATTATATTATATCGATTTAATGACTTACTAATTTTTGTGGAATTAGGAAGCCGTATGAAACGGCTTCCTGTCCACGTAAGAGTATCCTGTATAAGTTGGTATTGGAGACAGCATAAGGCGGTCTCCTGTACCCCCAAATTCATACTGATTTGAACCCGCACGCCGCGCATGTTCATATTGATTGGCACTAATAGCTCGTTAAGCTCATTAGTCTTAAGCCGGGATCGATTGAGCAGGCGACAAAGCTTATCAGGAGTGTGATTCCTCAGAACGTCAATTAACGGTTGAGAATTCTCCTCCCTTAGTTCCCATTAAGAGATATAGTTGGTGGGTCAGGGACTATTTAATTTTTTTGATTTGTCACACAAAGATGTGTACATGGTGTGCTCTCTTGGGAGGATTTGGTGGCCTTAAATAAGGCCATAAATTTTATTGGAGTTTTCTTGTTTTTTCTACTGGAACATCTACCGGAACAGGATCTCAACAGGTGGCTCATGTTGAGCGGAGTCGAACTGGTAGGAAGATAATCACTGCCAGACAGTGAGGATCCCACTGAAGGAGGGTTCAAGGAAAAAGAACCAGGCACCACTGGAGAAGGTACAGCAGAGAAGACACCCAATGAAGATGAAGGCCCAGGTCCAGAAGACTGGTAGGTACCTCCAGGCTGGAACGTGGCAACTGAAGAAGCTCCTGCAGGCTGTAAAGAAGCTGAAGCAGATGTCGACGGCTGTGTAGACATCATCTGCAAGGTAGTCCATTGTTTCTCAGGAGTAGCCTGCTGGAACTGGGTGAACGTCAGCTGAAACATCTGGGCCTGCTGCTGCTGCTGATGGAGCTGCTGCTGATGGAGCTGCTGCTGAATATTCAACTGCTGCTGTTGCTGCTGCTGCTGCTTGTTCCTCCTGACTTTCGTCTTCAGCTGCAGGAAGAACGACATCAGCTGGGCTTCGACGTCGTCATACATGTCCCAGTCCAACTGAAGACACTCAGAATATATGTAGTCAGTCATCGAGTGGATTCTCTGCGTCTTCAGATGTGCAGGAGGAGGAGGCGGAGGAGGAGGAGGAGGCTGTGTGATGGCTTTCATGTACTGGTCAATCCTTGCAGCTGTCTGCTGAGCAGACTGGACTATGTCAGCTAATTTGGAGCTTGATGCAGAAGAATGATCACCAGTATTCTTCCTCTTCTCGAGGGGACCACCCTTGGTTGTCGCTGGGAAGACTGGACTTGGCACGACTTCAACTTCTTCAACTTCTTTCAGTTCTTCAGGCCCAGAATCTGCCTGCCCTGCACTGGAACTGTCATCCAAGTTGGGCAGTTGCTTCTTGCTCTTCGCAATCTTCTTCTTTGGGTTGACAGCTTGACGAGACAACACCCTGGAGATGTGTTGCTCAAGGAACCCAAAGTTGGCGATAATCCACTTCTCCTTCTCTGTCGGATTTCTCTTGGCTGTACCGAAAGGGCCCTGCTTGATGAGCTTCCCAGCACTGGTTCTGATAGACTCAAGCCATGTCTTCAACTGTGGCCCAGTACAGGGGACACTGAGGGTCTGTGCCTTGTCATCGATGAGCCTCATCTTCCTCTGATGATCCTTGTAGTCATGTCTGGTTCTGTCATAGAATATGTCATTCTCCCAGTACCAGTCAGCGATGTCTTGCTCATCATTGGGAGGTAGAAAAAGCTTCTCAGTCTTTCTTCTTGGCTTCTTCTGAGATGCAGCAGGAGCAGTGGCGGAGGAGGCCTGGGTGGCAGGAAATTCACTGGCATCACTATCATCATCTTCTTCTTGGGTGTCTCTTCTCCTTGTCTACATCAAAGTCTGGATCTTTGTCGCTGTCATCCATGTCAACATCAGAAGACTTGACAGTGGACTTAGCAGAAGACTTGGCAGAAGACCTGGCAGGAGACTTGGCAGGAGACCTGGCAGGAGATATGGCAGGAAACCTGGCAGGAGCGTGATAAGTAGAACTGGCAGGACTAGCAGGAGCTGCAGGAACACTGGACTCAAACAATTCTTCCCTGGAGGCAAGTGAAGAAGACTCTTCTTCTGTGACTTTTTTCTTTCCAAGATTGCATCTCTTCTTGGGTCCCATGGTGAAATGGTAAAGTTGAAACAGCAAACAGGAACAACAACAGCAGCAGAGAAGAATACGGCGAGGTCGATCAGTTTCTATCTGTTGAGTTCAGCAACATTTATTTACACGACGATTGATTGTTGGCTTTAAAGTTGACTTTATTGTTGACATTAGTCGGTGAATCTACAATTATATCAAATTAACCACCTTAAGTATAATGTTAGCAATACAAGCAAATCATATCAAAAGGCAATGTAAGTATATCAAAACACATATGACATGTTAATGCAAATAAATTAATGTCTTTAATCAATAAATTAATATCTCAATTGTAATATTAGACATAATAAATTGACAAACCAATTGATTAAATAAACAATAAATTGTCCCACAAAATAGGCATTTTAAGCTCCCATAAATCAGGTAAGAATACAATGTAACCCAAACTCAATAATACTCACAAATATGTTGCATATTCCCATTAGTGCTGACTCAAGTATGCCATTGTCACATTCAAGTTAACCATTTAAGTGAACAGATCTTCCCATTGTGAGATTCAACTGCCAACTGATTTCAAATTGGAATGCAAGTGGAAGTCCACTACTGAGCATGCTCATTAGGAGGTCCACTCAAGCATATAATTGGGTCAACAGCTATTTTTAGACCAGCACATGTTTGGACCTATTTGTAAACAACGCAGTTTGCAACACTCCCCCTGGTTTAAATGTTTAGGTTTAATCACATAGATCACTTTTTTTTTGTTTTTGATAGTACCAAAATACAACTGTACACATTATTCATGACAAAATTGACAGTATGATATCAAAAAACACCTTACAACCATTGTACAATTCACAATAAATCATTCATTTATGTACACCTTCAAGTAGAACAATCTTGGATATTGGTCTCTCTAAACATGTGGATTTGGTTTTAATCTTGACTGACCTAACAAGATCATCTTGGCCTTTATACACTTCTACAACCAAGCCCATAGGCCATACACCTCTTGGGGTGTTTTCATTTGCAATAAGAACCAAATCACCCACTTGAACATTTGGCTTCTCATGCACCCATTTACTTCTGCATTGAAGCTCTGGCACATATTCTTTTAACCACCTTTGCCAAAATACATTGGCCAAATGTTGGACACATTTCCATTGTTTTCTGAACAAATCTGTTTCTGAAAATATGCCAGGCGGCAATGAAGGGATTTCACGCAGGAGAAGCAAATGATTTGGAGTGAGAGGTGCAGGGTCATCAATGCTATCACTGGCCTTTGTTAAAGGCCTACCATTTACCATTGCCTCAACTTCACAAAACAATGTATGAATTGCATCATCGGATAAACCCTCAAGTTACTGAGACATACCATTCAAAACCTATCGGATGGTCCGGATCATCCGCTCCCAGACACCCCCCATGTGGGAAGCGCCAGGAGGGGTGAACCGCCACTCGATACCCTTTGACACAAAATGTTTTTGAAGACTCGGATCATCATTTACAATGGCACTTACATTATTGTCAATCTCAGACTTAGCACCTACAAAGTTTGTGCCACGATCAGACCAGATACACAAGGGTGTACCTATTCTAGACGTGAACCGTCTGAAACCATTGAGAAAACTAGCTGTTTCTAGACTATCTAATTTCTCAATGTGAATCGCCCTTGTAGTAAAACAGGTAAAAACACAACCATATCGCTTTATAGAACTTCGACCACGTTTTACCATGAATGGCCCGAAACAGTCTATGCCCACATACGAATATGGTGGCTTGCCGGGTTCCAAACACTCTTCCGGTAAGTCAGCCATCCTCTGAGTACACCTGGATGCAAACAACTTTCTGCAAGTTACACAATTGAATGAGACTTTTTTGACAATACTTCTGATACGGGTAATCCAGTACTTGGTTCTAATTTTGCTGACAACCCATTCAGTGCCCAAATGGGCCTCATTGTGAAAACTAGAAGCAATCAGAGAAGCAACCCTGTGAGAATGAGCTACAAGAATTGGCTGTTTGCTTTCAATTGGAACTTTCGCATTTTTGAGCCTACCCCCAACTCTGATTACACCATTTTTATCCAAGAAAGGAGAAAGATCCTGGATAGAACTTCCGACTCCTACACTCTGACCCTTTTGTAACCGAGACAATTCAACACTGAAAGACTGACTTTGAACAAAACGGAGAATGGTGATTTCAGCATCTTTAACATCAGATACAGATAAACTGCCACGAAGCGACTTTTGAGTTCCCTTTAAGCAAGATTTGACCTTTAGAATCCAAGCAACAGCTCTCACCAAATGACTCCAATCGGAGTAATAGTTTATCAACTTTTCCATTGGGTGGACCATTGACTGAGTAGCACTTGCAACCATGGATACTTTCCTGACCTCAGGAAGATCATCTGTAACTTCAGCGTCACACTTAGAAAGCTCCCATTCACTTTTGTGGTATCTGAGAAATCCTGGACCCTCTAGCCACAATTTGACATTCAAAGATTCAGCAATTTGAGGTCTAGTCAATAGATCTGCAGGATTCTCAATACCAGCAATATGATGCCATTGCTTTGGCTCAGATAAATGCCGAATAGTACTCACACGATTAGCCACAAACACCTGAAACCTTCGAGAATCATTGGATATGTACTTGAGAACTACTTCACTGTCTGTCCAGAAGTGAATTTCCGTCAACTTGAGATCCAACTCCCTGCTAACCACTTGAGCCATCTGGGCTGACAACACAGCGGCTTGAAGCTCCAGACGGGGAATGGTGACAGTCTTTGCAGGAGCCACTCTCGTCTTAGCTAACAACAATGCAGTGTGAATAAGACCATTCCAACTGACACATCGCAAGTAACAGCAACAACCATATGCAGACATGGAAGCATCACTAAAGTAATGAAGTTCTAGCATAGCATCATTGTACTGACCGGGCTTAACGCATCTGGAAATTCTGAGAATTGAGAGATACTTCAGACCTTCTATCCATCGAAGCCACTGTTCAGCAAGATCAGCGGGTACAACATCATCCCATTTTAAACTAGTCACTTTCTGAAAAAGAATTTTTCCTGCAACAAGAAATGGACCCATGAGCCCCAGCGGATCATACATGGATGCTAAAATGCTTAACATTGACCGCTTGGTGACTGATTGCATCAATTTTGGATTCACTTTTACATCAAAGTACAGATCATCATTTTGGATATCCCATCACAAGCCAAGTACTTTACTGTGAGACTCTGGATTCAGATCTTTGACTTCGTTTGCCAACAATTCATTTGGGATCTGATTCAAAATAGAAGCGTCATTAGCCACAAATTTGGTGAGATTGAAACCACCGCTACCCAATACTTGTCTCGTACCTTGGATTACATGCATAGCTTCCTCAACACTTTTAACGGACTTCAAACAGTCATCGACATAGAACCCCTTTAGGACAGTGTTTGCTACAACAGAACCAACATCATTGTCAACCAGAACTCGTCTCAAGGCATAAGTTGAGCTGCTCGAACACCAGACTCCTCCAAAGACATGGCGAGTCATACGAAACCGAACTATTTCATCATTGTCATCTAGCCACAGAAAACGAAGCACATTTCTATCTTCTGAAGGAATTAGAACCTGATAATACATAGCTTCTACATCTGCCATCAGAGCATATTCATGTTGCCGAAACCGTAACAAAACATGCAGCAATTTGTTATTTATATCTGGGCCTTGTAGACATTTATCATTCAAGGATTCACCCTTGAACTTTGATGCACAGTCAAAAACTATTCTGACCTTATCGGGTTTCTTATCGCTCACCACTGCTTGATGAGGCAAGAACCAAACCTGATCCTTTCGTCTGAGTTCATCAATTGGTACTAGTTCTGCATAGCCAGCTGCAACAAGCTTTCTCATTTCATCCTTATACCTCTCAAACAAACCTCGTTTCTGCAAGGATTTCAACAGGGATTTCAACCGAGATTCAGCAACCACATAGTTATTTGGAATTACTACACTCTCCTTCCAAGGTATTGGAAGTTCATAGTGCCCATCAACTAATTTGACCTCTCTGTCCCACAATTCAAGAACTTTACGATCATCATGAGAATAGCCTAGAGCATCATTACTGAAATCTCCCTTCTCAATTTCCCATAACTGATTAATCTTGCTCTCTAATGGACTGGCACTAATGAAATTTGACATAATTTTTTTTTTTGCCAATGGGACCACCTTTCGTTTCTGGTCCATTTAAAGTCCAGCCAAAGAGAGTGCGACAAGCAAATGGTTCATTTCTTTTTTTTTTTCTAATTTCTAAGGGCAACAATGCTTCTGAGTTATCTTGACCAATCAATAATTGGACCCTTTGACCTTCAGCTACTAAAGTTATGCCTTTAATGTGAGCCATTTTGCCAACATTCAATTCAGAAGTTATGACCGGTATGCTATCAACAACATATACATTGGACATCTGCAAGGATTCTCTACCATCCAAAGATGCAATACACAAGTTTACTGCAACCGAAGTACGATTTTCTTCCCCAGTCAACGTGTTTATGGTATAAGATACATCGGTGCCTGTAAGCTCAAGAGAATCAACTAATGACTGGGTACAGAAACTGTTACTAGACCCTGTATCTAGCAGAGCACAGACATCTTTCTTGCCATTAACATTTACAGCAACCACAGGCATGTGAACATCTACACTTGTACTCACACTGGCATTCACCATGCGGACAGCTACATTGTCATATGGCGGTCTTCTGGAACCACCACCTTCACTGACGGATCCTGTAGACGATTGACTGTCGTTCACATGGATAAAATTGGTATGGCGTTCTCCACACCCTGGAACTGAACAAGTAGTGTTTTTGCGACAATCAACAGTTTTGTGATTAGATAATAAGCAATTTTCACAAAGCTTAAACTTATGAACTACAAAGCGACGTTCAACGGCTTTCATGCTTTTAAAGTCTTTGCAATAGAAAAGCTTGTGATCACCCTTACAAACTACACACTGTCTCCTAACCGCTAAGTTAGTATCTGTTATACCAGAAGAGAATGCAGATGTGGAGTTTGATGACTTGTGTTGAGACTTGGAATTGCTGGAACGTGCACCACGGCCGTACATCGGATCATTGGCTTCCTGAGCTTCGTTGGTGAGAAAATCAGCAAAGTCTTCGAAACTAGGATACTTTCCAGAAGAGCGCTTGATCTCCATGACTTTGCGTGTCCAGCGATGCTGTATGAATGGCTGCAACCTACTCATAACTTCGACAATACAATGTTGGTTGTCAATTTCTTGAATACGATCAATCTGAGAAAGAGTACGATAACCATTGTTCACCTCATCTGCGAGATCTTGAATTTCTTCAGCAGTTCTGACGGCTTTACCTCTTCTTATGCTCCTAATAACTCTTTCTGTGATGAGATGATCATCACCAAACCGCTGCTTCAGTATAGCTCTCGCTCTCTTGTAACCATCTTCCAACAGAATGCACGTTTCAATGGAATCACGTGCTTTTCCCGTAGTGTACTGGAGCAGTCTGGTCAGTTTGATGGAGTCTTCATCGATGGACTTCACGCATTCATCAAACAGGGCAATGAAGCAATGATAATGGAGAGGTTGACCTTTGAATTTCACAATTTCTGCCTTGGGCCAATTCAGGGCGCTCATTAACTCTGCCGAACTAGCCATTTCCTTCTTGGGAAGTTCTTGGGACAAAGTAGGCTGAGATGGCTGGACTGCATCTTCCGGTTGAGTTTTGACAGGTGTGGGTACAGTCTTGAGCCATCCTCTGGCACACTTCACAGCCTCAATATAACGTTGATTCACCTCAAGGAAATACTTGTCACTTGTAGCAATATCGGCTTCTGCATCTTCAGGCAAAGCATAATGATACTTGTCATGTGCCTCATCGAATTTATTGAATGCTTCTTTCATTTTCTGCAAATGAGATGTGATGGCGTCTGCATCTTCTTCAGCTAGAAGTCGCTCTAAGGCAATGAAGTGTTTACTAACCACTCCTTTGTAGGCAGATCTTGACTTTTTATCTTCATCAGACATGTTGACTTGTGTTGGTGAGTTGGCAGTTGTAGAGATGTCTTTGCCTGATGTATTTATTCACTGTTGAGTTCAGCAACATTTATTTACACGACGATTGATTGTTGGCTTTAAAGTTGACTTTATTGTTGACATTAGTCGGTGAATCTACAATTATATCAAATTAACCACCTTAAGTATAATGTTAGCAATACAAGCAAATCATATCAAAAGGCAATGTAAGTATATCAAAACACATATGACATGTTAATGCAAATAAATTAATGTCTTTAATCAATAAATTAATATCTCAATTGTAATATTAGACATAATAAATTGACAAACCAATTGATTAAATAAACAATAAATTGTCCCACAAAATAGGCATTTTAAGCTCCCATAAATCAGGTAAGAATACAATATAACCCAAACTCAATAATACTCACAAATACGTTGCATATTCCCATTAGTGCTGACTCAAGTATGCCATTGTCAAATTCAAGTTAACCATTTAAGTGAACAGATCTTCCCATTGTGAGATTCAACTGCCAACTGATTTCAAATTGGAATGCAAGTGGAAGTCCACTACTGAGCATGCTCATTAGGAGGTCCACTCAAGCATATTAATTGGGTCAACAGCTATTTTTAGACCAGCACATGTTTGGACCTATTTGTAAACAACGCAGTTTGCAACACTATCAAAGGCAGAGGTGTGAATGAAGTTTGCCTCACTGCGAATGATTATATACTGCTGGTCGAGGTCACATGACGAGCCAACCGGCCCTGCAACCGTCCTTCACCCGTCATTCACCCGTCGTTCACCTGTTATTCACCTAGCAGCCGGTGACTTACTCGTGGCACACGTGAATCATACGTAGCGTACGTAGGTATTGATTTTTCTATACGTAGAAACCGGTGACTTATCCGTGGTACACGTGAGTGCACATGTAGAAGCCGACAGTTTAATCGTCGCACACGTACCTCTTCCGCTGGGTTCTTGACGCCCATGTGTATGACGGTTAACCCACCAGCTTCTACGAGTGTCTCACGTGTGACGTGGCGTATGCCATGAGTGCCTCTACGGCAACGACAGCTTCACTACGATTGCTTACTATAAACAATCACCCGTGAGTTTTCTACGAAAGTTTTGAACATGAGCAAAACATCTGTCGAATTTTGGTGGTTGTTCTCGGTTCAGGGACGACAAAGGAATCGAGTAAGTGTGTTCACCGTCTTCTACGACAACCTCCCAATAACCACGGTTGCAGTACATATGCCAAATTTTGCGTAATATTACATCATTCTACGAGAGCAATACAACTTCACCGGGAAAACCGGCTATGTGAGAACCTCCCTTTAGATGCAAGATCGATTCATTGTTTGCATGCTATAAATGTGAAATAGTTTGAGCTTTGGACTTGATATAATGTCACTAGTGTATAACACATTATTTGTATTTGGTCTTTATATGTAGTTTTTATTGTATCATACAGTACCATGCATTGGTAAGTGAACCCCCCCCCCCCCCTCCCTCCCAAGAATCATCATCTAGAAAGTGACAGTTTATTAAGATTCACAGCTTTTAACTATATACAGAGTGTCTTGATGAAAGGACATCAAATGGTTAGTGTATGCTATTTGATTGAAAGAACTTTAAATTCAGGGTTAGGGCTGGAAAATGTGGTATTTTGTTTCAAAATTTTTGAGTTTTTTGAAAAGGATTTGATATCATATCCTGTGACTATCATCAAATGATGAATTTGAATGTTTCCTGCCATTTCTGAGAAATAGAATGTCCTGTGAATGTCTCAAAAGGATGAGAATAGATGTAGTGCGATTAGTTAGTCTCTTCATGAGCTACATCCCAGCTGGATGTCATTCGGATGAGAGGTTCTATGCTGAGGCAAGTAAAAGATCCCACCCAAGGGGTAAATGTGTAACATGGGTGGACTCTTCCTCAGTTCCTCTTTAGCTCTCGCCTCATTCAACCCTCGCTAGCGACAAGAACTGCCTTATAGATCTATAGAAGGCTGCACTTTCCATATCTATCTATCTAGTTGCATACTCCTTTAGCATGTTTAGTGTCTAGCACTCAATTACCTGAAACTTTGTTAAGAAATGTGTAACAATCTGATTATATTTTAATTCACTTTTTCAAATTTAAGACCAAAATTTAATTCGTTATGGGCATACAAATTTAGCATCACTTTGCACACAAAATAATGGATTATTTCATTCATTGAGAATTGAATGATTCAACTGCTGTCAATTTTTCCAAGTTCAGTAACAGAATTTCACTTCAGAATCAATTTCATTAAAATTTACGATTTTTTAAAGAATATTAAAAATGCAGTTTTTAAGACTTCTTAAGCCTTAAATATGATAACCTGGATCTAAGACCTTTTTTAATTTTTTACTTTCCAAGATGCGCAGCCTGACCAGGCATGATAACTAAAGAAACTACAAGTTATATCTGAAATTTATATTAAAAGCTATTAAACTAGATTTGAAAACAAGGGTGGTAAATAAGGCCTAATGTTTCTCTTAATGTTACATAACTTTGTTATACATCAGCTTACATCGTAATTCTGGAGTCCCTCACAAGATGGTTAGTACCCTCTGGGTCCAGAAGGGGTCGCCTAGTGGGCAGTGGTATTCTGGGTACTGCTGCCATCTACTGGGGAACTATACAATCACTTGTTAAATTCTAAATAAGCTCCATATGTACCATACGAGTCACATGTTGTTGTGGAGTCATAAAGGCTCGTTTTACAACATTGTACTTGGTGTCTTTGCTGAGGCTAGGAAAAGCCCCACCTGCACATGTTGTGGACTCCTATCATCTCATTACTTCTGTTGCATCTATATGAGGCTGAAGTAATAATGAGATGATATGGCTCCAAGTGCAGCATGTACTCCACATTTGCCCCAACAATTAAGTACAATAAACACCAGTGTTACCTAAAGTTGCCAAAATAATTACACTGAACCGGCTTGCAAATCGGTTCAAGTATGAGTCTTTTTCAAGTTTATAGGAGTATGCTATAGCATATGCCAGCTTACATTGGCTATTATATTAATTTTTTTGGGATTTTGGGCCGAATTTCCTATATATTCCTATATTTATTCTCACTTGATCTGTCGGGTTATTTAAATATCCTCACAAACTGATCTTTTCTGTCTTTTCTGCCTGTCAGGGACCAGTCATTAGAGTGAGACAGAGTGGGATATCAAGATGCAGTATTCATCAATAAAAAATTTTATTATATTTTTTTAGAAATTGTAAAATGGGTTTAATTGTAAACTCAAAATCTGAGACTTGCTAGATCATTAATACAGTTATGTGGTCTAATTTGTGAAGTTGAAAAAGCCCTATGTATGACAGATAGAAATCTATAGGTTACTTTGGATTAGGGGAGGGGGACCTTTTTTGGGGTAGTGCCCCCCGCCGCCACCCGAGTGTTAGGCGCCGATAACAAAAAGCCTAATACAAAACCGCCGAAATTTTGATATATTTCCCGGAAGATTCAAGGTTCCGCAGAGACAGGGGAAACCCCTTGATGGTTGTGATGGTTGTGATGGTTGACCTAGCTTAGTTTACTCATCAGAGTCTTTGGGGAAACCCCTTGATGGTTGTGATACTAACATTATCTTTCTGTTGTTTATCACATGTATGGAAAATATTAAGTTCACACCTATTTCTTTTAAGTACTGTAGTTTTTAAATTGAAATGTATATATTGCCCATGTATATCAGCTCTTTAACATACAACATATTAAATAGTCCATCAACATATATACGAATTCACTTTCTTAAAAAATTTTTATTTATTTTTTGTTCCGACTGATCCAGTATATGGGTCAAAATTTGAAAACCCTGAAATTTCAGCTTTCCAAGAAAAGGAGTGAAACCCATATTTTCAAGAAAGGATGTGCTAACTGAAATAACCTCCTTGGAAAAATAATATGGGGGTGAATTAAAAACTATTATTATTTATTTTATGGGTAATGGCCATAGACCATGCATTTTTTAGTCTTCAGTAGAATCTTTTTTGTGATATGTTTGCCAACAGAAAATGATACACAGAGTGTCTGTATGCACCTTCAGGTTTTTATACAGATAAATTCTGGAGACAACTATTTCAGGTTTATCAAATTTTGACCCATGTCTTTGTTTTGGTTATTAATCACTCAATTAGGCCTATAGGCCTATTATAAAACGTAAATTTGAATGTCGGCCTATAAATATTTATATGGTATAAATTAACTAATGCTTGCACAATGGCGCACTAAACAAAGAATTTTGGATATATCTGGTATAATTAACAGCAAGTGCCCCCCCCCCCCCCCCCCCCCCCCCTTCGACGTCCTGTTAAAGTGGGCGGATCGAGCGGGCCTAATTTTTGGACTGCTATAAATAGGGATAGGCTGCCTGAGCAGCATCAATGGGATCAGATTCTAATTTTTGGCATTAGAGTGCAGGCGTGTTTACAAGTGTGAACAAATACAAACAGCTTGGCGATGAAAACCGCAAGTGTGACCGCTCTTTCAGGCCGACCAACCAAAATGGTTGATGGAGAGTTTCGGGAGCCTATCTCTTGCAATTATAAACGAGCCATTTCTGACAGAGAGACGCTGGGAGTTTCACATGTCATCGGGGCTGAAGAAAGATGCAGCATAGCTGTTGATTTCTTCAGCAGAGATGAGTGTAGGAAGTTCGCAAATCCGCGCGAAGTTTTTTTTACGGGAAGAAAATACAGCGGCATCAGCGGCTATTTAGTGTGGTTCCACATAAGTGCAGCCGAATGCGATGCCAAAACACGGCTGCAGGATTACTATAGAAACATACTGGTGGATAACGGCCTGTTTGAAGGCCGCTGGAAGCTGAGTAATCTGGGAACTTCAACGGTATTTCAGAATAGGTTCAGCCTGGCTTATGCTAAGCGGGACCGCGTCCCGCAGGCCCGCTACCATTGCGGGGTGAACGAGTTGATCTTAAGCTACAAAGAAGCCTTGGGGATCACTGAAATTGAATTCAGGGTTCACGGCACCACTTATTACCCCTTGGAAGTGATGCATTCCGTTTTAATTTGCCCCGCAAACAGTGCTGATTTAGGCGACTATCCGTTGATTGATGTAAACCCAACTGGTAGGGAGGAAGCAGTCGTGGCGCCGCCATCAGTTATTTCAATAATTAAAAAAGAAAATGGCAAATACAGCATCATCTGGAAGCCATACTGCACCAGAAATGAGTATAATGTGAAATGGGATCACGTCACTTTTGTTTTTTATTTTCCGTCCGGCGGACCCCAGCATTTGGAACTACCCGTGCCCCACAAGCGGCAAGATAAGTTACTTCCGAAAGACAACCGTTCTCGGGAATTTGGCGAAATGATCAACGTCACTGCCAAACGTCGCTTTCCCGAACAAAATTCAGACCCGAAAAAGCGTAAAACTTGCGAAACCTCAGTTTAATTCGTTGCAGCGCGGTCTATTTATTCAATAAAGATATTTATTTTGATTCGTTTTTGTCAGTTATTTATTACTTATTTATTATAATAATAATTATAATTTAAGTTTATATATATATAGGCCTATATAGATTCTATATAGAATCTAGGCCTACTCTATTTTTCTAAAAGGAAAAAAAAGAAATTGTCAGGCATGATCTGGTTGACTGTAACTTTAGACAACATGAATTATTTTTTTCTTTCAGATTTACGTAAAACCTACGTACGTGTAGTCTATGTTTGCCACCACTTGTGTTTATTGTTTTTTTAAATAGACTTATATGCCATATGTCTTTTTTTTGGAATAAAATCGTTATTATTATGTGAACAAATTAGATATATTTTGAAACTGTCCTTAAACATGTGACTCAATATGCAAAGCCTGATACAGGACTGTTGACTCTAATATTGCATAATTAGATTTCTAAGCTAAAACTGGTCACATTTTTACATGATATCGAGGTATAATCCTAATTATACCTATTTATTTTTAAACATTGTCCTCTATACTTCTGAGCACCAGCAAAATGAATCAAGAGTTTTAAATGGTGCTACTTTTTGTTGGTTCCAACACATAGGCCTATGTGACATATTGGCTCACCACTGCTCTAATAAGTGTAGTATTAATTTGGTCTTGGTTAAAAAAAAAGTAATTAGGCCTAATCCATGATTTAGTCATACCATATCATATCATATCATATCCTATCTCATAAAGAAGAAAATATTTTGAAATACATGCATCATTGATGGATCAATAGATCAATAGATAGATCTACCTATCTATCTATCTACCTATATAGACGTCTACCGATCTACCTACTTACCTATCTTTCTATCTACCTATCTAATTATCTATCTATCTATATCTACCTTCCTACCTACCCATCTTTCTATGTATGTATGTATGTATGTATGTATCTATCTATATATCCTAACTTTCTATCTATCTATATGTGGCAAAAGTGGCCTTTTCGACGGAAAAGATTAACACCATATGGGATTAGTTTGTTTCTCTCTCTGAGTGTCAGCTGGGGGTCGGAGTCAGGAGAACATTAATTACTGGTCATATATCTTGATTAGGGACTGCCAGAATGTGGTGGGGGCCGGGTCTCTGACAACTTGCTCACAAGGGGGGGGGGGGGGGGGGGGGTGCAAGTCGGGGTGAAATGACGGTACGAGTGGAGGCGCTGTTAGCAGCTTGGGTCTGTGTTGTGCGCTACAAGCAGTGGCGTAGCCATGGGGGGGGGGGGGGGGGGCGATTATTTGATATGGACCCTTAAGGTCGTTTTGGCCATGACCAAAGATACCTGCACAGTTTCAGAGGGAAATACTCATTTTCTTTGGATATGCTAAGAAATATTTAAATTACCTATATACTCTACACTCTTTTGATCTGTGGGACATTCTCTGCAAAATACTGGCATTTCAAGTTACTGGCATGTTTACAAGCATGTTTCCCAGACTAAAATATGTAAGGCTATACCCTGGATAGTTGCAAAAATGGACTCAAAACTTATCTTTTCCGGAAATTTTATGAATAACATTTTCACATTTATAAGTGCTGGAGAGCAATTTCATTGAATTTAGCGATATAAGTAACCTATTCTTATTATCATTATTATAAAGTAACGCATCAAAACATTTTAGCTCATTTTGCTATTTATCGGTAAAATTGGAATTAACCAACTACAAATGTTCTATCCATTTGCTATACTGCAATCACTATTATAAGATCAAAATTTTGCAGGATTCCTATATTGCAAGGCTGAATTTTTTAAGTTATGTGGCCTACAAAACTAAACATAAGTCATGGACGTAAATTTTACGTCCATGCATTAGTGAAGTGATTTTACGTGCAACAACGATTTTTTTTTCTGTGCAACAACGGGTTTTTTTGTGCGCAGCAACGTTTTTCTACAGCTGTGCACAACAATAATTTTCTACCGTGCAGCAACACCACTGCTTAAATTTGTACTTCTGTTATTTTGGTTTTGCACCCAGGCTAGTTGTATTTGCACACACGTACTAAATTGCCCCCCCCCCCCCCCCGCAAACACTTAAACACCCACCCCATCTGTTTTCTCTGCAGTGGCATGCCAATAAATTTGTCTTAGAGCAACAAACTTCTAACACCAACTCGCCGGAAGCAACTCGTCCGCCTGAAAACATACTGTTGGCGCGAGTGGCTTTGCGGGGGTGCAAGTCCGGCCGTCTACCCCCCCCCCCCCCCTCCCCCATCCTAGCAGTATTATCACTTCAGCTCCCTGTAATTTAAGCCCACTGCACACGGGAATCACATATGATGGCATCACAACCCCTTCTTGTGATGCCAGCATAATGTGCTGCACACGGAGATGGACCCCATGACAGAGTCACAACCCCTCACTAGCCATTATGGAGTTGTTGCAAATCAGGGTTTGCTACATTCTAGGTCAAGTCAAAACCCCTCGCATCTGATTGGCTATTAGCAGGCCAGGCCCCTGTGATCACGGCATAAACTGCTGCACACGGGGTTTGCATCATGGAAAGTCTCTGATTCCATCATGGAATATCTAGCAGTGCTAGATACCCATGATCTCGTCACAAGTCATATGTGATGCGATCATAGTCCGCTGCACACAGGCAGTGACACAGGGCAAGGTTGCACATGATCAACCATGTGCTTATAATCATGTTTCAAAATGCAATTCAGTTTATGACACACCTACAGGTAATCTACATGCTGCCACAAAACTATGTTGCCAGTTTGATGGTCAAATTTAATATATGTACATGTAGATCTATACACTATTTAAAAGTTCTATGGTCAGAGGAGTCGTGCGGACCACTTGACTAGCCCCTTACATACTTGCTGGTTAAACCCACCCCCACCCCCCCCCCCTTATATTAGTCAGTACATTTTTAAATAGAGGTCCGCACTTTCAAATTTGGCAACCCCCCCCCCCCCCACTCCGAAAATTTCCGGATCCGCCCTTGTTCTGGGCTGTTAACGTCACCTAGCGGGAGTTTTTGTCGCAAATTTATGCTGAAGCGCCAACTCGTGTGAATCTACGGAACTATGTGATCATCATCAACTTCCTGTGCACATGGACATGAAAAACACACACACGTGGTTCTAAAATCCAGAGCTATGAAGGTTTCGAAACGAATTCCCGTGAAGACGAAGGGCAAAGGGAAACGATGGCGGAAGGGGCACAGCAGTGACAGCAACCCAGAGACCAATAAACACCGCCTGGCGGCCAAAAATCGTTTCTTCCAGTTCGACAAACAAGGTGAGGTTTTTGACGTTCAACGTACGTGCAACCAGTGTCCGTCCGACGGGTAGGCGGCTGGGCGTAAATGCATAATCAACATAGCTTAAACCATAGAGCTGTTATAGCTCTATGCTTAAACTAGTTGTCATTTGTAGCACCATTTGTCGCTTTCTTCATAATGCAATAACATGTAAATGACATAAATATATAAATTATTATGTGACAGAGTTTCAAGAAATTGTTATCTAGATCAGTGAGTTGGGAATTGCAATTGGCTAACAAATTCAATAGAGCATTACATATCTGGGGTAAAACCTAATTGAAATTTGTAGGTCTATCATGAATTATGTTGTAAAGTTTTTTAAAAGGGCAATCATCAGTCATATGTCACAAATGATAAAAATAAATTCAATTTGCTGATGAAATTAGGTGTCTTTGATATATTTCAATATTCTGGAATTTTAGGTAAAATTTATGACACTGATTTCTAAAACACAGTATACCTCTTTAAGAAAGAGGACTATTTGACTTGCACATAGAATTACATTAATTTGATAAGTAAAGTAACAAAGCACTCATCATCTTTGAGCAACAAAGACTGGTTGTTGACTAGGTGATATAGCTAAATTAATTTGAAATTTATCATTATATTTTCCTGTTTAATTTTGGTATTTACTACGGGCTTGCAACAAGATGCACAAAACGTAACTATCCGTGGCAAACAAGTAGGAACAAAAACCATCCTCCTACGATATTTAGTTCTCAAGATATTCCAGTTTGGATATCCCACAATTAACTCACTTTTAGAAGGGGTAGGGGGGTTAGGGCAGCTGCCAGCAGAAACTCGGCGGCGAGAATGCGGTCGCACGTCCGCCCTGTCCCCCCCCCCCTCCTCTTGGGTTGCGGACGAGTTGGTAAATGTAGGGCCGGGACGGGGCGGGCCGGGGCGTAGGCTTCAGCAGCAGACGAGCTGGGAGTAGGCTTCAGCAGCGGACGAGTTGGTTTTGTCGGCAGACCAGTTGGTACAAACCAGTCGTCTGGCAGACGAGTTGACCATACTCCATATCAGTCATAATTAGTGATTCATCTAGAATTTTGAAATGGCTCTTTGCAGGTGAGAGTGCTCTGACAGAAAAAGCCCTTGCAGTGCACAATGAAGTTCTGGCTGACAGGGATGGAGACATGGTCCTTGATGAAGCTCTGTCCGATCAGGAGAGTTACGTCAGTCGATGGACGAACTGCACGAACACAACATTTGCGAGGCTGGACAGATATGCTAACTCAAACTCTGCCCTTCATAAGGAGGTCAGCTCATCACCTGTACAATATGATATTATGTTGATTTTACCTCTTGAATAATGCCATGGAAGTTTCACAACATAATGGAGTAGCTACTGTATATTGTTTGTTTATACATTCTAAATTTTTCGCAGGTCCTTGCAGTTCTGGCTGCCGTCACCGAGGTCATAAAGTCGAAAAATGGTGTTGAAAACGAAACTGAATATTTTGCCATTCTGGTGAGTTACCTTGGAATAACTGTCAGATGTTCCACGTTTGGAATTTATGAGTACTAATTAGTGAAGATGTAAAGATATGGATTGTGTCGCCTGCAAAGAACTGCCTTCAATATGTTTCTTCTTGATGATTATCATTGACTTTATCAATTAAGTTAGTAACTTGAATCAAGATAGGCCATCTTGATTTATGAAGAAATATCAGCATTCAGCATGAGACATTATATTGGAGGTGCCTTGTACTCGATGTCTATGCTGAGGCAAGTAAAAGACCCGACCCTTGGGGTAAATGTGTAACATGGTGAAGGCTCCAAGCCATATCTTCTCATCATTACATCTACCTCTGGTAGTAGCTGGTCATATAAGCTGACTAGGCTTCAGTCCCAGTAGCATTGAGACATTAGACATTAGTCCACTAACATGTCGATAAAATTCTATCTGTCCGTATTGTCTTTTTAGATGACTACCATGGAGACGGTGCCGGAGGATGACTCCGTTGCTGCAGTGGCTTATTTGCTGAATATGGTTGTGAGAAGGTGGGTAGGACATGTTTCAATATGTGTTTACCTGAATAAATGAAAGCGAATCTGGAATCTGTCTAGCAATGATACACAATAATAATGCAGTACTGATTGTGGTTTTTTCATTTTAAGAGTGCCACACTCGGTTCTGAAGGCTCGTTTCTCAGACATCGGAAGGAAGCTGACAGATGTGCTGGGAACTCACGTGGAAACTGACAAACCAGTTCTACTGAAATCAGTGAGGAGTAGTAATTGTTTCAATGACATGACGGTCATGATTGACCAAATGTTTAATTTTTCATGCAGCAGTGCGGTTGTTGTGTACTTCAATGATGATGACCATGTTAATTCTTTATGTAGTCATACAGTTCTTAACTTTGCAATGTTTTTAGATACTAGGATGTTTAGCCACCGTCCTCCGTGTTCAGGATGCCGCTACATGGCAGCACGCTTCAACCAATCAAATCTTCACGGCCCTTCTCACGTTTGCAGTTCACCCTAAGCCCAAGGTAGGTGTTTCTTTATATCTGAGCACAGGTGTCAACCAGGGAATTTAATCATTTGAATATGTGGTATACTAAATATAAGAAGGTACGCAACATTCAGCTGCCTTTTAGGAGGCCTGTAATTGGTCAGAGACAGTATTGGACTCTAATGGAGACACCTGTAGTCGTTAAGACCCTTGTTTTATCATGCAAATGAGGGTCAAGTCGTTATGGGCAGCAGAGCCTTTGCTGGTTTTTGGTGGTTTGCGCAACCTTCCATTTGTGGGTGTGGTGGCCTAGTGGATAGAGCATTGGGACCCGTATGCCCATGGTCGTGAGTTGAGAAAGTTCCAGAGAGAACGGAGCGTGTCAACTGAAGGTACCGTGTGAAGTCGGCTGGGAGCTACATGCACTTATCAGGCTGATAGGAGACTATAAACCCCACCTTTATTTACCTTTACCTTTTTTTATATTTTTTACCGCATATTTTAATGAATAAATATTTCACAAGCTCCTGTGATCTGGTTTTGGTCTAATAGTGTGCTTCTGTCTAAATTATAAATTCCATAATTTTTCAGGTGCGCAAAACTTGCCAGGAAGCTGTAGCTTCAATCTTGAAAGGTAGCACCTTCCTCGGTCAACCGAAACAGCCAAAGGTCCACCCAGGGGCTATCACCACGGCGAAGTTCTGTGTGTCCCAGATAGAGAACTGTGGGGGTAAGAATTTTTATTTTGTTAATTTGAAGAGTGCTCATTTATGTGGTGTCATTTATGCAGTATTCAAAATAAGGGTTCTAGTTGTTCTATCCAACCATAATTTAAGCACTGGACAATCAAAATTGGTTAGGATTTGTTGTGGCAACTTGTAAACAAATTATACTGTAATAATGTCTGATTGACAATCAGTATTAAAACCTTCATTTCGAACACTGGGCATTACTTCTTTCTTTAAGACAGTGCAATATTGATATATTTTGATATTTGAATTATCATCTAATTTTTCTTGTGTATAACATTTTCAGGCATTGGAGAAGCACTAGGCACACTTCATACCTTGGAACTTCTTGACAAGATCATAACATGCTTCCCTCGAAATAGTCTTAAATCAGTTTGCGAAATCATTTTGAAATCTATGACATTGACGAACCCGGTATGATTTCTTGCTTAATACCATGATCACTGGCATAGATTTACTATATCAATTTATGCAGTATAGCTGTGAACTTTAAGTTCTATATTGTGTCACAATATTAAGCGTTATATTTTCATCCTTTTTTTTCCAGGTTGTGTTGTCTGTGTGCATGAAGGTCCTGCATAATCTGTTCAGTCGCAAAGCCAGTGAAGAATGTCTCCCAGCACAGCTAAATGCACAACTGATTACAGTAAGTACTCTCTAAAAAAATTGCTAAGCGTGTGGATAGTATTTTAGTATGATTATATCTAGGTTCCATATACAACGCTCCATCTCCAGTCTCTAAATGTAATGTTACGTTTTCATGCATAGCCAATTTCTTGGAAGTACATGTACCGGCAGCATGAGCTACACTTCCGTGCATGCAGCAGACAAAAGTATAAAATGTTTTCATACCCAATAAGTTGAAGATATTAATTGACCAGTATTCTCTATTTCACAGGCATTGTACGACTACAAACCCAGAGAAACCGATGTTCAGCCAATGGCAGCTTGGCTTGCTACTTTGAAGTCAGCCCATTGCAACCTTTCAAGGTATTTCCCATTGGTGTATAACTTGAATGTTATTGTAAATATGCCGTCATGGAGCTCTGTAACTTGAGTATAGTTGTTAAACTTGTCTCAATGCTATTGAGTCTGAATCTTAGTCAGCTTATAGGGCTGGCCAATTTTCTCATGATGTTGTACCTGGAAATACCAATAAAATACACGACATCACCACAGCCCAATTATGGATGACGTCATCTAGGATGATTGTTGTCTACTGGTGACGTCATGTATTGAATTAAAAGCATTTCTGGGTACTGCGTCACACGAGAACTGACTGGCCCTATGTGACCAGCTGTCAGAGGCAGACATAATGATGAGATAAGACTTGGGAGTCCACACCATGTTATAGATTTGTGATTAACTCATTTAATCCATTTGTAACCATTGGCTGACATGTTTGTAGACTGGATGGAAGTCTCTGCCTGAGTCATCTGCCGAAGTTTGTGTCAACGTGCATGGTGTGTATGCAATCAGACAAGGCGGAGATCATAATTGCGGCCGCAGGGGCGTTGCAGGTCAGTGTTAAGCTACTGTAGAAGTTAATAATAATGGGAATGATATATTTAAGGAGTCAATGATAAGTGTTGATAATAAGATGTCATTTGATGTAGATTTGATTCGGATACTAATGGTCTGGATAGGTGCATGCCTGTTGGCTGATGCCATTTTAAGCATTACAATGTAATATTCAATTTTGGTTGGGTAAATTTACAAGTAGGTGGTGTCACTAATGACTACTACACAGAACCGGCTGGTGGACCTGTTCAAGTATGAGCCTTTTTCAACTCCTTTGGGGATGTGCAGCTGATCAGCCATTCAGGTGCATTGGGCTAAGCATTCTACAATAGCCAGCTCCGCATTTACATATGGGTGGCATGGAGCAAAGATTAATGGACGATCTGCTCAGTTCTGCCGTGCCTGGTTAACCAAATTTGTCACCGCAGAAGATTTTGATATTTTCAGGGTGTAATAGAAGAAGGTCTTACTGCTCAAGTGGATTCCATCACAGAAGCATTGGACTCTGCATCTGAAACCTCGTCCCATCCTGTCTTGCAAATTCTGCAGAGTTTAGAGGCAGGTCTCAGCTACCAGTACCACGCGTCATGGGGGTCGGTGCTGAAGGTCATGGGGGCTTTCTTGAAGATCCTGGCTGTTCCTTGTTTTCCCTTTTTGAAAAAGGTAAGGAAAATGTTTTCGTAAATAAGATTGACTGATACAGTACATGTGTGCCTTGCCGTGCCACTTATTTTGCCACTTGAGTCACATCCTCCTCCATTAATCAACTCTATTTGCTTTAATCACATTTTTTTATTCTGACAGACCTTGCACTCCATGGTAGAGCTGAGAGATAGTTTTCACTTCAACTTCAAAGGAGAACTAGACTTTGCTATCGGAATGGCAATTAAAAGCCTCGGACCTAAGAGATTGTTGAAAGCGCTGCCGATTGAGATTGTGGCCCCTGGGTAAGAGTTACCATGGAAACAACCTTGTACATGTACAATGAAACCCTCCTTTTGGACAACATCACAATTTAATGTCATTTGACAGTTTTTGGATCCAATCATATTCTTGCTATCGTTGGTTTTAGTTAGTTAGATAAAATCTTTATTGACATGTGGTAAATTACATTGTGAATTTTTATACATTTTGAATTGGACTCAAACCACCCAGCCCCAAAGTGCTTATATGTCTTTTAACCATATAAAAATTAGGCAATGATGGCACATAATCTTCATGAATACAAAAACATTCTCCTCCTGTCTAATGCCTTACAATAGAAATTTGCTACGTAATTTTTAAACATCAATATTTAGAACCACAAAATTTTCTATTTCATCATATATATATATAATTTTTTTTCATCTGTGTAAACTCTTTGTTGTTGTATGAATGCAAACATTTTACACCACCTGTTTGATATTGCCGCCTTATAATTTTAGAGCCAACAAACTGTCTCATGTAGATTTAGTATTATTTGCAAGGGATTTCTAGTATTCATCAATTTCTTTTGGTTTATTGCAGAGCAAACAACAATTTCCCTCACAGTTGGCTCCTTCCTGTGCTCAGAGACAACATTGAAAATACTGAACTGGCATTTTTTGCTTCCTACTTTCTACCGTTAGCTGCAAAACTTCGATCTTTGGGTTTGTTGAATATTATTGTCATTACGATATTTGATTAGACTGACAATTTTTGTTGTGTATGAGACTATTTTTGCTCGGCTCTGAAAGTAGGTCAGTTACAACGCCCGCCAATTCTGTGTAGCTGTGAACACAGTAAATGTCGTCAAGTCTGTAGTTACATAATTTTTTAAAGCATTATGGTTTTTGTGTTGAATTCTCATGGCTGAAGTTAGCAGATCTACACTGTCAAATACTTCGCTATCCCTTCTCCCGATATTCTGCTGACCCGCAGGGTATCATCAGCCTGCTCTAAGTGTAAAATTGCAAAAGGTAGGAGTGGGTATGCGAAGGAGACAAGTCATGTATTATATGTTCTGATCTAATCTATTATGATGTACTTTCGCCCTCTTTCAGCGGAAACTTGTCTTCAAGGAGGGAGAATGGTCGAGGCAAAAGTCTTTGACACGCTTCAGGAACAGATCTGGTCTTTGTTGCTTTCATTTTGCAAACAGCCGACTGATATTCCCGAGGTGAATTATTGTTAGACGCTTATCATGCTCTCGGGCATTACACTGAGATTCACTTTTATTAGCCGTTAATATTGAAAGACAAACTTTAGCAGTTTGATATTGAACCATCTTGCAAAACTTTTTTTTTTTCAGTCATTCAAAGGTTTGGCAAAGATTCTTGGCTCAGCTTTGAATGGACGACCCGACCTTAGAATGCTGATTTTATCTGCCCTAAGAAAACTGATCAATCAGAATCTTGAAAATGGTAAGAAAGAGATGACTTAGAAAACTTTTATTATGATATGAGGGTAATGATAATCTGGAAGTGAACTATTGAGTTGCTTAACAATGTTTTGTCCAGTCTTTTGTTGTGTAAAAAAGAAAAACACTGATGTAAATATTGTATATGTAATTTGAAGAAAATAAGTTGAACTGAATATACTCATCGTCTATTGTAGTAAATACCTTACCCATGGGGTAAATATGTAACTTGGTGTGGACTCCCAAGCCTAATCATCTCATCATTACATCTGCCTGCATCTGGTCATATCAGCTGACTGAGCTTCAAACCAGTAGAATTGAGATAGCACATTTATATGGCACATTGTTTTTCAGAAGAGAACAGAGAGCACTTGGCGAAGTTTGCGAAGAATTACCTTCCAATTTTGTTCAACCTTTATTCTAATGATCGAGGCGAGGACGGAGACATGACCCATCAAGCTGTGTTGGAAACAGTTAAGACTTATCTCAGCATTTCTGATGCACAGGTCTGTACCATATATATATATATTGCTAATAAGAGCTGTAAATGTGAAATGACTATAGAACTCAGAAATCAGAAAAAATTTATTTGCCAAAGTATATAAAAATATGCAAGATCAGAACGGCCCTTCTTAGACAGCCATACTCGACAAAGGGCTCCCCCCCCCCCCCCACCTCACAACAGTGTATACAATAAGTAAGTTAGCTTGTGTTGTACTATATTATTTTTAATATGCATGTGTTAAAAAGATAAAATGGTAGCAGGTAATTCATTTATGTTGATATTAGTCACAAGTTCCATTTATTAACTATTGAATGAAACAGTAAAGCAAGGCCTTTTTGCAAGGCTTAGCAGATGTATTTTAATGTTTTCTACATCTTCTATATTCCAGCTTATAAGCACTTTCTTCCAAACATCATTAGAAAAACTGAAAGAAACGGCAGCAGGTACCAGGATGTACGCATTGTTTGACATCACCATAGCGATGGTGCCCTACTTAGATGCTGAGCAGTTGTTTGAGTTTTTCCAGTTTGTCACACCCCATCTGCAAGTATGTTGATTTATCTTCTTTTGTATACATACTTGTACAAGAAGTAAACTGGTAATGTCCCAATGTCATCAAAGGCTCGGTAGAATGAAAATCAAAATTTAGTCTTGCATCAAAACACTGGTGTATTTTAAGTACCTTAAACGCAAGTTACTAATTGAATTTTTGCTCATGAGACATTGAATTTAATTAGTAGGCTATGGGTCAAGTACAAGTCCCAAGTACTGGTATTTATTAAGAGTACTTGAGTAAAAGTACAAGTACATTTGTTCAAGTACAAGTACATCCTTAGTTCATTTTTATTAATAATAACACTAAATAACAAGTTCAGATCATGACTGGGAGTGTTTGGTGTGGGAGACAATGTTTATATTTTTATTCTTATTGTGCAGTCTGATTTTACGAAAGCACACACATTTTAGTAGCGCAAGAATTTGCCCAAGTATTTGCCCAAGAAATTGCTTTAATCCCTTCAGAGCAAAGCCTTAAATGTACATATTGGCAACTTTAACAACACTTTTCCTACAGAACGCAACATCATTCATCTATGTGTTCTTTGGCTTCATTTTCATTCGTTTAATTTTACAGAGCAAGGATGACCTCACAATCCAAAAGAAAGCCTACAGAGCACTAGAAGAAGTCTGCGCCAGCAACTCGGAATATAGTCTGAAGTTTGTCACTCAGTATTTGGAGGCCTTGAAGACTTTGCTTTCTCAGTCTTTGTCCACATCTAATCCTTCTTCAAAAGCCGTGAGTTTTACTCATCAGTCGACTTATTTTTGTATGAAATCAGGCTTCAGTTGGCAAATTTAATCTGAGCTACTCATAGAATGCAATAATAAAGTAGCTCAAATCTCATGGAGTGGAATTTGTGTTGAAGATTTAGCAATTGTAAATGTTTCTTTTTTTTTCAAGCCAAGAATCAGGTGCCTCATCCACATCTTCCGAAAACTTCATGAAGAGGAAATGGATTTCTTGACAACAATAATTCCTGAGGTAAAACATATTAAGTGACTGTATTAATTTTCAACTGGTATTTGGTACCTTCGTTTAATACGATTTAAAGGATCTGACTGGATTTAGGCAAACCTCTTTTCATGGTATGCGTGTCCATGTAGACTGAAGTTTGTGATATTGAGATTGGAACAGTTGGAACTACAGCTGGCCTAGGGGTTTAGGCATCATGAGTCTGTTGGCACACTGCCTAGCTAATCTCTGGATGTCTAGGGTTCTATCCCAGGCCTGGACCCTTTTCAAGAACTATAGCTTGACTAGTGGTTGTCACGTGAGACTTTTAATGGGTGGTGTTACGTAATCGGTGTCTGTGCTGAGGACTATACTTTGGCATGTCCCACATGCGGACAATCGTTTGCTTTGATAACTCAGTGAATATAAGGCCTAGAGAGACAACTGATGGCTTATTTAGCTCCTTACCTCAATTCAGATCAATCTATCCTATCATCGCAGATATTAGTGCATTCTTTAATGTTGTTCAGAAAAGCCCCATAGGATTAACATTGGCATGGAGATTTGTTTATCTGCCTTCATGATGCACCAAATGTAAACAATCAGAATTGCGTCATGGATCATTGTGTTCGTTTGTGACATCACAAAGGACCAAATGCCACCTGGTGCAATATGTTGGGGCACCACTGGTATTGTGTCTGCATTGTCCATAGTACAAATTGTAGTAAAAGACATCACCTTACAGTAAATGTGTAACATGAGGTTCAATCCTAGCCTTATCATTACATCTGCCTCTTGTAGATTGTCAAATAAGCATGTTAAGTTTCAGACCAGGAGTATTGAGATGATGCAAACAATACAATACTTATTATTTTGTGGCCACTGCTGAAATTTGGTTTCTTTTATACAGGCGATTCTATGCACAAGAGAGGTAGCAGAGAGAGCAAGAACGGCCGCTTACAGGTTGTTGGTGGAAATGGCAAACGCGTTTATCAGATGGCAAAAGGACTTGTCACGTCATGGTGAGTCATGGAAAAACTAGTCTGCTAATTAGTTGGGGACTCTTTGATTCAACAGGGGGAGCTGCCGACAGGTCCTCACAACCTTTGTGACATCATCAATGCACGAAATGGCCTGAATGTGTGATTACGTCATCAAACAAAGGTTCTAACTTGTAAGGACTGCACTGTTGGCTGGAAAATCTCCCATCATACTCACTTGGAAGGCAGATTTTACCAAATCTTTGAATAGAACAGAATAGAATAATAAATGCTTGTGGTGAAAAGAAAGCAACCTTCTATGATTATGAGTTCATGAAAATCTTCATTTTCACGGTATTTTCCAATATTACCATGACAATGTGTGAATGTTCTTCTGTTTCAGATGCTCTGGGCAAATTTTTTGAGTTAATGCTCGCTGGTCTGGCTGGTGATCCCTCGATGGTTGCCGCGACAACGCAGGGATTAGCGCACACTTTGTTCTACTTCAAAGGTGAACTTTTGGTTATTTTATTTCAACTTAAACATATCTAATAAAACTCTAATCCAACTCTGACTGGTTTAAGCGAGGTTATTTGTAGTATGAGTCTTTTACAATTCCTGTAATCTAGTAAGGACTTCAACATCGGCAAAGTTGTCAGTGTGGCCCAAGTATTCCAATCCAACCCTACCACAGAATAAGCAGCACAACAGCCAAAAGCAGCTTATTCCGTAGCATTCACACCTGAGAATCAAGTAATAAAACAGGTTGCATTCAATACTTGAGCCAAAAGTGCAATGATAAATCTTCTTGTGAGTGAGAGAGTCTCAAGCTGTATTATAAAAACATGATATATGCATTATTTATACGATGTTAAGCACACAATACATTGCATTAAATACATAGAAAATCTGTAATCATTACTGCACAATTGTCCATGTATTGAAAACTATACTCCTGTTTTAGTTTATTCATTGGAATGAACAGTAGCTGAGAATCACTAGGTTCATTACATCCTGATGGATTTACTATTCTGTTGTGGTATAATAATACTATAATTTCTCTTGCACAGCTGATGTCAATCCACAGACCTTAGGTGGGTTCATCGAGGGCCTCTCATTCCTCCTCCAAGCGAAGTCACGTGAAGTAGTCCAGGCTGGTCTTGGTCTGTTGAAGGTTATAATGACAGTCTTTCCTGACACCAGTCTTGCACAACACCTCTCTCCAATTGTAAGTACATGGCTTAGAAAGTTGGCTAGACCAGCAGAAGTTGTATACTGTGATGTTGTATTAATGTGAGCACCTTCTAATCCTGTGCATATCTATCGAAAGGATATTGAAATTGGAAGGCAAATGTGGTTTGTAATGCGATGTAAGGTGGCAGCAGCTGTTGATTTTAAATCCTATAACATGGTGCAATCTAGCGGTAATACATCAATTCAATTCAATGTATTACCATGCTGTAATAAGACAGCGAGCTGATGCAAAACTGCAACGTCACAATGACACCACCAAGCACCCCATGTAGATCAACAATATGAACAATGTAACCGACACGATAATTAAATTCATACCTGATGGAATCCAATAAGTTATTTAGATTCACACATTTATTTTCTGCAGATATCTAGTCTTGTTGCGATGAAGGAAGCTCATCATTTCCGCTTCAAAGCGAAGGAAATTTTCACTCGTCTCATCCGGAAATTTGGGTAAGAAAATTTAATTAAATCCGTATTACTGAAACCTATTCAATGTTGAATAAATGGTAGGATTTTAACTTTCAAAAGTGAATAGAAGAGTTGGCAGTCCTTGGATGGTTTCAAAGATCAAAGACATATTTGTTTAAACATATTATGACTGACTCAATTACTGGCGCTGGTGATCAATTTATTGAAACCAGTGCAATATGAACTAATGTGAATCATTAACATTATTAAGCGTAGTCTTGTCAACATACTTGCTGTTGCAGTTTCCAAATGATCTACCAGATGTCACCAGTGTCTCTGCACAAGATGTTGGTCAACATTCGAAAGACAACAGAACGTTCTAAGAGGAAGAAGAAGATCGCGGAGGATGAAGATGAGGAAGAAGAAGAAGAGCAGCCGATGAAGCACCAGCCAGACAGGTTGGCCAGTTTGTTTTTGTTGTGATGTTAATTTGAACTCAATTTCTAACTGAAAGATTGTGCTCAAGTTGTGGCACTGGTCTGGTGGTCTATGCTGAGGCAAGTAAAAGACCCCACCCATGGGGTAAATAAATGTGTAACATGGGTGGACTCCTCTCTCTCACCTTATCAATCAACCATGGAGAGCGGCAAGAATGTGCCTTAGAGGGCTGCACTTTCTATATCTATCTATCTATCTTTCTAATAACTGGCCTATTATAACAAAAACATGTTGAAAATACAGAGATTTTCATTTAATAAAATATTGAGCAGGGTGACTATTCTGAGATGATCATGTCATCGCTGCTGAGGGGCCAACCACAAACCAACACTAACTATAGAAAATTACAATGATGTCAGTTAACACTGTACAGTAAAAAAATTATCACTTCAAAATAAATATCATTGTTCTTGTAGCATTGAAGATTTGCTCGGCGACTCAGACTCCGACATGGAAAATGATTCTAAAGACAAAAAGCAGAAGAAAAAAACAGACGCTAGTCGGAAGAAAGGAGTTGGAGTTTGGCTCAAAGAAGAACAAGAAGACATTGTTGACTTCCTGGATAAGAGTGTGTCGAAGAAAGTGCTGGGTGAGTGGACATTTTAATGTTTATGACAGAGGATGTTGTAAATACACTGAGAATGGCAGTTGAGTCATAAATAGATGAGAAATAAATGGTGGAACTATTAGAGATATAAAATTTAGCGAAACAAGCGTGACAAACTACTAGAGGGCACGACCACCAAAACAGATAAAGCACAAGAAGATGGTGTCATAATTTATTGTAACAAATTATATCACAAAATAGATGACATCGTCAAATAATGCTTATCTGTTTTGATGCTGCTGGTACTTTTGCTTCCCATTGATAGAAGTCGATGAAAGTGATTTTCCAGTTTTCAGGCTCTAACAACTTTATTTTCATCGAAATGTAGTATATTTTTGATGAATACAAATGGGAAAAAATATTGACGGAAATTAAAATTAAAATTTTTTATTTATTATTTCAGGTACAAATCCAGGTGGCAAGGAAGGAAAGAGGTCGGTGAAACATGATTTCAAGAAAGCACCGGATGGTCGACTGATCATTACAGCACAAGAGGATGACAATGAAGACGATAAGAAAGGCAGAAAACGACCTACAGGTATGAGAAACTTGGGAAAATTTAGTGAACAGAAAGTGTTAAATCTTCTGTATATCTGGCAATTAAGACTCAAATAGTTCAGAATGGCCAGTCTTTGAAGAACTTCTTGTGGGAGTAAACTAGTTTCTTAGGTTTCTAATTCCTACTTATTTACCTGATTTATCAATAAGTGTTTTTTTTTTCTCCAGGGCCTGCAGATGATGACGACGATCTGGAAGATCTTTTGGATGCTTTAGGAGGCGGACCTGCTGTGAGTATTTACTTCGTGTTATTTTTAGTTTTGTTTCTTCTGATTATATGCTACCCGATAATTCTTTTCATTAGAATAATAATTTTCATATTTTGTGAGGTGCATGAGGTGCAAGCAATGACTTAGATCTAATATTTTCTTAATATCTTAATGTAAAAAAAAGAGGGGGGGTGGGGAAGGGGGTCTGTTAAAAAAGCAAAAGCGGGGGTGGGGTCTGAAAATTTTCCTGTCCACTCCCCCCATTACTTTGGACACAGTCCATTCAAAGCTCAAGTGGACTTGACCGTGAAGCTGCCATATTAGACAGATTGTTAAAATATGCACAAAAAGAAGAATAAAAAACTTGTAAGTTATGAGACATTTGTTGGGAGGTGATTTCATTAATAAGATGATCCAATGCAATGTTCACAGATGTGGCAAAACAGGAACAGCTAAAGTATTCTCAACAGTGTTAGAATTTAATTTCCAAGCACAAAGTTCTCATTTTACAACTCTCCAGAAGCTTTCATCCATCTTCTTCTGAAGAAACCCATGAGCATAATGAGAGATGGGTGAAAGCTCCTAGTGAGTTGTAAAAAAGATACTTTTGAGCTCGAAAATCAAACGCAAATGAACTTCCAAAGGTCAGGATTAAACCTTCATAGTTATTCTCAACAGTGTTATCGTATTGTATTATGTAAGTGAATCTTTACGCAGGACTGATGTATAAATAAATTTTCAGGCGAAGAGAAAACGGAAATTTTCTGAGACAGCTTTGGAAGAGGAGGATGATGAGAAGCCTATGAAATACAAAGGTGCAAATACGAATCTAATACTTTGTGGTTACTATCTTCAGATATGTCATGTAATGAGTAAAATTAGGGTTCCTGAGAGTTATTACGAAGTCTGATAAAGTCTTACTTTACTTTTGTAAAAAGTAAGGCCTGTATAGAGTCTTAATTTTGTTCACTAAGTCTTACATTGTCTTATCTTGATGCAAATGTACGCGGAAAACCAAACACAGGCGATTCTGGTCTGTGTTGGACAAAGGAAGTACCTACCATCTGCCCTCTTGTGGAATTTCAGCTGCATTATGAACTTTCTTTAAATACACAAGAACTGCGTTAATTTTATTGTTTATAGCCAGTATCCTGATATTTTTGGACCATGAAATTTAAAATATTGGTGTAAATTAATATATTAGTGGTCTTATTTTTCATGTGCGCATGAAGGTAAACCTGCAGGAACCCTGAAAATGCCTTGATGTTTGATGGATTTTTTTTTTTCAGCTGGAGGATCTGGTATACATCGATCTTTGGATCGGGAGAGAGTGCCCGGCAGTGAATACAAAGCAAAGGTGGGTGATGTTGTACATCTTTAATGATTGTTGTTGGGTAAAAATTAACCGACACCTTAGTGTTATTGGAGAATAATGTTA
The DNA here is from genome assembly GCA_932294295.1 of Alitta virens. Taxonomy (NCBI): domain Eukaryota; kingdom Metazoa; phylum Annelida; class Polychaeta; order Phyllodocida; family Nereididae; genus Alitta; species Alitta virens. The sequence goes on along the minus strand of OW028580.1, from coordinate 22,187,590 downwards.
CAGCCATTCATACAGTAAATTTAATACGATAGTGTTAGTAGTAGTAGTAGTAGTAGTAGCTAGGTTTTATTGACATAAATTATGTCCAATAATCACGAAGTATGAAAGTACAGATACATATAAAAATGAGATTTACATGGATTAAAAATTATAAAAAATTGTACCAGACTATGTATGGTTTATACTAGAGAAAGGGTATTTAAGCAAAATTTGCACAAGTCTACATGACTACCTTGCCTACTAGGGGGCAATACTCTGTTGCCAAACAAGATTATTAATATTTATATATTTTAAAATGGCCAGAATGATTTATCATTTGATTTTTATCGAACTGCTTTCTTGTACTATCAGAAAGCGAAGGGTGACATGAAGAAGAAAGGAATGCCTGACCCTTACGCGTACGTTCCTCTGGATAAAAAGTTCCTCAACAAAAGGTATGTATGCTGAAGTCACATACTTTGTATGTACTTAACACACTTTAGTCATGATGCAACATTCTCAATATGCAACTTGCTCTCTTTTTAAAAAAGACATATTTTATTTATTTTTTGTGTGGCCCTACATATTCAAATGCTTCTTACTTGGTGTTATGAGTGGTGATTCAGACTAGTGTGTTGTGGGGAGAAAACTTACCACAAGAGGGCACTGACACCATAGCAGAAAAATTGTTCGATGATGTCATCTATATTGTGACGTCATCCATGAAACAATGTAAACTTTCTCAAATTTCAAATGGTGCTCATAGTTTATATTTTACTTTTCAGGAAAAAGCACAAAGCTGCGGGGCAGTTTAAGAGTTTGGTCATCGGAGCCAAGAAAGGTGCAATGAAGGGAAAGAAAATGAGGGCGAAAAGAAAATGAGAGGAAGAATTAAAATTGATAATTGGATGTATATAGCTGCATTATGGCATTGTTCTGTTTGCTAAATCTATTGTTGCTGTATTTACGTTGATAATTTAATCAATTCCTGTCAGATTGGAATGAAACCGATTCCAAAATATTGAGTGAATGTTAATGGAGTTATGTCATTTGCTATCCTGCAACTAGGAATAAAATATTGTAATTTAATTTATTCCTATTTTGATCTGTAATCAAGGGGTATACATGTACGGTATGAATGTAATAATTATATGGGACCATGAAACATAACATGGAGCATATGATGGTTATCTCCGAGGACCGCACAATTTTAGTCACCATGATCCATGGTGAGATGAGCATTCTCAAAAGCTTCAGTGTAAGCCTGATCGACATGCAAGGTCATGGCTTTGAAGTCAAGATCATTGTAAAAAATGTAAATATATTTTTTATAGTCCGTTTACTGCTCAAGCAGTCTCAACCGACTTTACAATTACACCCTTGGCAGGCCTTTCAAGCATGAGCCTTTCTCAACTCCCTGGGGTGTATACAGCCAGGCAGCCGTAGTCGGTGCATACAAACTTAGCACTCTATAATCGCCATCTGTAGCTAAGTACCCATTGACAACTGGGTGGAGTGAAGCAGTTGTTTAAGGATATGCTCAGTTCTTCCATGCCGTGGCTTGGATTGAACCTAGAGCGACTCCGAGTCGTTCTGGCGCAGACTCGAACCCATGACCATGCGCGTACAAGTCCAGCACCTTATCCACTAGGCCACAACATGCCAAGCATCGCCATTGCATTAAGTGGAGCAGCGCCACATACTTCTCTATATTTGACTTCAATGTGTGGAGGAGTGATAGGATGCTCAATTTACATGGCTAGGGTGTGCTTCATAACTTGTATCAGTACCCCTGCTTGTTTAAAATGATCCGAAGAAAATTTTGATATAAGGACTACTGACTCTCCATAAATCACATAAATGGTGGCACATTAAAATGCTCAGTTCTGAAAGCATGTGAATGTCATCAAAAGATATGACCACTTTAAAATGCTCAGTTATGATATAGCATGTGAATGTCATCAAACAAATAACACAGGTTCAATGGTCTTTTCAAAATCATTCTTGATTAATATAGGCCATGTTCTAAATTCACATAGACTTCTACATGATAAAATGCCTGAATATCTAGTCAACCAAGCGCAAAAGGCACTTTTTGCACTCCATAGTAGAATAAAACCAGCCCTTGGCTACATACCCCCATCACTTGCTATCAAGATGTTTGATAGCTATATTCTGCCAATCCTTGAATATAATAGCATGTTATGGTGTATGGGTAAACAACACAATGACATGGAGAAAGTACAAATTAGATATCTTAAAAGTGTGTTAGGTGTAAGAAAACAAACCCCAACCTTAGCTGTGTATACTGAGACAGCCAGGTTTTTTATGGTTAGACAGAAGATAAATATGATCAAGTACTGGGGAAGATTAATGTCACTGCCGTCCTATGACATCCTAAATAAATGCCTCAAAATTCAAGAATTTCTCCACATGAAGGGACAGACCAACTGGTACAATAAAACAATACACATAACTGAATGTAATATAAAATAGTTGGGAATCAAAGGAGCCAGACACTCTGGTCACTAAAATCAAACTTAAACTGTATGAAAGCGAACAATCAAGGATCCTTAGCGAGATTAATGACTGAGAACATATAAATTATTTAAAACTACTTATTGTTTTGAACCTTATATTAATCTCAACCTCCCCAAGAAAACATATAATAACATAGCGAGATTTAAGCTTAGCTCACATAACCTCAAAATTGAAACCGGAAGACATGAGACCCCCAAAATACCATTAGAAGAAAGAAAATGTAATAAATGTGATAGTAATGATGTAGAAGATGAACTACATTGCCTCTTAATCTGTAACAATAATGCGGCACTAAGAAATCAATTAATCCTAAAAGCAACTAACCTGATACCAAATTTCCATAACTTAGATAAAACACAACAATTTAAAGCACTGATGTCAAATAAAGAACCTGAAATGATATATGCTCTTGGTAATTTCCTAAATAAAGTAATGTAGACTTTAATTTCCACTGGGCTTCTCTGACATGCCACTTCCTTGACATGACTACCTTGACAGGACTATCCCATTACAACTGACTGTTGCCTGGTGTTTTCTCTTCAATATTTGTTTTTTTTTTTGTGGAACTTCTGTAAATATGCAAACTGCAATTTTAATTGTATTGTGATATTATTATCAGTATTTGATTATAATTATGTAAAATTTAATGTTATATTTATGTTGTGATCAATATTTGTTAAAACTTTACTGTCTGATCTGTGATTTATCTTTTATATATATCTTACTTCGAACATATACTTATGGAAACTGGGACCTTGAATTTTTAGCTATATTTCGCATATTATGTATAAAATAAGGAGAACCTGTTTATCATACTTCTGTAGAACTGTGTAGCTTTAGTTAGATTTATTGAGTAGAGCTGTAGTTATAATGTGACATATGTATCTTTTCTGATATAACCAATGTCAATAAAAACCATATATAATATAAAACATAGCACTGCATATGCAGCAACCCCTCAGCAAACAAATGAAAATACAAATCATGTTCTGTATATGTACTTATTTTATTTTATTAGGGCAAATAAATTTGTCTCGAGTCTTTCCTTAACATTAGTCCCGAGCAATATTGGCAATTGCAACACTTTCGGACTTCAGAGTTGCTTACACATGTATTTGCAATGACAAAAAACAAAAGATGTTTTCAAGCATTTACTTTATTTACACATCTACATTATAAAATCTAATAGTGCATTATAAAATATGTTTGTGGAAAGCTAGCTTCTTCATTAAATCTTGAAGGTTAACAATGGAAACTGATTTGAAGAGATTCTTGTCCACAAACATAATTTAACTGGACCACCAGTTACAAAAAAAGGTAGGTCATTCAAGTAAGATCAATTCTGTAGCAAAATTACATTGAATTGGTATTGCAATAATAACCTGTAAGTACTCATTTTATGATCCCGAACCATATAAAGTCTTTAAAAGGAGTTAAAAATGCACAATATATAAAATAAAATTATTCCAAAAATAAATTGGTTTTTTTTTAAGAATATTCACTGGGTCTATTCGAGTTGTAAAATATCACAGAATCTGCTGCTGCCCAACAATTCTTCCTAAATTATGCTGTAACTATATAAAGCAATAACTGCTGCCACACTAGTGACACTACTGTGTCAATTATCATCAAGGAACAATCTGGCATTACTGGGAAAATAACTGGGTAGCTTCTACACAGTCTTCAATAAAACGACTAGTTATTGACAAATGCACCTATGATCCTAACAAATGACTGATTGGATGTTGTTTGCTTACAAATGATCTGCTTGGATGCTGATCTCTAACAGATAATCTGATGAAATGATTGGATGGTGATTTGATTAAATGATGAGCTCTAACATGATCTGATTGGATGGTGAGCTCTAACAGATGATCAGATTGGATGGTATCTCTAACAAATGATCTGATTGGATAATGATCTCTAACAGACAATCTGATTGGATAATGATCTCTAACAGACAATCTGATTGGATGGTGATCTCTAACAGACAATCTGATTGGATGATGATCTCTAACAGACAATCTGATTGGATGATGATCTCTAACAGACAATCTGATTGGATGATGATCTCTAACAACTATTATCTGATTGGACGGTGATCTCTAACAGATGATCTGATTGGATGTTGATATATCAACAGATGATCTGATTTTCTGGTGTCCTTATATGAGAGCAATGCCCAATTATTACAACAGTAATATGTCAGCAGACAATTTGTAACTACATGCATGTATAAACATTTCACAAGTCAATCTGATTCCTCCTCATCTTCATCAATTTGCTGGGCAGCCTGTTTCTTAGTTTGGCCTTTCTTTTTTGGTGGCTCCAACAACTGACGAATGTATTCCCGAGATCGAAGGTCAGCCTGAAATAACATGAATCACATACATACATTTCTAAATGTCCAAGCTGAGATAATTTACTAAATGACCAAATGAATATTCACAATCATGTACCTGTCTTGTTGGCTCAGGAATTCTGAACAGAATGCACTTTTCGGCTGCCCACAGGGCAGTTTCCAGAGATATCTTGTGCCCCTTTGAAATATAGATTGGATTTCTGGTGTTATTGCAACTTTGTAAGGCCTGAAATGTGAATCATAACTGCAGTGTTGATTCTTTGGTCATCATTGATCACCACACAGCAAAGATAGCCACACATTTAGCTACAAGTTGACTTTAATGTTTTTGTGAGCAACAGCAAGCAGTCTACAAAACAAAAATGTGGGTGGCTGGATTAGGGCTTTACGTCCTGTATTTCTTCAGGAATTGAACTGGGGACCAAGTCACTGGTTGGAACCCCAGCATGCTACCACTGATCTAGGCCTCCACCCCTCAAAACTAAAGTGACTTACATTTCTATATCACTAACATTGTCCCGTCAGCAAAGATCGCCGTGCATTAGAGCTGGCACAGCGACTTTTGCCCTGAATGACCGTAATTTGTGTGGTTATTCATCTCTTTTCTGATTGGATGCAAAAGAAACATTGCACAATCAGAGAAGGCCTTAGAAAGCACTACCATATTTGGAAAATAGCGTCATCGTATAAACTGGCGTCTGATTGGCTTAAACAATGATATTATCCACCCAGCAATGAGTATCACCACTTTACATTATAGATGGCAGCAGTTGCAATCCCCTGGAAAGACTTCTAAGGAGGTCAATGTGTCGCTCAAGTGACAATAAGACACAACTTGACATCGTGAAGATGAATCACTACACACATGCAATGTATTGCTAACCATGCAAAATAATTTAATGATGGCAAATGACAGTTAATCAAAGCATAAATAATTTATAATCATTGTAATAATTGTACCATGTGCAAAACAACTTTGAAACTTGAAACTGAAATGACATAATAATCATCACTCTATGAGGATCTTTACATGCTAGGGCTGTTTATCGAGGGTTATGCCTTAAATCGATACACAATACTCGAGTATTTTCAAGCTTTCTGTGTTATTAGTACAGACGCCAAATTCATGAAACAAGTCATACATTAACATGTCATGAACATCGTCATACTATATACCAAGCTTTGGCGTTAGAAAAAGAGTTCACATCTGTTTAAAACATGATTACAACCTAATACTTTGCGGATAAAAAGTAGATAAAGTGTTGGGCACATCATTGAAGATGTTACTTTAAAAAACACTATTTATGGGAGCAGGTCGATAATTTTCAAGCAGCAGTGCTGCCGAGCGATAATCGAGTATTTGCTCGCTCAACACAGGCCCTATTTTTTTTATTGGGAAAAACATTATTGGTAGTTAATGTTATAGTAATGATAGCTTTATATAATTGCAAGCAATAATGCTACGATTTTTGATGATCAAGCTAAAGCACAAAGTGAAATAAAAAGCTCACCATTCCATATGTTTTCCCCGAGTCTCCCACAAGTGGAAATCTATCACCAGCTTGGAGAAGCTGCTCTTGTATCTGCCGTTATGTAAAGAAATAACACACAATAGTACAGTACGTAATAGTGGTTTTTCACGGAAGGTTCTCTGTATTTCCATCAGGTGGCTACGACAGAATACTGCAATTCTGTTGGCTGAAAAAGTTCCCGCCCTTGAATGTGATTGGCTGAGCCTGAAGTAAAGTGCATCCATATGCAGCAGTATTTGTAGTGCATTTTAATGTATATCATCTTATCATTCAATTAATTTGTTATTTCTCTGAGAAAATTATGTTTACTGAATAAGTCAGTAATGATCTTCTTTGGCTGAAAAGCAAAATGAGAGGAGAAGAAAGACTTATGTCTTGCTGAATTCAGGGCTGCTCAGTGAAAAAAACTCTATTTATGCATTATATAGCTCATCAGCAATTCCTAATAGAAGGATCACTGCACTCACCTTTTTCTTGTGGTGCTCGTTATTTTCGATGCCATCGACATGAAAAAGTGTCTTGGCCACACCCATTGAAGGAGTGTTGAGCAAAACCCCTAGGTGGCAGGCTAGTCCAAAACCTGGTGGATAGGGTTAGATAGATTTAAAAATATATATATTTTATACTATCAGTTTCTAATGAAAAGAAAAAAAAGTGTACAATAGCTGTTCATATTAATGTGATGACAAACCAGGCATGACATGTGTCAGTGTTACTCATTTGCACAAATATCCCCATCAGACTTAAATTTTATTCGACAAAGAAGAACAACATTCTTACCTCTGGAATGCAAAATGCCATTGCCATCCACCATTAGCAGCTATGCAGAAAAAAAATATATTAATTTTTGTCAAATGAATTCAGCGATAACTGCAGATGTCATCACTGGATAATTATATAGATATATTTCTAGATGTCTCAATCTACCTGAGGCAAAATGTCTGGGTTGGTTTCTTTGAGAGCGTTGAATTTTTCCACCAGGAAATCAGCTTCTCTGAAAGCCAGAAAACCTGGAATGTAGGGTGCAGTCAATTCCACCATGCTGCAGTCTTCATGCACAACCTGGCCATGCAAAAAAAAAAGTAAACATTTAATGTTTGTTTGTGTCATCCATCGTCGAGCATTAACCATCACTCCCCAAACCAGCAGTTTCTGCATTTGTATATATTGTGATCTGTATATATATATTGAATATAGGAATAGTGAGTAGAAGTAGACTTAGTACATGTTTTTATCTGTTATTTTTGACAAATGTATCATGTATGATATTACTGTGTCAATAAAAGCATATATATATATAATATATTTAATCCAGATTGATCACACTGGCATGCCCAGTAATTGTATTCAATTAAGTCAAACCCAGCACCTGGTGGAAATACATTAATAACACACCAAATCTTTCGGGTTTTCCTGGAGGCCTGATTTGGCAATCCCACCCTAAATCTCCCGCTCCCCACCCAAATATTGAAACTTCCAGGACACCCAGGACACGCCTCTTAGCAAAGCAGCCCTGCGTACACTTTTAATACATTAGACTTAGAAACTGAACTGAATTGAACTTCATTTTCAAGCCAAAAATATCTGATACAACTGCAGTTACTAGGGTTGTCATCGATAACAATTTTTCATTCGATATCGATATCATTATTCCACTTTCGATATCGCAAAATCGCGCAAATTTTGTGTTATCAGCATTCGCAGTTAGAAATGGAACCATTAGTCATAGGAGCATATTACCCAAGTCATTGTAAAACCATTTACCTTAAATTTGATAACTACTAAGCCAATTTGTTGGGCAATCAGTTTGCAATTCGGGTTGGGGGCTGAGAAGTCAAGTCTCATCATGGCACAAATGTACAATTATAGAGGATAAACAAAGAATCGAAACATGAATTTTTTCGATATCAATATCAATATTTTGTCGATCGATATTCAGCATATTGATGACAACCCTAGCAGTTACAGGAGATTTTTGCATTTATGATATTATGGTATAGGCTCAGGGGGCGTCATACATGCTCAGAGGATTGTTAATTTATATGTTTTAGCTTGAGTACCCACCTCCATCTTAGGCAATTTGCACACGACCAGAGCTGCACATGCTCGAACAGCATCTCCTTTTATGAATGAAATGTCCACCCCACCCACGTACGTGAGAGGAGGGGGGCTTGTCCATTCATTGTTTTCTTCAGCTACAAGACGAAACCGGGCCCAATCTTCTGTATCAACTGGAATCATTTTTTCTTTCAGTTTCAACTGCTCCCTAAAATATGTATTCAATACGATGATGAAAGTGATATGCTGATGACATCTAACTTGTATTAATTGTCTCAGTGAAATTGGTGGTTATCTTTTGACCACCTGGGTCATTGGCCAGGACCTAGCCAGTGAAAAGCTCAAAATGCAGCGCACCGTGCTCAATTAAATGACCGAGCTGGAACACTGCAAGCCTGGGTTGGGCTAGCTCCTGACCACAGGACATGTCAAAGCAAAGTCAGATCAATGATAGAGATTTAAACATGCAGTGCTGAGCTTAAGCATGTACATGTGTATGACGTCAAATTAGGGATATTGAAAATACATCCACTGGGACAGCGCACAACATACGTGGCTAAACTGGCTTTTGACGTTGACAATTACCTTGATTTCGGCCTAAATTGATTTCGGCCGACCGTATTTTCGGCCTCCGAAATTTAGATGAAAATGGAACTAATTTCTTGCTAATGTAACTGCAATTTATATGTTCTTTGATAAATATGTTCTGTGGTTAACAAACCAATTTATACTGCAATTTATATGTTCTGATAACTGCAATTTATATATTCTGATAACTGCACTTTATATATTCTGTGATTAATATTTGTTGTGATTAATATATATTCTTTGATAAATATGTTCTGTGATTATCAAACCAATTTATACTGCAATTTATATGTTCTGTTAACTGCAAGTTATATATTCTGATAACTGCAATATATATGTGCTGATAACTGCAATTTATATGTTCTGATAACTGCAATTAATATGTTCTGTGACCATGCAGGTCCTAAAAGATTGTGCGAAGGTGTACGCACCTGTGTGCGTAAATATCAATTTACGTAATTTACATGCAGTCCAGAAGAACTAAAATAGGAGGTATATTTTAGCCATTAACAGAACTTGTTAATTATTAATTCGGCCGAAATCAACAGGCCGAAATCACCGGAGGCCGAAATCAACAGGCCGAAATCACCGGAGGCCGAAATCAGTGTATACCGACCAATCAGTATGCATTCCGCATTGACAGAGGTCAATACCTGAAATCTTTGATTCTATACTTGGGCAAGTAAAGGACCCAGCCCTTGCAGCTCCTTAATGTTAATGGGTAAATAATGAGTAATAATTATTGAGAGGACTGCATGACACTCCTTGATGTATTAATATTTTGGCAGATATAGAATGCTACGAGATCTTGGGGTGTCAAAATTCCCAGGGCCACCCGTACTCTGGTATCCTGTTGACCATGATTACCGCTTGTCACTGTCAGATTCTCTGCTCACCTCTCCCATTTTTGTTTCAGTTCCTCATTCACTTCGTTGTCAGCTCTTCTCTCACTCTCCTCTTCCATCTTTGATTATTTCCCCGTGATATGAACTATTTTGAACACAGAATTAGTTTATAGTTGAGCAATCAATGATGATAACACCGGAAAAATTGTGCAACATGAGCAATGTTTGTTTACAGAGGAAGTGCCATCGCAGTTCATGTTAGGGGGCGTGGCAGTCGAATATGCACGTGAGCCACCTGGTGAATGAGCAATCAAATTAATTTTAGCGACCAATTAAATGTAAGTCCTGATCTGGTATTGTCATATGCGACAAGCTGTATGACTGTACGTTGTAGGTGTTTGAAATTATCTCCAAAGATATTTGAAGTAAAAATGTAACCAGTTTAGGAGTTTTCACTTGGATAAATCACAGGCCCCTTCCAAGTATAAGGCATATACAGGTGTCAAGATATGCCAGCTTTACCTCTGGGAGGGCCTGTGGTTAAATGTATATATGCATCCCTAAAGTAAATTTCATCTGATGATGGGTTTTATTTGATGTTATACCTAACACTATAACAGTGTCAAAATTAAAATTAAGTGTTACTTATTTCTATATAATTGAAAAAATTGTGTCAGAGGTATTTGATACATTTGTAGGACACAGTTTATTAGGGAAATTTGTTCTTTTTGATAGTGCAAAAAATCAAATCCCTACCACTTAATTATGAAACATGGATGTATGGCACAACTGCCGTATACTGTCCTGAGGAATACTAGGATCAAAGGTCAAAGTTAGTTCAGACGGGGGTGGGGGTTTGTATAACACAGCTGGACTTTTCACTTGATCTGGCTTCACATAGAATACGAAGGTGGTGTACAATATGGCAAGTCAATGTACGTACCCCATATATACCCCATGTCCCAAAGGACCCTGCTCTTCCCTACTTAATTTATTAAAAACAGGCAGATGTTATAATGAACTGATTCTATATAGAGAGAGATGAAGTCTTTTATATCTCAATGACTTCTAGTAGTTTCACAGTTCATGGATTCCACTTTTCATATAGATATCTATACATTGAATTTTCTCTACTCCTGGTTCCTAAATGGTGTGTGGCGTGGACCTTGACCGAATTGCAGGCAACCATGTGAAGTGGATCACTATTGGCTGGTGGTGTGTTTGACATCATTCACATGATATATACTCAGTAGTCAGAACCAAAAAAACAAGGTCGCTCTAAAACCAATTCAACAATCACAGGGAAAACACTTGGTTGCAAGGTGAGTTATATATATAACTCTGGAATGTGGATTCATTATTGACATGCATAATACATTTTCCTTAAAGTGCTTTTTGTAGGTTTGGTACTTTTGTACTTGTATCATATGGAGACAAGAGTAGATTGGTCTCCATGCTTATATATATAGTTAATTATATCCATATGTGATAAGATAATAATACCAAGGCACTATTAAATTATGACGGATAATTATGGTGGATAATAGTGATGATATCATGAAATGCACCAGGTTTACTGCAAAGGCACATAATTATGAATTAATTAAAGGGGAAGAGTGGGTATAGTGGCAATCATGCAGAACAATATTATATAAAATATAGGCTCTAGTCTAAATGTGCATTTATATTTCATGATATACAATATTGATAGGGTTGGCATGGCATAGCTGTTTCACATAGATCTGGACCCCTTTGTCACTATATTGACTTAAATTCCATACATGGTGATCTACAAACTCATTTATATGAGGCATCTGTTTGTAAGCTAGAATTACTTCTAACTTATGTCAGTATTGGAGGGATCGGAATAGGGCCAAACAAATGTTATGAACTTCCAGTGCGAGGTCACGTTTGTAATATAAATATCCAGGGCTCTCTCACACTTATGCACCATCTTACAGCAAGGATGAACACATTTTACTGAAAAGAAGAAACTGAAAATCCACCCCATCTTCTTTGCTGGCAGGCAATCGCACCTCACAGGCGCCACTAATGAAATATTTTCCATGTCCCAATTGATCTAAATCCACCTTATCATCCGGCAGGTCAATGTACTTATGTAAAAATTGGTCAGTATTCTTCAATAACAAAACTTATCATGGGATGTTCATATTGTCAAAGTCTGTGCTCAGTTATCTAGAAAAGTTGGTATATATACGATATTTTGTGTAAAATATATATGCCTTAAGCATCTGAATTATGCTGCTAGAGTCATAACAAATCAAATTGATTATGTCATTGTTCGTGGTATAGATATAGTATGAATGGAAGACAAAGTCTAGGTGTAGATGTTGAGAGGCTTTATATAAATGAACATAAAGTGATGATGAAGGATGAAGTCTAGGATGAAAGATGAAGTACAATGGTGTGTCCATGGATTATATACTAAAGGTCCTGCAGTTGCATAACATGCAGGATAGAGGTTGGCCAGTAGGTGGCCACAGCTCTAGTGCTTGGATCCCTAGGATCAAATACAATCAATACAGACTAACTGGGAGATTGCTCTCCTGCTGTTAGGTACCCATGCAATGTAATTGGAAGTAGAGAATGGTCTATTGAATGAGTTACATGATCTAGGCAGATGGTAAGCTCTTAATTGCATTCATAATAGATGAGCTCCATATGTGAAGCAGACCTTACTAATAATTACAGTGACATTGTGTAGTTCTAGAAATACTAGAACTTAGCAGTAAATTATATACAATAAGTCTTTAAACATATTAAACATAACAATAGCAAAGACGTTAAGGTGGATGAATGTTAAACAAAGATTTCAATATATACTCCTTGAATCTATCTAAAAATTGTCCCATTTCCTTTCTCCCAGAAAGTACTCACAACAGTTTGCAGTGACTGTCTAGTGTCATTACAGCAGGTAATATAGAAAATAGAGGGCTAATTACTCCTTAATTAAAAGAGATGACTTGATAGTATGCTTGTGGTAGAAATCTGTTGTCATATACATGGGATTCAAGGAGTATCACTTTAACATACTTCTCATTTTTAAATTTATACATGGACTTGCTCCTCAATACCTTTGTAATAATATTACAATGGAATGCGAAATTGCTTTTCGTAATACAAGGTCTTTTGACAGTATATGAATGTATTTATACCATTTGAAAATATGTCGCAATCTAAAAACTTTGTATCCACAGCTGGTAGATCATGGAATGTTTTGCCTGCAGATTTAAAATGTGATAGTAATTTAATATGTTCAAATTCAAACTTACAAAATTGATCCTAAGTGGTGCTTTATGATTTTATAACCCCCCCCCCCCCTCCCCAAATTTACCAGACAGACATCAGTGCAATACCAATACCCCCTTCTAAGTTTTTCTCTGAATGAAAAAAAAATCATTTTCCAGAGAGATCTCTAAATCAGTATCAAAAAAGTTGAAAACTTGTTTGTATTTTATTTTTGGCTGTAAGAAACCCCCCCCCCCCCCCCCCCAAAAAAAAAAAAACTCCCCATGTATCATATACATACAGTTATTACAGAGTGATATATATTAAAACATGTCTTGTGCTGGAGAATTTGGTTGCCACGTGGCATCATTGATCAAAATGTCTTGAGGTATTATTTACTCAGAAATACACTCAGTACAACACTTCAGCTCGTCATTGCATTAAAATAAAATTATGATAGTGTGCATATATTTCTGATGGTTCATCTGTGCTTTGTTTTATGAGCAGAGGTCAATGAGGATCAGTCTATCGTAATGGCCACACATACTGTTCACTAAATGTTTTGTCATATTTTAATGTATTGAGCTTAAAAAAACCGCTAAATGGTCAGAAATGTAAAATCTTTCCAATGATGATTTCTCGCCATCTTTTCATTATGGCCAATTGTTGTGGTCGCAGGGAAGCAGCAGAAATTACCAACTTGAAGGAGAATAAAGTTAATTGTTTGACAGACGCATTTTTATCAGCCAGAAAGTTGGGATTTGATTTGCTATTTTAACATTCCTGTCATTTAAACTAATTCCGGTTTTGTGCTGCTTCAAGCCCTTTATAGAAAAATATGACCGAAAATTAATCAAGCAGACATTTATTTAGAATCCTACAATAATAAGCCATCCAAAGGACATCAAGAGATCGGTTTAAATAGTTGCGGATACTTTCCAGTTTCTGGTGTCTACGAGCTGCAAGTGGTTGAAGTCAGTCAGTTTATTGTGTATTGTTCAACTCCACATTCATGTAACCTGCCAATATTTACCATTTACAGATTACCGTCTATTATTCTAGACTGACGACCTTCCACCATGGACAATTTCCTAGAATCGGTCAAGAACTACGACTACATTCGTCTCGTTTTTTCGGACATGTATGGAATAAGCCGAGGGAAAATCCTGCACTCCAGTCATGCGAGTCATGCCATTGACGGTTGTTCTGTTTTTTCTGGTGGGTGTTTATTAAAGTGTACTTTCAAGAACTGAGTTTCACTATATGTATATTATATTTTATAATGCAATTTTTTCGTCTTTATGTCATGGTCCAGTAGAAAATGGCATAACCCCTGACCTGCAGATAACAGGACAAATTTGGTATCACATGAAAGAAAATTTCAGTAGTTTTACCCACAAAAAAAGTCTCGAAGTTTCTCCTGTAGGGAAAATTTTTCTCAGAAGTTTCCATGGTAACAAGTAAAAATTTCGAAGTCTGAAATAGGCTTTCATGGATTCGAATTTCAGTAAGTTTGAGCAAATGAACCCTCTTATTGGTACTTAAATGTATGTCACATCATTCAAGAATCAGGACAGTGCACACACTCTCAGAAAAACCACTGATATTGCTGCATCCATGGTGCTTACGGCAAATAAACTAATATCACAATTTTATTTTAGAATATCAAATATCACTGACAAATAGCACGGTCAGTTATTGTCTGGCAAATACTACAGAATACGAAAAACGAGGCACAGAAGAACGTAATAAATGTCATTAGCGTCATCGCTTCGTAACACATTTTATTGCACAGCTCCTTCAATTTTCATCTGATTTTCAGAATTCATTATGTACAAAAATGTGTAGGATTTCGCTTGCAGCATAAATTGAAACCTTTCTCACCGCAACTTTTTTTTTCATAAAACGACTCTGAAATCGCGAATCGGCGACACAGATCATTACGTTATAATGTCAGTAAGGTAATTTGCCAGGCAGACAAATTTGCTTACCAAGCAACAATATCATGTGAGGCTTGTAGACAAATACCAGTAAGTGTTCTGGGTATGGTAAGCATGAGTGGTTTTTGCCAAATAAACTAATATAACCTGCTAGGTCTGCTAGTTTGGCAGTTTGGGTGTAACACCTATGTCAAAATGACTCCAGCAAATGAGTAACTTTTTACCCCTGTAGAGTCTTTTTACTGAGCAGCCCTGAATTCAGCAAGACATAAGTCTTTCCTCTCCTCTTATTACTCATTTTGCTTTTAAGACATAGAAGATCATAGCTAACTGATTCCGTAAATATAATTTTCTCAGGGAAATAACAGAAATCTATTGAATGATAAGATGTCAAATATACATTAAAATGAACTAAAAAGACTGCTGCTAGGATGCAGGTTGCTGCCAAACGGAGTCAAGGGCAGGAAAATATTCAGCCAATAGAATTGCAGTGTTCTGTCATAGCCACCTGGTGGAAATTTAGAAAACCTTCCGTGAAAATCAACTGTTGAAAGTAAATGTACACTCTGTGGGGAGTTTAATTTAAGTGGTATATTGTTGAAGAGCACAGGCATCACAATCGCCCTCTGGTGTAGCCCCCCCCCCCCCCGGACCGCTGACTGCTATATATTTATAGTAAGTATTAACAGTCAGCGGTCTGAGGGGGGGGGGCACCAGGCACTACCAGAGGGCGATTGTGATGCCTGTGTTGAAGAGTAACCTTTCTCCTTACATTTTACCAAATATACACTCCGTAGGGAGTAAAGTTTAAGTGGTATATTGTTGAAGAGTAACCCTTCTCCTTACATCTTACCAAATATACACTCTGTAGGAAGTAAAGTTTAAGTGGTTTATTGTTTAAGAGTAACCTTTCTCCTTACATTTTACCAAATACACACTCCGTAGGGAGTAACGTTTAAGTGGTATATTGTTGAAGAGTAACCCTTCTCCTTACATCTTACCAAATATACACTCTGTAGGAAGTAAAGTTTAAGTGGTTTATTGTTTAAGAGTAACCTTTCTCTTTACATCTTACCAAATATACACTCCATAGGGAGTAAAGTTTAAGTGGTATATTGTTTAAGAGTAACCTTTCTCTTTACATCTTACCAAATATACACTCCATAGGGAGTAAATTTTAAGTGGTATATTGTTTAAGAGTAACCTTTCTCCTTACATCTTACCAAATATACACTCCATAGGGAGTAAAGTTTAAAGGGGATATTGTTGAAGAGTAACCCTTCTCCTTACATCTTACCAAATATACACTCTCTAGGGAGTAAAGTTTAAGTGGTATATTTTTTAAGAGTAACCTTTCTCCTTACATCTTACCAAATACACACTCTGTAGGGAGTAAAGTTTAAGTGGTATATTGTTGAAGAATAACCACCGTTCTTCTTACATTTTACCAAATATACACTCCATAGGGAGTAAAGTTTAAGTGGTATATTGTTGAAGAGTGACCTTTCTCCTTACATCTTACCAAATATACACTCTGTAGGAAGTAAAGTTTAAGTGGTATATTGTTTAAGAGTGACCTTTCTCCTTACATCTTACCAAATATACACTCTGTAGGAAGTAAAGTTTAAAGGTTATTTAGTTGAAGAGTAACCTTTCTCCTTACATTTTACCAAATATACACTCTGTAGGGAGTAAAGTTTAAGTGGTTTATTGTAAGAGTAACCTTTCTCCTTACATCTTACCAAATACACACTCTGTAGGGAGTAAAGTTTAAGTGGTATATTGTTAAAGAATAACCAAGGTTCTCCTTACATATAACCAAATATACATTCTGTAGGGAGTAAAGTTTAAGTGGTATATTGTTTAACAGTGATCTTTCTCTTTACATCTTACCAAATATACACTCCATAGGGAGTAAAGTTTAAAGGGGATATTGTTGAAGAGTAATCCTTCTCCTTACATCTTACCAAATATACACTCTGTAGGGAGTAAAGTTTAAGTGGTATATTGTTGAAGAGTCTCCTTACAATTGACAAAATGACTAATTAAGTGGTATATTGTTGAAAAATAACGGTACTCCCTACATTTAAGATGTACACCCCTGTTGGGAGTAAAATTTAGTTGTCTGCTTTGATGGGGAACAACCTTACTCTCTAATGAGCGTACATTTTACTCTCAATTTGTTGGAGTAATTTTTACACTGGTCTCTACTCCCTTTGTAGAGTTAATTAAGATATTCTTTTTTTCTACGAGTGGCACACATATCATCAGATGGAAAAACCAATTTGTTTTATTGCTGTACAATAATTACAGATGTGTAGACAAATTACAGCTGTATAGACACATCCACTATGTAAACACAGTAAACAAAGTATAGTATAATCCAAAACAAATGTCCACCTGAGTTTTGATCTCATTTTTACATGAATGTCTTGGGAGATGGTAGACAATACAGATGTAGATGTTGTAAATCATAAAAACTCCTCTCTGTACAATTAACTTCAAGTTTCCTATCTTTACAATTATGATTTTTTCAGCCACCTTTTCATCATTATAGCCATTTGTTATGGTCACAAAGAAGCAGAAGAAATTACAATGAAGAATATAGCCAACTTCAAGTTATTTCTTTATCAGTTAGAAAGTTGGAATTTAAATTGTTGCGAACACGTTTCTGTCCATTTTGTGCTATTCCATGTCATTAGTGGCAAAATATGCCCAAACAACAAACGGACATTTATTATGGATGCTAGTACAGTGAAAATTTAGGAAAGCCAAGCCAGCCCTCAAAGGTCTTGGGCCTCCACGCGGCGAGGGTGGAAACACTTGGGGTGAAGTCCTCTATCCCCAGTGGCTAAAACAGGACAGTGCGCATTGCACAAGCTGCTCCAGCTATCCAACGCAGACAATTATTTATTTTTTACATGCTTCTGGTTTCTACTACCAACTATAGATAATCAATCTTACCCTAGAAAGCCTCTACATAGCCCAGGTGCTGATGAGGCATTAAGCAATAACACTTACTAACTAACTAACTAACTAAGGAAAGCCAAGCCCAGTTTTTAATGAAAATTTTCCATTGTATTTACAGGTTCAGTGGCCATGGGGCCTTGTGGGCATCTGTTCATTCCTAAAGAAATCTATGGAATATATGCAAATGGCTTGGTCAAAGGGGATGTGTCCACCTTGCGAGACATTCCGTGGGCTGGTCAGGACAAGTTTCGAGTGGCGGCCATGTTGGGAGAAACCACTTGGGGTGATGGAAGTCCCCAGCTAGCATGTCCACGTTATGTCGCTCGTCAGCAGGTAAAACGTCTGGAAGAACGTGGTCTGAAGTTGAAGTCATCATTTGAAGCAGAGATGACAATCTTAGGATCTGATGGCCTGCCAGTTTTTCCAAATCGCGACTATCTAGACATGACCATTTCCAGTGACCTGGAGCCATTTATGATGGAAGTTGATTCTCAGATGAGGAAAGCTGGAGTTGAGATTGAAGCGATTCATGTTGAATTTGGTGCTGGCCAGATCGAAGCTATCCTTGAGCCCTCCTGGGGGATTGAGACAGCGGACAATATGGTCATTCTTAAGTCTGGCATCAGAGAGATCG
The DNA here is from genome assembly GCA_932294295.1 of Alitta virens. NCBI lineage: Eukaryota > Metazoa > Annelida > Polychaeta > Phyllodocida > Nereididae > Alitta > Alitta virens. The sequence goes on along the minus strand of OW028580.1, from coordinate 22,168,892 downwards.
CCAAACAGTTTGGTTATTCTGTGAGCAGCATGTCGGAGGTGCCTGGGGTAGCTGGTGCAATTGCCTGGCATTTTAATTTCTCTGTGTGGGACATCAATAACAATGCAAATAAGTTTTCCGATCTTGCTGGGCAGGATAAGCTGTCTGACTTTGCTCGTCATTGGATTGCTGGTTTGGTGGAACATTCGAGTGCTCTAACTGCTCTCTGTTGTCCGACAGTCAATTGCTACCGAAGACTGCATCAATTCATAATACCTGATGATGCTAACTGGGGCATTGATAATCGCACTACTGCTTATCGGGTCAAGAATCAAACCCCCTCTGCAACCTATTTCGAAAACCGCGTCCCATCAACCATGAGTAATCCCTACATCGTTATGGCTGCGGTGGTTGCTGCTGGATTAGACGGAGTGGATAGAAAACTCGCCTGTCCTCCCATGAAGAGCCCAGATGCTAAGCCATTGCCTTACACTCTTAAAGAAGCCATAAATGCTTTGGAGGATGACATCCAGCTGAGAAGCGCACTTGGTGAAGATTTCATTGAATGGTTTTTGGGTTGCAAGAGATCGATAGATTTAACGCATCTTCAGGATTACGTCAAAGATGCAGCAGATGATGAGATTAGAAAGAAGCAGGAGATGGACTTCTACCTCAAGTCAATGTGAATGACACCACCATGCACTGCTTGATTCTTTTGTAATTTTATTGACCAGAAATAGGATGGTTTCTTGGCCTGTGTCTTTTATTGGGATATTTGACATTTGATAACTCTTGAAAGTAATATTTAGATATTTCTGAAAGAGACTTCCTTTGTATTTATACAAATCTAGTGGTGTGACTGACAAATATTTTGCATTTGTTATGTAAGCTGTAAGACTTCAACCCTTTACGTGCCTATACTTGCATCGGTAACATAGATTGCTATCCCATCGTTTTTCTTGCTGTGTTCACACTCCTATTTGATCTGTCAAATTGGCTGTATCTCTGATATAGATCTGCATTGAAACATATGCTTGCAGGAAAAATATATTTATTATACAATGTCATATCTTACAGTATGAAAACGTGAGACATTTCAGACCTGTTTACTACACATAATCGTAATACTGCTTTATGTACACAATACCCAGTGTTTTATCAAAAGATAGTACACTGTATACATATTTTACTCAGTAATAGTTATACTCTAAATGCAATACATTGAACACTCTGCTTAGAATCTGTTCTGATGAGACAAACAAAATAGAATGACTCATTGAAACAGCACTTATTTCACATGTTGTTTTTTCTTCCTTCGTGGACTTGTTTCCTTTTTGTTCTTAGAGGCCAAGGTCATTTCTGAAATGATGATATTTTTGTCAGTTTCAATCTAATTTGATATATATAACACAATATAGTGTAATACCCTTAGAACCTCTTTTGAAGTGGTACTTTTAAACACATGGTTTTCTCTTATACCAATACCTTAATGAATATAACAATCAATCAAAATACTAGGCCTATTTAATGTAATGATTACCTGTAGGACTTGATGGAGGCAGGTGTCCTCGAAGGGGTGCAAGAGGAACTAGTGGCGCCCTCATTAAACCCTTTGGCTTGTTTTCTTTGGGGTCATTTTCTTCCTCGCTGAGAATTTTCCTGATCTTTAAAGGTTCCAGTGGACTCTTCAATCAAACAATGAGTTGAGTGTTTATACATCATTAGAGTTCATTCTTGCAGACTTCTCTAATGCAATCATTATTCATTCCCCAAGACTTTTCTAATGCAATTGAACTACTTTGCAATTTGCTATTCATTTAACCTTACCACAAGTATCACACTCTGTTTACATAAGGGTTAGAGATGGTTTACAATCTTGGTACACAACTACTTATAGAGCAATTGGTTGGGGGCAATGCCGTTCTTCAGCTCAACTGGTAAAGATGTTGTCAAGTTGCCACACTAGATGGTGCAGAGTCCAGTACCCTGTGGCTTTGTGGTTAGGGTAGATGGTTCAAGTCCCATTTGCGGGGCAAGGTCGTTGACTAGGTGTGCGCAAAATGGTAAAAAAAAAAACTTCTAGTGGTCAGTTTGGATGTAGTAATACAATCTCGATACACAACTACCACGCCTACTGGTATTTGGCTATACGGGGTATTAGTCTTTATCTCAACTGTTGAAGATGTTGTAAAGTTGCCATTCTAGATGGTGGAGTATCCATTCCCCTGTGGCTTTGTGATAAGGGTAGGTGGTGGGTGGGTGATTAGGGCTTTACGTCCTGTATTTCTGCGCCAGTTGGGCTAATTAGGACAGGTAGAGGCAATGAGATGAAGGATGAAACAGCCATCCAACTTAGGCTTGACCGGGAATTGAACCCGGGACCCAGCGGTTGGAAGCCCAGAGTGCTGCCTCTGAGCTAGGCCCCCACCCGTGATAAGGGTAGGTAGTGCCAAGTTCTCATGGGATAAGATTGTTAAGGGTAGTCATTGGGATATGGTACACATTTTGCACCGGGATCCTATCACAATGGCCACCCTTACACCAACACAACTACCTCATGGACTAGCACTTAGCTAGAGCCTAGAGGGCAATGCTTTTTAGTTCAACAGTTGGAGGCATTGTAATATTGCCACAGTAGAGTAAGTGCATCCTATCCAATGATACAGGGTCTGAAATTTGGCTAATACACATGATGAGATGTCCCATCGGTTTTCTTGTCAGTCTCTAACCACAACCACTCAAACTCTAAAAAGCAAGAATGGTGCAACGTTGTGATGATGTGATGACCACCTTAAATTCATCTGAGGCATAGTGATCCCTTCAATGAGCCTAGGGATCCAATACTTTATTTTACTTCACACATACAACTTTCTTCAATCATTAAAGACAACTGATTGAAATATTAGTTGATTTCACTTAATTTCTACCTTTGATGAAGAGCCCTCGAAGGTCCTGGGTCTCCACGCGGCGAGGGTGGAAACACTTGGGGTGAAGTCCTCGATCCCCAGTGGCTAAAACAGGGCAGTGCGCATTGCACAAGCTGCTCCAGCTTTACAGGAGGGTGTGTTCCCTACCATACCAAAAAATGGATATGTCTTCAGAGAATAATCCAAACCGGCTCGCACGTCTCCCGGGTGAACAAGGTGCGCGTCTCTCAGCGGTTAACCAGGCTGAGTTCGAAAAATTGGCTACTGGTTCCCGACAGAGTAAACGTTCTCGTTCATCATCAGATGATGCAAATCAAAGTTCCAATTATGAATATGTATCTTCGACATGGCCTAAATTTATTGTGATTACTGGCTGTGACGATGAGATTTCCCGACTCTCAGCCATTACTATATGCAGAACTTTAAAAGAAACCGTTGGTTTCATGGAAAATATTAGAAGGCTAAAAAATTCATCCTTGCTGGTGCAGGTTGCCCACAGGGACCAGTCATTAAAATTGCTGGAGTTGAAGGCCTTTGCGGGTGCCCCTGTTAAGGTGGAGCCCCATCGGTTTTTCAACTCCAGCAAAGGCTTTATAACATCGCACGAGAGCAGTCTCTGCTCTGATGAGGAACTGAGGGACATCTCGTAGCCACATTAGTTCCCACTTCTCAGCATAGTATACCTTCACAGGGTGCACCTTCCGGCGTTGAGTCGGAAGAGATGCATCAGCCGATGGAACAGGAGGCAGGGACTAACGCCATCCCTAGGTCTCAACGGGAGGGGGCAAGTGATAAAATATCAATTGTTCCCAAAAGACCCCCCCCCCCCTCAACAGAAAAGCACTTGAAAAATCTAGTGCACTGGGCATCATAAGACCGCCATCTTGGCATGGTGGGGCACCAAAAAGTACATCATCACCAAAAGAGGCAACGAATTTGAAAAAAAAGTAAGTAATCATTCAGAATCTTACCATGCACTATAGACTTCACTATGATACTATTAAATTTGTTGAACTAACTCATGGACAGTATCATTCAGTGGAACTGTCGTGGTTTCAAAGCCAACTTTGATGAAGTAGGTTGCATTGTCCTAGACTTAAACCCTAGTGTCTTCTGTCTACAGGAAACTTTTCTGAAACCCCCGACTTGTTTAAAACTGAGAAATTATCATATGTATCATACATATGGCAATATTGCCCAAGATAGAGCCACTGGTGGCTCATCAATTTTAGTTACAAATGGAATCATTCATACCCATATTGCTCTTAACACAAACCTTCAGGCTACAGCAGTTCGTCTGAACCTGAATAAAACATTCACTATATGTTCCTTATATATTCCTCCACCCTTTAACCTTACAACCAGTGATTTGCATAATCTTTACAATCAACTTCCTGAACCGCGTCTTATCCCAGGAGATTTTAACAGCCATAACCAATTGTGGGGAAGCACTTCCATCAACAACAAAGGAAAAATCATTTAAGATTTTCTTAATGACCACACCCTTTGCTTGTTCAATGATGGTTCACCAACATATCTTCACCCTCCAGGTCATGGAACATTTTCATCAATAGACCTTAGTATATGTGATCCAGCGTTATTTCTGGAATTTGAATGGAGAGTATTAGAGGACACTCACGGTAGTGATCACTTTCCCATTGTCCCACAAAATGTAGAAGGTACTAGAGAAGTGGGTCAACCCCGATGGAAGTTGCATAAAGCAGATTGGACCTCCTTCGAAAAGTATGTTAGAGATGCTTTCATAAACCGAGAACACGTAGTAGCCATATTCTTTGACCTAGAAAAAGCCTATGACACTACATGGAAATATGGAATAATGAAAGATCTCCACGAAATTAGGGCTTCAAGGACGCCTTCCTGTTTTCATCGGATCTTTTCTACAGGATCGCTTCTTTAAGGTCCGAGTGTTCTTATTAAGTATTTTCATCTTCACGAATACAAAGACATTGTATTCTGCTGGATTCCTGGACACGCTGGCATTGAAGGGAATGAAAAAGCAGACCTGGCAGCAAAAAGGGCTCTTACAAAAGCGATATCTGATTTTACTATCCCATACACTGATTTTAAAATGACTATACAATCTTTTATTATGTCTTGCTGGCAAAGACAATGGAATGAATGTAATTACAACAAGTTGCATTCTATCTTACTGCATTCAAAATAAAATACCTAGTAGGATCAATACTCGCAAAGATCAAGGCATATATCACAGATGCCTCATAGGACATTCAAGACTTACACATTTACACCTTTTATTCAATGAACCGGCACCGGTATGCCAGAGTTGTCGGTGCCCCCTAACAATCAAACATATTTTATTAGATTGCACCCACTTACAACGCATTAGAAGACCTTTGTTTCAAGCTACTACCTTACAACATCTCTTTACCAGATATCCAACACAGACAATTATTGATTTTTTACATGCTTCTGGTTTCTACTACCAAATATAGATAATCAATCTTAACCTAGACAGCCTCTACATAGCCCACTCAGGTGCTGATGAGGCGTTAAACAATAACACACATACACACACACCTTTGATGAAGATGGTCTGGGAGGCTCACACTCCACGTCTCGGCCAAGTATGACAGCAGCGGTTTGCTCAAGTCTCTTCCTGTCCGTCTGACATGGTGTGGATAGTGGTGTTTGATGATCTGCTTTTAACTTAAACAAAACCTTATCTGAATTTTCTGGAAGCTTCTGATTTACGTGTACAGGAGGAAGAATTGAAAGATTCTTTGCTGATAATTCATCTGCATTTCTATCAACATTTTCTGTGAGTTCTTTTTCGTGGAGTTCTGTTAACTTCTGCATTGTGATTGCCAAGTCTTCTAGATGGCAGGACTGTTGAGAGTTTTTTTTCATCTGCTCACTTGCAGCTTGACCAGAAGTCAGTTCTGGAATACTGTCGGAAGAGTCACTATAGGTGGCACCACTGTCGTCTGATATTTCAGTTGGCGTCATTAAGGGTTTCTTACGCCGAAGGAAGTTTACTATAAAATTGAGTGCGTTTTTAGACTTTTGATTCTGATTATCTTTCACACCATTATCACTAGGTGGAGCCTGTGTTGGTTTTGATTCAGTCAGACCCAAATGTTGTTCTAGAATTCTTACACATTCTGAAAGCAATAGGAAGTGCATCAGAGAATAATAAGAGTTCATCACGCCAATCAATTTCTCGACACATTGTCATTTTGCCTTACCTTGGTGTTTAAATTGACGAGCATATATCAATGGAGTAGCGCCTTCTACATCAATTGCGTGAGGATTCAGCTGCATGTGGATCAAACACCGCAAGACTCCTGCGTGTCCTGTGGCAGCTGCCCAGTGCAGGGCTGTTCTGTTGAAATAAATAAAACAAATATGGCTAATAATGACCTGCCCATGAAGCATTAGAGCTTTCTTTATTCACTCTGGCACTAATCCCAGTCCGAACATTGTGAAGAAATCACTGAACAAATAAGTACAGACTTGACCAGTGCAATTCTGCCTCACCATACAGTCAAGCAGTATTTTATGTCTCACCGTTGATCGGGGTCTTCAGAATGTAAATTGCAGGCAGGGACTTTGGACAGGACTTTGATGATGGATGTTTGTCCTACAGCTGACGCCAGATGGAGAGCTGTCTTTCCAGACAGATCGATCATGTTGACAAGTTTAGGACCATGAGGGTTGATGAGCAGCTGTTCGCAACAAGCCACACTGCCATTCTGTAATTTAATAAGTTGCTAAGATGTCAAACTTCTGAGCTGCATGGAGTCATTGACCTACACTATACAGTGCTTGGAAGACTGGTGACCATTGCAGACAGTACCAGATACTGACCCTAACACAGGGAAAAAAGATGGAGAGTGTGTTTCATAGTGCATTATCACAGAGTATCCTCTACTGCTCATCCTGTGTTTACGGCTGGTTGACAGAGAATATAGCCTCCAACCTGGACCAAACTTAAGCAATTGGGTGTCTATTATATGAGTTTCTCCAACATTTGAAATGACAAGAACTACCTGTGCAGCCCAATGTAAGGCAGTGTGTCCATCAACATCTTGTAAGAACGGATCAGCCCCCTTGTGCCACAGCAGTTCAATTTGTAATGGCCTGTTGTGGAAAGCACACCAGTGAAGTGCTGTCATTCCCTGAAAAACCAAGAAGCTGTTTCTGATGTAGTTATTGCACACATGAACATCAATTTAGTAATGTATCTGTTTATGGATATTGTCAGTAAAGTATTATTCTATCCTCAAAATATCTGGGCTCACAATGAATTCTAGTTCAGGCCAATGTTGAAACCTCAATGAATAGAACTAAGACTTGATTTTAATTAATCAATATTTGATCGACAAAGAAGTAAGCTTCGATTCAGGCTAACATAGGATTCACAAAGACAATCTCTATTCAGGCTAAAATTGAATCCATAAAGAATGAAGCCTGATTTTAATTCAGGCTAATATTGGATCCATAAAGAACTAAGCTCACACTGTGGCCAATGCAGTCTTATATTTTGGTGTTAATTCAGGCTCCACATAATATTAAGCTTGATTTTAAGCAGGATATTATGGGATCCATGCTTGATTTTAAGGCTAATTAATGCATTCACAATGAATTAAGCCTGACTTTTAGGTACAAGACACTATTATATGAAACTTTTTGTCTGTCATACATCGTGATCTTGTTGGTTGACCTTGTCTGGTGGAAGGTTTTGTAATAGTCTGGCAAATACTCTGAAAAAAAAAAACACAAGATATATAAAGTGCAAAACCAAAACTGAAGAATAGTTGGCTGGTGGTTACTTTGCTTTAGCTAATGGTATAGTTGCACTAAATTAATTTTAACAACATGAAGATGTCACAAAACGTCTATATGCACTGTACATAGTACCTGGGTTGTTGAGGATAAGTAGCAGAATGAAGAGGTGTCCTCCCAAACTCATCAAAAACTGCTGGTTTAGCACCATTCCGCAGTAGAAAAACCAATCCATCGTACCAGCCCTTTAAAACACCAGAACATCAAATTGATGTACAAGAGAAAGATGCAACTAGGTACAAAAACTAGATGCATAAATGATCTACCAATGTAGCTGATGGACAAAAACTATAACACGCAAATGATGTACAAAAACTAGATGCATAGATCAGGACCAAAACTATAGACACATACTGTAAATATGTACAAAAACTAGACACATGAATGTTGTACAAAACTAGATGCATAGATTAAGAACAAAAACTATAGACACATGCTGTAAATAATGTACAAAAACTAGACACATGAATGATGTACAAAACTAGATGCATATATTAAGAACAAAAACTATAGACACATACTGTAAATATGTACAAAAACTAGACACATGAATGTTGTACAAAAACTAGATGCATATATGATGGACAAAAACTACAGACATGCAAATGATGTAAAAAAAAAAAAAACTTGTAAATAGAGTACAAAGCAGACATGTTCATATTGATCTACTAAAACTACATGAATGATGGACAAAAACTAAGCATAATATGTTTAGTTTTGTATATTATTTCCATTAATGATCTGCATATGAAAACTAATATTATGAATTATGAACAAATATGGATTGTGCATTGGGGCATGCTCATGAAGCATGCAGAACTCAGAATCATTTATTTCATATTACGTATTACTATTATCCACTACACTTTGTCATCATCTATCACCAGTGCTCCGCGAGCTACATTGGCTGTCTGTAGAGAAGCGTGTGGTGTATAAAACTCTACTACTTGTGTTCAAAGCTCCAAGAGCTCATCACAGAACATCAACCATCACACAATCTACGCTCATCAAATCAAAAAAAATTTAAAGTTCTCGTCGTTAGTGCAATCTCGGGCTTTTAGCGTTGTGGGCCCCTCAACTATGGAACCACTTCCCTCTGATATCAGAACTGGTTTTATTGTTTACGAGTAATATCGTTTTGAGCAAGCTTGGATTTGACACTTTACAAAGTAAATATTATTATTATTATATTATGTAATATGAAGAAGTATCGCACTACCACAAATTGTTTTATAGATTTCAACTTCCACCTGATAAGCCGCCATGGCCAGCCCTGTCCTTCCCAATTTATCTTTAACATTGATTGATGCTCCCATCTTGACCAGCATCTTCAAGGAGTCAAACTGTTCCGCCATGACAGCGTGCGCTAAAGGGGTGTACCCTGCAATGACAACACAATTATTAGAGTTTAACTGCATTGACCTTTGAACAATGTCAAGGTAACAATTAAAAGTTGTAAGGCCGGATATATCAGCGTACAAAGTTCGAAAAGGGTTATTGGTATCATCAATGTCCATTCGGCGGGCAGACGGGTGTAACACTTTCGTTTGTGTAGCAGAACTCTAACAGTGTTAGAGTTCAGCTCTAGAAACGAAAGTGTGTGTTAGAGTTCTGGTCTGGAAATGAAAGTGTAATGCCCACCCTCCTGTCTGTCGGACGAACACTTAGCCTACGTTTATATGTAAGTTTTAGAATTGTGTGGCTTTGAGAGGTTAGTTGAAAGTTCCATGACCATGCAGTGGTAAGTGAGATGCCTACCTTCTGGGTCCTCATGCTCCAGGACACTGGGGTCTACCTGGATGGCCCTGGAAAGGGCATCGGTGTCTCCCCCCGCTGCTGCTTGGTGCGCTAGTGGTATCCATTGTTCTATCTGTTCTGCCGCGTCTGCAACATCAATTGATTATAAAGCTTATTTTAAAGCATAGAATGGTGTGGCTATTTAAGTTGGCTTAATGTGCTCACTGGAGGATCCAGCCCTGATTCTACGTCTGTGTTATATTACAAGATGTAATGTGATCCTGCAACACTCTTTAGCTGAGCTTGTGGAGTCAGCGATCAGCTATCTAAAATATATTTATGTTATATTAATGTTGTGTCATCACGATCCCCGCCTGTTAAACACGACAAGACTGTTAATCATTTTGACATTATAAATATCATTAATGATGTTAAACTGAGATCACTATAATGATATTGGTACTGTTATTATTAGAAAATGTGGTGCATATTGCAATAAAAAAAAATGAGCAACAAGTAAACAATTATATGCTATTAGTGTATTTACGGTCAATGTCCTGTCAGCAACGCATTGAGCACTGTATATTTCTATCTGTTACATATATTAGAAAAATATTAAGCACACCAATTTCTTACAATGTATATGCAGTATTGTCTAATTTGTATAGATAGGCCTACATCAATTTAAAAATACAAAAAGCAACTCAGTTGACTCACCATCATCTCTTCCCAGTACCTCGGAGTCCGTGAATTCCATGAGGATGACATTTATGAAACAGTGTAATCAGAATAAAAGGCTTTTAATTGTCGCAGGTCTATTTGCTGGCCGCCACATTTGTGCATTATAATGGAAGTTAACAGGTGAACATCTCTGGCATCCTGATGCGGCTCTTGCTATGGTGCTCTGATGCTCTCAGCTGCTGAAGCAGACCTATATGTGCTCGCGCACGTGTGATTTCTGTTCAGGTGTGCACCTGTGATGTTGCATAAAATTCACAACACGCCAAAAGTAATAAAATATATCATATTTATTATGAATATGAACCATTACATTTAACGAAATACCATAGTGGACCTCTATATGACAGAAATCCCCCCCCCTTTATTTTTTGAAAGGGGGGGGGGGGGGATCTCAATAAGATAGATCATATGATAAGGGGAACTTCCATATCAATACAATTAACGTGTTTTTTAAAACCTCTTTCAGACACCTTTATAGTGGCTGAGCCATGGGGAGGGGGGGGGGGCGGGACGTGCCTCCCCCCCCCCCCAGCCAAGACCTTGGCACCCCCAGTGCCCCCCCCCCCCCATTCCAGATTTCCCCATTAGGACATATTGTTATAGCAGACCAGGGAAAACATCATATCCAAGTCAGATCAAAAATTTGGTATTTACGGCGAACTTGGAATTGCACCCCAACACCATTCTGTCCATATACTACAATCACTTAGGATCACAACTTTGCTATGGCAACCCTTCAAAGCTGAATTATCCTTATAAACCAGAATTTGAAACCACCTCCCGATTTATTCTGACTTGTCACACATACTTTGAGGACATTAAATGTATGGGTTTATTAATTGCATTGTTGAGGATGTCTGGCCCTGATGTACAAAAAAAATGGCTTCTTTTTTAAATTAAACTTTTTATTAAAGCATTGCTGGGTTTTCTTGTTACCCCCAAAATGCGAACAGTCCGCATTTGTTTACTGGCATGAATTTTTTGTCAGTCAGCATAGCTTAAATATCCCAATGACAGGTTTTAAACATACACACACTGTATAAGCAAATGCCATACATTTAATTAATTATACCTGTAGACATTTAGATTACATGCTGAATCGTAGAACGGTGCTAGGATGTATTCGTTCAACAAAGTTTGCATCTATGACTCGAGATCTTTATCAAGGTCAACGATACCATGGAAAAGTAAATTACAAAATGCTATATATAAAATTATATTTTCCAATTGCACCCCCTCCCCCCCCCCCCCCCCCCGACTTAGACTACGCAACTATTTTTCTATGATCGCTAGGTGGCGTGTTGGTGTGCAGTCAAAACGGCCTATTGCCAGAACGGCCCTTACCTAAACGGCCTCCCCCGTTTGTTAAAGTTCGTTTTTCAGCGTCCAAATCCCACATGAGACATCTTTTCAATACTAGTAATGTTCTATAGGTTGCCACCAATAAAGGTATTTGTTGCAATTTGGCGATGATGTCTTCGTTAGGTTGATAAGTTTGTTATGATTTTTCGCCGGCGCTACAAGAGCTTACAATGACAGTTTAAGTTACAAGAAGGGCAAGCGTTCCGCCATTAAAACGTCACCGAAACGGCCTCCCCAGCAGTATATGAAGGGAGTAACCTTCTGCATCATTAATCCAGCATAACTTGGTCATTTATAGTCCGATTTCAAAATTTAAAGTTCCTAGTAATTGCCGAAAAATCCTCTTTCTATATATATATAGGAGACTGCAGAACTTTAACAATTCTTAAGACGCAGTATTACGTATTTAGCGGGACGCAACAATTAATGTCCATATTTTAATAATAAAATATTTAATGAATAAAAATGTTTGTTTTCTTTCCAACTAATGAATATTCTTGAAAGAATATTCATAAATATGTTTAGGCCGTTTTGACTGTAGAGCGGCGTGTTCACACCAGCGCCATCTCACGAAAAGTTTCAGGAACTACGGAAATTGAAGAAGTAGGAGCGCCGGTTGTTGTAAAGTCACATTTAAACTGCAAAAATGGTACTTGAAAGTACTATGATATGGTGAGTGAGGTGTTAGAAAGAAACTTTGTGTTTGAAATAACGTAGTTGTCATGGAATATTGGTCATAATTTGGTCTGCAGTGTAAAATTGTGCCCTTCTTGTTGTGACTTGGCTCAATGATTTAGCAGAATTGAGTCGATTTTGATCCTCGCAATATTTGCGAGATAGGGCTGTAAAGTCTGAATTGACTGCTAATTTGTGTCACTAGTATTTTCATTTTCGATAATATAGTGTTAACCAACGGGTGAAATAGCTCGAAACCAGATAAGACCTTTGATTGCGATTTTCTTGATTATCGCCCAATCGCTCCATTGTGTTAAATGTCTTATGTCAATGTATGACAGATAGGTCAAAATTGACATAAAATTCGCCAGTAGAAATTTATCTACATCGATCTAATGTGGTTGTAGTATGATTTTTGGACGAATCTGAGATTTGGTTACTGCGATTAAGAAATTATTAAAAAAAAATATTTTTCTAGTGTCGACAGTAGCGACTTTATGAGGAATGGAGACTTCGTACCTACACGTTTACAGGCCCAACAGGATGCCGTCAATCTTATTTGCCATTCCAAAACTCGATCGAACCCTGAGAACAATGTAGGACTCCTCACAATGTCCATGTAAGTGTGTTTTACAGTTATATTTCTTATCAGTGTTGATATTGGTAATCTGCCTGTTTTTCATGCCTTGCAGTGATGTAGTAAGTCTGCTAAGTTCATTTTTCTAGTAGGCCTGAGGTGTTAGTTACGTTAACGAGTGACACTGGCCGAATCCTCTCTCGTCTTCATGCTGTTCAGCCAAATGGAGATCTTCGGTTTATCTCAAGTGTTCGAGTTGCTCATGTGAGTATGATATATATAGTATTTATTCGTACGTATCTGGAACTTGTTAGATAATATAAGGTTTGATATTGTAATTGAATATATACATGTAAATATGAATTTGAAATATTGAATTTGAATATGAATTGCCTATGGTAAGTTAAATATGTATGAAGATATGTCATGTTCAATTTATATTATCTGTATCATCATCTTTACTGTCCTCCATCAGTGATTGCAGCAACTCTCTTTCGTTGTCAGATTGTACTCTTCTAGTGTTTACATGATTTATCTGCGATTTGGTTAATTTACGTTATTTGATTGGGTTTTTTCTCAGCTTGCACTGAAGCATCGTCAAGGAAAGAACCACAAGTTGAGAATTGTTATCTTCATTGGAAGTCCAGTCGAGGATGATGACAAGGAGGTAAATATAACTTAATTGACAATCTTCATCTTTTTTTTTGTAAGGGCTGTTCCCTTTAAAAAGAATGGGGGGGGGGGAGGTTGTGGACCTGAAGATTTTCCAGATATCGGGAAGAGGGGGGCTGGAGGTCTGGGGAAAACTGATATCAGGGGACTGGGGGTTGTTGACCAGTACTTTCTTAATATCTTAATGTTGAAATAAGGTGTGGAGGTAGGTCTGTCAAAAAATGTGATGGGGGGGGGGGGGGAATTTCTGGTCCCCCCCCCCTCTTTTTTAAATTTAACGGCCCTATTTTGTGTTGTACATTTGCTTGTAATATGATGATAAGAAGTATTATGTATTTCTAAAAAATTGTCTGTGTTTTTTTTTTTTAGTTAGTAAAACTTGCCAAGCGATTAAAGAAGGAGAAAGTCAACGTTGATGTTGTCAATTTTGGAGAAGAGGTGAGCCTTGTCATTGTGAAGATAAATGAAAGAAAGAAATCCTTTAACTGACATTTAGTTCATATTTTGAGCAATATGTTCTTGTAATTTCAGAGTTTGAATACTGACAAACTTACATCCTTTGTGAACACTATTAATGGAAAAGAAGGGACCAGGTGAGTAGAATTGTCCACCCTTAATTAATGGCTGAATTGTGATTGCCACAATTAAAGGGAGTTGTACTAAAGTTAGATCCAAGAGGTCATTCAGTTGGTGTAAAAGAAATGCTTGTCATATCAGTGTGATATTGTTGTCCTGGAAATGTCATCGAATATAAATTGGTTTGATGGTGTCGTAATTAACCATCGTGTGTCTCTTATCTTTCAGTTCACACCTTGTGACAGTTCCCCCAGGACCTTTGTTATCGGACGCCCTGATCAATTCTCCAGTCGTGGTTGGGGAGGACGGATCGGGAGCTGTACAAGGAGGATTTGAATTTGGAGTTGATCCTAATGATGATCCTGAACTGGCTCTGGTGAGTTTGGTACTTAAAGGAGTTTTTTTGGAAAAAGTGCAGTATAGCGGACCCAGATTTATGACCATATCTAGCAAGCCTCATTGCCAGGCTTCATTGCCAGGCCTATGAAGTAAAAATACTGAATTCATTGTTGACGTCACAAATAAACCACGGCGGTGATCCTTTACAAGGCTAGAATGTTGTTTTTTGGTTTTTTATATCGGGGGCTATCGCATCCAAACCGCTGCTTCTGAACACAAAAATGTTTTGTTTTGTTTGCCAAGACTAAATTTGGTAAAAAGTAGAGATTATGTTCATATTTAATGGACGCCCAATATTGGCATAAATTTTGGTCCGCTATACTGCACTAAACCCGTTTTTTTTTTTTATTGTGAAAGGTAGGAAGGTTTCCATTAGTGCATTCCCCATGATTGCATCTCTTTGGAATATGATAGATTGATAGTTTAAAATAGCATTGCAACCATGATGTCGTTGAATGATGAATAAATATGAAAATAGAGTAAACCAAAACATCACTGTTACATCAGGTAAATTATGAAAAGAGAAAATGGTATTTGTGCAGTAATAAAGCTATATGCTCGGAAATTAAAATTAATTTATCGGTGAAATTTTGTACCTCTCAGTTCTTAATTTGGGTAGGCAATACTTCACATTGAGCAGCAGAAGTTATGGTGTGTTTATTGACCAACCTACCTGGTTTAGGTATACATAAGATATGAAGTTAAAGAGATAGTTGCAAAAAGTTCATCACAGTCTTAGCCATTAAATTACGGGGGAATTTTTGCACCTCGACCTTCTCATCTTAGGAAGGTGATACTTCATGAATAAGAAGTTTTAGTTTTTTTTTTCACCAACTCACCGTCTAGGACATGGTATTTGTTCCATACTAGTATGAATTGTGTCTCTTATGTTTGTCTTTGATTCATAACAGGCCCTCAGAGTGTCCATGGAAGAGCAGCGTGCCAGGCAAGAAGAAGAGGCGAGAAAAGCCCAAGAACAGTCGGCTTCGGAGGTGGGGGCCACCCCGATGCAGGAAGACAATGCCGAAGATGCTGTTCTCAAACAGGTGACACATTTTTAAACATGGCATAATAAACTGTTTTTGTTTTTACATGCAAGAATTTACTTTTAATGTGACAAATGAAAGTATATAAATATTTATGTTATGTACTGTATGTTATTTTGTGTTGTCTTGCTGGCTATGTTTGGGTGAATTTGTGTCAGACTGGTAAATAACAAATTTCCTACAGTTGGGCGCTTAAGTTTACATACCGAGATGCCATCAATGAAATTGTCGATAAAATCATCCGATTAAGACGGATTGCTAAAACCAGGGTTGGCGGATTTAAATCATACATTTGAATCAAGGCCAAAAAAAAAAAACCATGTAGATAATTTTATTTTTCCTCCAAATTTTTTACAAATTTTAACAAGTTTATTCGGTTGAAAACTAAATTTTTTTACAACTCAATGCATGAATTATTTGAATACAATTAGATTTTTTTAAGTAGGTCTTATTTTAAGAAACCTAAGTTCAATGAGTCAAGTCCTGTTAATTTTTAAAGCACAGTAAGTTTACGAACAAATGCTGGAAAATGGGTTACAATTGGCTGGTGCTAGACAGTAGTAATGCCTATTTACATCATTAAAAAAATTTGATTAAAATTTAAAAAAAATTTTTAAATCAAGATTTTTACCAATCCTGGCTAAAACTTTTGATAGAAGTAAACAAAAATGATAGAATTGTTATTGAAGTCAATTATGTCCCACTCCAGTACATGTAAAACTTTCAAGCCCGGCTGTAATCCCATTGGGGACTGCAATTATGAAACTCAGAAACCGGCCTCTAGCCTCAGTGAATTGAGCAAAGATTATATAAACGTCAATGTTTCAGGCTTTGGAGATGAGCATGCAGCAGGCGGACACCAGTGCTGCTACCACCCCTGCCCCTCCCAGTGCTGTGCCCGACTTTTCAATGATGACAGAAGAGGAGCAGATTGCTTATGCTTTGCAAATGTCTCTTCAGAATGAAGGTGAGAAACAAATCTTAGAAGTTATATTCAGAAGTGTGTTTATAATGAGAAGTGTATGTTTACGGTGAGGCTTAGAAAAGGGTGATAACCCTGCAGATCTGCACGATGTCGGGACTTTACTGTCCTCCACAGACCCACGAGGGGTTGCTTAGAACGGGGTTATAGCCCTGCAAATCTGCACGATATCGGGTCGAGAAAGAGGCTGAGTGGGGGTGCAAGTAATTTGACCGCGTAGATTATTTTGTTGTAGGTATAAGGTTACTAGGGTTCCGGCGAGTTATTACAAAGTCTGATAAAGTCTTACTGTATTTTTGTAAAAAGTAGGGCTCATATGAAGTATTTATTTTGTCCACTAGTCTTACATTGTCTTATTTTGATGCAAATGTTCTTGGAAAACAAACACAGGTGATTCTGGTCTGTATTGGCCAAAGGAAGTACCATCTGCCCTCTTGTGGATTTTCAGCTGCATTATGAACTTTTTTTAAACACACAAGAACTGCGTTAATTTTATTGTTTAATAGCCAATATACTGATTTTTTTTGGACACTGAAATTCAAAATATTGGTGTAAATTACTATATTAGTGGTCTTCTTTTTCATTTGCGCATGGTATTATAATGTCTTATAAAGGTCTTACTTCTTATGCAGGAACCCTGATTACAAAGCTGCAAGTCCATGTACTTAATAAAATGACACAACTGCCTATTTGGTAATATCTGGAGAACTATTTTGTTCCTCACTATCTTGAATTTAATGTGTGCAGTAATTGATCCACTTATGGCACCAAGCAAAATCTCATAGTCTGGTGAGATATTATGAATACAATGTCTCGTGGAATTGTTTTTGCTTTTGTGCATTATTTCTTAACCTAAAACTTTTGTTTTCAGAGAAAGCTGAAGCTGCGACTCCGATGGAAACAGATGAGGAGAAACCAAAGGAGGCCAAGGTATTGACTTAGTTTAAAATTCTGATTGTTAACTTCTAAGGCTGTACACCGTTATTAAAGCAATACAAAAATTTCACAATACAGTAAAACCGATCTGATTCGTATCTTGATACATATCGTTAAGATATGACAATGAGAGATTTAGTCAAATTTATAATAATGAAAATAGGCAATGAAATTAAACTACAAAAATATTTCATTAACTTCAAACTATTGTGTTATGTTTATTACGTAATGGGATACTTTTCAGCCAGCAGAGGGAGTCTCATGTCGGTCCTCACAACCTTTGTGACGTCATCAATGTACTCAATGACCTGATTGTATAATTACGTCATCAAACATTGGTTGTAGGACGGCACTCTCCCCCTGGTGGCTCTTAAAGTTCCCCATTGGAGTCAGCTCATAGCAAATATGTTGCCGTATCATTGTCCTTGTACCCGTACAAACAGTATTTCGGGAAGTGGTGTACATACTTCATTGCTGTGGTATCAAAATCTATAGATATTTTAGAGTTGCATTCCAAAGAGTGGCTCAAATGCAGGATATTTTTATTTTTTCTAGCAATTCAGTGTTTTACTTTTATCTCTTTTTTCCAATAATTTCACAGGAGGATGAAGACTTTTCAGAGGTGATCAGTGACCCCGAATTCTTACAAAGTGTTCTAGAAGGGTTGCCAGGCGTCGATCCTCAGAGTGAGGCTATTAGGAATGCCATGGGAACGCTGACGCAGAACCGAGGCTCAGACAAAAAAGATGACAAAAAGACAGACAAGAAGGATGAATCTAAAAAGTAGAAATGATAACATAATGTGAAGATATTTATATTTACTGCGATGTATATTACAATTGAATTGAAATGGTATATGGTTCACAGACATTTGTCTAATCATTTCATTCAAATGCTGTGTTTCGTTCATGATCGACATTACATATGAATAAATTTAACCATTTA
Organism: Alitta virens; assembly: GCA_932294295.1. Classification (NCBI taxonomy): domain Eukaryota; kingdom Metazoa; phylum Annelida; class Polychaeta; order Phyllodocida; family Nereididae; genus Alitta; species Alitta virens. Next base: position 22,150,511 of record OW028580.1, on the reverse strand, counting down.
CGGAATGTGTTTGTAGGCCATCCAGGTATATCGACTAATTCAATGGCGTTTACAGAGATAATAACCATTTAATTGTATGCATGTTTTGGTGCTCTTTGTGATGGGTCATGCAGTATGTTTTAATAGGAAAGGGCTAAGCTCTAATAGCCTGTGATTGTCATCTAATTGATTGGTTGTATTACAACCATGTGTTTATTTGAAGATAGATAAATATGGAAAGTGCAGCCCTCTAAGGCAATTTAATTTATTCTCCATACAATCTAGTTAATATAGTTTTATAACTGGGATCCCCAACTAATGCTGATAATTATATACTGTACACTTATTGTGGTCTGGCTGCTGCTGTTCTGCCTACACTATAAACAGCATGTATATTATTTAGCTAAGCTAAAGCATTGCCCACACGCTAAGGGTGAGTCATTCTTAGCAGTTGAATCGTAAAGTATTCAAGCAGGGTCTCATTTCAAAATACACCATACTACCATCAACATGATGTAATACTGGTCTTTTCTTAGCTTAGGCTATGGCTCAGCTGTCAGAGGTAGATGTAATGAGATGATAAGGCTTACAGTCCAACCCATGTTACTTTTTACCTAATGAGTAGGGTCTTTTGATTGCCTCAGCATGGACGCCAAGTAAAAGGCACAACCAATTTAATGTCTCGTGCGAGTAACATCCGGCTGAGATGCGGCTCATGAAGTGTGGATAACACAGCCAGGGCCCTAACGGCTTAACCACTAAACCACTCAGTTGTAACTGCAGGGTATCTGTTCTCGGAAGATGAGAGTGCACATTGACTCTTGCATTGGTGAAGATTCATGATTTATGAAATAGAGATAATTTGTACTAGTGGCACAATGCAGATCTTAGTTACTTTGTTGGACAGGAATTTTTAGAAAAAGTGCAGTATAGCAGACCCATTTATGACCATATCTAGCAAGCCTCGTTGCTGTGCATATGACATCAATGCTTGGATTCATTGCATGATGTCACAAACAAATGGAGGCAGTTTTCTTTTTTCATGACAAGAACGATGTTAATTTTTCTTTTTCTTCAGGGCTAATGGCCTTTATGAATGTTATTCTTCTTGCACTTGATCTTCAAACTTAGTGTTGATCAAAAATGATATATTTCATAATCTATGGATGCCAAATATGGCCATAAATTTGGGTCCACTACACTGCACTATGCCCAAATTTTTTTGCCTGTTGATTGTATTTGCAAGGTTTCAATGCCATGGGATGATTGAGCAAAGCATATTGAACTCTTCAAAATAAAGTGGTGGCCACTTTTAAAGTTCATCAGTTCACCATTTTTCAAAGCAATGGAATTTTTATCACAAATGACAAATGCAAGACAATGCTGTGCAATGGTTTTAATAAACTCATTATTGCTTCACATGGATTGACAAAATATAGAATGAAATTGTCACAATATATTAGCAAAATAGCAACAATATTTGAAAATATGAAACATTTCTTTGGTGCATAGGTAGTCCTAAAGATGACACACGTACAGCGTAAGTTGGCCAAATGACGCTGTTTAGTGGAAGTGCACTGCTTCTGAACTTGCGAATGTTCTCTATACAACGATGATGGTTACCTCACTTTCAAACAATAATCACAGGCGACAGCTGATGATCTGAATCGTTGAACTACGCAGAATACAATAACAAGGAGATAACGCAATAGATTCAGGTGCATGGATACACTCCGCTTCCTCTAAGATGGCCTCTGATGGCCAGAAATGTTTGTGGACTATACACTCTTTTCAGAGAGCAGCCATGTTGGAATGTTTGCCTCATTGACCTTTCTTTACACTCAGATATAATATTGTGACGTCATCAGTAGACAATGGCCATGGTGAAGTCACAGAGTGCAAGAACAATGGAGAAGTAATGATGTCATAATTATGACGTAATCAAAATGAGGTTAATGAGGCAAAATTGCCAACATTTTTGTATAGAGGAAACGCGTTCAGATGTTAGAGAAGACACTGTTTTATTCAAGTCAGGTCATTCTGGGTCGCTGAAAGTTTGCCAGTCCCAAAAGAGTGCACAACCTTGTTATTAGCGTATTTCAATGATTAAAATCACTGGCTGACACCTGTGGTTGAATTCGCTTACAGCAGTTTCATTGATTTGGAAACAATCTCATAAACTTGTAAGGTGAACTCCAGAGGACGTCATGTGAATCCGGTGCTCCCATCGTTTAAGGTAGCCTTCAACCAATAAGAGTCCTGGATTCATGTGATGTCATCTGGCGTTTAGTTTCCAAGTCTATGAGATTAGGTTCCAACTGTATGGAATTGGCTGTAAAAACTAAAGCTAAAGTAGGAACAACATGGACTACATTACAATGGTGAAACGTGAAGGCACATCATATGAGACGGAAGGTGTTTGCAGGACAATTAAACCGTGTACCTGAAGGTAAATCCTTCAATATCCACTCTCGTATAGCTTAAAATTTACTTTCCTGTTTTGTATTTGTGATGAGGAGACTGAAATTTGATTCTAGATTAGTTTTAACTTAGAAGCATTCTCCCATCTGGCATTTCAAAATGGTGTCATTTTATACTCTCTTTTGATATTTTATGATAAAGCTTTTGATATTTGTGGCCCTAAGTATTTGTCTTTTGTTCAAAAGGTGAGGTCTGATTACCAGATTAGTTTCATGACTATAAAAGTTTATAAGGCACAAATATTCCTCTTATTTAAAAAAGAGAAAATTTATCAGGGAGTAAGTGGACAGGTGTAATTAAATGATTTAAAAATACTGACACTTTTGGCTTATTTGGTTTTAAAGAAAGACAATGACTAGAGTGGTGTTCACTGTCTTTAGAAATGTGAAGGCTTGACAGTCAGTGGTGATTTCATGGCACTTGGTCAAAAATGCATTGCAGTGAGTCAAAAATAGTCAAGCTGGTGCTTTATATTTACATGTGTCCACAACCATTTTCATAGACTTGGAAACTATACTCCAGGACATCATGTCAATCCAAGATTCTCGTTGCACCTGGGTGGTCTTGAGCATCGTCCCAGCTGGATGTTGTTCGAATGAGACAATAAATTGGCGGTCCCTTGTACTCAGTGTCTATGCTGAGGCAAGTTAAAGATTCCACCCATGAGGTAAATGTGTAACATGATTGGACTACTTCTCTCTCTCTCACCTCATCAATCAACCCTCGACAGCGGCGAACTTGGCTTAGAGGGCTGCACTTCCCATATCTATCTATCATTGGCTCAGAGACTGCTGTAGCCAATGGGAGCCCTGGATTTATATGACATCCTCTGGAGTATAGTTTCCATGTCTATGAAAATCAGCTGTAAGTGTGTGACTTGCCTAATTAAAATATCTAATGAGCGTCAAATGTGTCTGGGAAGGCAAATCAATATGATGTTACATCAATGAAACATTTACTTTCCTAATTGGACCACAGTGGACCTGGCTGTCAACTTGTTGGTCAATGGGAAAATTATTAGCCATCTTTTGCTATTTTTGCTTAACTGTATGGTCCTGTTTTACTTGTGTAAGAGTGAAGACTTTTGATGCCTTCCGGTCATAAAAACTGCATGATGAGTCATGTTTGGAATGATTTTCCTATATCATATACAGTAATATGTTTCGTAAACTTTCGTTATAGCCACACAATACATGGTGACTCCTAAAGGGCATCAAGATCATGGTAAGATCATGGTAATAACTCATCCTGGGCAAATGGATAGCAATGAGCAGGGCACCCACCATGATATTTTTTCTGTCCTTAGAGGGATATAAGCAACGAAAATGTTAGTTGACTCCCTCCTGCTCTGTCCAGATATTTATAACTATTAAATGACTCATCTCATGTACAGTAGATTGCATAGACTTGAAAATTAAACTCCAGAAGACGTTATGTGAATCCAAGATTCAAATTGGAAGCAGTCACTCCACCAATGGGAGTCATAGATTCACATGACGTCATTTGGAATTCAATTTCCTAGTCTATGAGTTCTGTTGTAGGGCCTGGTGTGTCATTAATCATGAGCAGTTTTTATTCACAAAAGTATTGAAAGTCCTTACTCTTGCACAAAGGATAAGGTTGGCTTGCATGCATACAATTTTTAAAATCCTAAATGCACGTTTGATTATCAGATCTTCGGTATTTGGGACCTTAATCTTTGTGGGACACCACTTTTTTCTTGCAGTAAAATGACAGTTTTTGGCAAATTGCAGTATAGCGGACCCAGATTTATGACCATATTTAGCAAGTCTCGCCAAGCCCATGATGTCAAAGCTTGAATTCAATGTATGACGTCACAAAGGATGCGGGTTTTCATATTCACGGTATGAGTTTATTTTAATTTTTCCATCTCGAGTTTGTTTTAATTTTTCATCAAACCCCCGCTTCTCTACACTAATTGTGCCACAACTTCGCCAAATAAGGTCACAAATTTGGGTCTGCTATACGGCACTTAACCCCAGTGTTTAGCCCTGGATTGCTAGTGTTTTACATTTATTTATGATCTGACCCTGAATATCAGGACTTGTGTTATCTGCACAAATTGTGTCTTGCGAGTAAAGATTTGTCTCTTGAGAAAACGTACTGGCAAGAATATTTACTACTAGGCCACATGTAAGAGTCTAAGACAACACTATGGAAGGAGTAAAGTTGATCCGACGCTTGACTTGCATAGCTAGTTCCTGCAGAGTTTGCAGTTGTCGCTGTGATGAAGTCGTTGTCAGAACTGTCAGCGGATATTGTATAGGAGGAATTGTTCGATTTGTGAGCAAACAAATCAGGAGCGATCGGCAGAAATCTTTGGAGAGTTCCTGTCCAGCAGGAATCGTTCTTTTGCAGCATGTATCGGAAGTCATGCTGGATGGTCATGGCATCCGAGAGAAGGTGGAAACTGAAATAGATGGTGCACTTGTCGTTATTCATGAGTTGGTGATCGGATTGCAAGAAAGGTGTAAAGTCATAGTCTTGGCCATGACAAGGAATCACAGAGAAAGTTAGCATTGGGGGATCATCAGGTTTAAGAACATGGCGCATAGCAGTGACTTGAACTTTGCTATCGAGAAGTGGCGGTCGAGAATTGTTAGTCCAAGGATCAGCACGACCCGATACCAAGACCACAAAGTCTTGTCGCCACCAGCGATCTACTCCTACTTTGTCCATCACAGAGTTACTGAGCTGACTTTGGGAGATGGTGGAGGTTTTCCAGCCACTGAGGAGGATGATGTTGCAAGTTGCAAGAGCAAAGGCTGCCACTAAAGTCAAGATTGTGCTTCCGCGCAAAGCTACTAAGCCTTTAGATGTCAGGTATTCATAACGAAACCCAAAGCACCCTGAATTCCAAAATACTTGGCCTGCCTTCCATAACACACTGACAAGAGTTGAGCATGTTGCTAGCAGAAATATGGTGTTCTCTGTAATGAGAACAAATTGGCAACTTGCTGAAGCCTGGATGACAAACAACAAAGTCAATACTGGTATATCCTGGATGACTGTCAATAGGAACATGAAGATCTCTCCACCGAACTTGACTAGACAGTTGTTCTTAGTTGGCAGTCCGTCCCAGCGGTCTTTCAACAAGGAGCGTTGTATGGAGAACATGTAAACGAACCAGAGGAAGAAGAAACAATAGGTTATGGTGCTGATGATGATGATGATATATAAGATGTCGGTTGGGTCCGGCTGCAGATACAGACCGAGGTCGGATTCTGAAGATGCATGGAGAGAGAGATTACTGTATCCAGGGATGTTGAGCGACCTGAGCAGACGGAGAAGGAGCCAGTCGCTGATGAGGCTGGTAGTCGTGATGGCGATCGTTGTCGTGGCGCAGAGACTGAAAGACAAGCAGTCGGACCAGAAGCTGGCGGCCACATCATTGTTGCTCAATCCATGACGAATGGAAGGACCAAGGTAGATTCCATGTTGAATGTTGGAAGGCAGAGACGTCGCACTCAGGATGGAGGGTGGGGATGCTGCCATACCTCCTCACCCCTTACTACGCCATCTCTGAAACAAACAAAAGTAATTATTAGAGTATTCATTAAAACAGCTTAATTAACACTTATTTCTGATGCAGTGGCAATTTCCTGATGTCGAAACTGATTTAAGTGTGTAAAATTTTATAACTAGTCGTTTTCAATCACACAAGTTAAGAAACTTCTGCACAATGAATTGGTCCGCTTTGCCGTAAGAGTCAGTTTTGATGTATATATTTTGTATTGAGGTGTATGTGATTATGAAGCATATTGTAATGGTGTGGATATAATTCAGTATTCATGACATGTTAGATTCACAATCTGCAGTGAGTTGATTGCCCTCTTGTACGGCACATTTGTTCCAGACCAAACCATCTGTTGATCCTAATTCTTGTCATTCTAATTCTTGTCATTCCCATAGGTGGGGGCCTAGCTCAGTGGTAGCGCGATAGGCTTCGAAACCACTTGGTCCCAGGTTAAATTCCCAGTCGAGCCCAAGTTGGATGGCAGATTCATCCAACATCTTATTGCCATGGTCCCTGCCTGTCCTAATTAGCCCATCAGGTGCAGAAATACAGGACGTAAAGCCCTAATCACACACACACACATACACATCAGGTGCAGAAATAGAGGACGTAAAGCCCTAAGCCATCATCCCTTGTCATTCCCAACAATACAGAGTGATGCCTATTGTTAATTTATGCTCCAAAAAACCTGTTTAGTGTCTGGAATAGAAATTTACCACATGCTTTGTGATTTCATACACAAGAAATAACGTTATAGTCAGCCCAAGTCAGGTTCAGGTTTGGCACAGAAGTTTATCGAATTATCAACAGTAATAATTTAGTGCTAGCAATTAGTTGTTACCATGGTGATGTTCTAGTCCCAGTGGTACTCCCAAATACTATGTAACGCACCAGACATTTGCTGCACTTTTTTCTGAAATGTATTGTAGTGTATTATAAAATAATCTGCTCAAATCGGCATCCACCACTATTTACATAACTGCCCTATCATTGGACAATGGCGACACATTGATGGCAATGTCTCCAAAGTAGCTTATTATTCTGACCGCACACACTACATGTCATCACTGCATGATATTCTCCAGTTATGTTGTTGATAAATTAATCATAAAATACATCACAAACTTGAATCACAACAAATGAATTATAACTCAGAATCATAAAGTGCAACATGATATTTCGTGTCTAAGAATATTCACCTGTGTTATTATTAGAACAGTTATTTGGAGATATTTTTCTGCGTCTTATTCATAGCGCATCTAATTTCAGCAAGTTTTAAAAAGGCTATTATTAACGGAGACGTGCGTGATATTCGAAACAATTTTGAAAAAAATAAAAACTTCCCAAAAATATTTGTTTAAAAAATTATGATCTTCTATAAATAGGATTGCAAAGATGACACCAATTTTGAAAAAAATAAAAACTTCCAATAAATATTTGTTAAAAAAATTATGATCTTCTATAAATAGGACTGCAAAGATGACTCAACCTAGCTCAAAAACACTCCAGGTTTTAAAAGGAGCAAGTTTGAGGATGCTTCATCATAACAACTGTCGTCATCCCATATATTATATAGCCCATTTCATAATTCATGTCATATCTTATTTCAATGTAAACATAATCTATTTATAGCTCCTATGGTCATGCACACAATGAAATTCTATTGGTCATGCATCAATAGTCAATCTGCCTTCTTCAATATTCTATTTAGTAGATTTATTCAATAATATATAATTCCCATTTCTGAAGATATTTAGTCGATCTATAATTGTAAAAATGGTTTTTATATTCTCTACTGTCATCAAGCATGGGTGTATGTTTGATGGCTGGAGTGTATGTTGGATGGCTGCAATGTATGTTAGACAGCTGTAGTGTATATTGGATAGCTGCAGTGTACGTTGTACAATGAGTGAGAATATAGGCAATAGCGGATGGCGTGTCATCCAACATAGGGTTTTGTGGGATTCGGAAAAACTTTATATAATGGAGTTTCATCCCACAAATTATATGTATATTTATAATGAAAGCACAGTCTAGGTCGTGTCTTTCTGCAAATGGGAGTCGTGACTTCAAAGAAGAACCCAGAAGTGCTGGCAATTGACATCAGATTTATTTAGATCTCAACATAGGCCATCATAGTTGTCTATTATAGGAATTGATTTAATATCTAAAAGAAGACTGAGTCGTGAAAATTGCATTTGACCACATGTATAACTATCCCATCATTTCCAGGTAAACTTGACTCAAGATATTCCAGGCTACTCCAGGAATGTGGTCTTGACAGACACATATAGATATTGTCTGTTATATATAATCCATTTTGAGATTTTAACATGGTACAAACATAAGAATTTTACTCACCTTGTTTGCACAAGGTCATGGATTATAGAGAATCTATTAGATGTTTTAGAGATACAGCAGAAATGTAGACAGATAAAATACAGACTACATTGAACTACAGCACTGCGGAGACTGGGTGTCAGACAAGTCTTTCACTGACCAGCCCTGAATTCAGACATAAGTCTTTCCTCTTCTCTTATTACTCAGTTTGCTGTTCAGACATAGTAGGTCATAACTAACTGAATCCATTAATATAATTTTGTCAGGGAAATAACAGAAATCAACTTAACGATAAGAGGTCAAATATTCATTAAAATGCAATAATAAATACTGCTGCTAGGATGCACTTTGCTTCAGCCAATCAGAGTCAAGGGGCGGGAACTTTTTCAGCCAATAGAATTGCAGTATTCTGCCGTAGCCACCTGGTTGAAATAAAGAGAACCTTCCGTGAAAATCCACTATTTGTCAATTTATTTTCTTTTTTTTCTACAAGGCTTTTCTTCTGACCAACCAAATGTCAAGCGGGGGCCTAGCTCAGAGGTAGCGCTCTGGGCTTCCAACCACTGGGCCCGGGTTCAATTCCCGGTCAAGCCTAAGTTGGATGGCTGTTTCATCCTTCGTCTCATTGCCATGGTCTCTGCCTGTCCTAATTAGCCCAACTGGTGCAGAAATACAGGACGTAAAGCCCTAATCACCCACCCCCACCCACTAACCAAATGTCACTTTACATGTACCCTGGAGTGCATATTGTACTAGACATTATAATATGGTACCTATCAAAATCAAGAATAATCCCAACAGAAAAATCCATTCAAATGTCTAATAGTATGTAATTTTAAGTTTCGAATAATCATTGCTATTGGACTAAATTTACCAGTCTAGTATTTCCATATCATGTACAAAATGTACAAACAATGTGAGGGCCACATGAAACCACTGCCAACCCAAGGTACGAACCAAGTACTGGCTTAATGTCAAGTTGACCCACTGCCAGGTCAGCTCACCATCTAGTCGGCCCAGTGTTGGTTAGCCCACTATCTAGTCGGCCCAATGTTGGCCAAATGTCAGGCTGACCTATTGTTGGCTGTATTCTATATTCTACAAACAACGTTATAGAGCATTCAATCAAACTGACTACATTTCACACAACAACACATGAGATTTATGAAAGTGTTCAATTTGTCATGCTGTAATATGAAGCTCTGACCAATCCCTAAGTTTGTTTTGCCCAAATAATTGTTGATTCCAAGGAGGTGGCTTAAAATTTACTGTGGGCCAGAAGGTATTGCAGCAAGTTTTATTGATCAATATCAATTTAATGGCCCCCCTCTCCACTTGTAGTTTATTGCTTGCTTTAAGCCCACACTTGCATCCGTCACATGGTAAGTTGTGGTGGGTTTCTTGGAGTTTGATTGAACAAGCAATAAAGTAGCGCCTTACATGTAGATTATGTGTAAATACCATAGCTGCACTCTCAAATCTGGATTTAATGGGGTCATGTCTCCAGTTTTACAACAATGTATTTTGATTTCTACAGTAACTTTGGCCTCAAAGGGACCCACAGAACCTGCAAGGATTTCAGTGAAATTGAATATATTTATGTTAAATTCTATGATATTTAGAATCTGCTTGGTACCAATTGACAACATTGTGAAGAATCTAATTGAACAAACTTGAAATAGTTGTCACCAGTTTTTAAGTTCACAAGGAATCTCTGGCAAGGGTCAATTAGTTTGGGTGTGGCAGGAAAGAGAAATCTCTTTGAATTCAGATGATTGAAAAAGTAAAACCATGCATTCACCAAGGGTTTGTTTGTTTTAAGTGTGACACTAATATGAAAATATAATACCAGTTTTCATTTGATTCTTTCACAGGATTCACTAAATATTTGGTGATTTATTCACTGCAGTATACATCCAATGGCACTGGTCATCCAATATGCACTTGCTCTGCTGCTAAGTGCTAGTGATGGGGATGCAGGATGCTGGGATGAAATTACACGCTCCAATGATGACGTCATAATGATCACTAGAACAAATCCGTTTTCACCTGCACTGAGCCTATAATACTAATAGCTGAGCACATATTATGGAAGAGTGAGGCTCAAATGTGGGTTGTGACATTTTCCACTAAATGCACCTGCTATAATGGATGAACAGTATTGTTACACATTGAAATGTTTGTTTATTCTTGTTTGATGTACTACATGCTCATAGAATGGTCTGTATTAAACCTTTAATCCAAATTGGTACTGTGTACGTAATTGTCATTGGTGGCCAGATACAGAATACACCAGGTGTGAAAAAAAGAACCGACATGCAGTTGGCAGATGGTTACTTTTCAGGGAGTACATTGGCCTGGCCACATCTAGAAGATCCATATTCTCCACTCAGCTGCTGTGTGCCAATAAGAATGCTTCATTGTCATCCAGCATGGGTGTATGTTGGATGGCTGGAGTTTATATTGGATTGTTGCAGTGCATGTTGGATGTCTGGGGTGTATGTTGGATGGCTGCGGTGTATGTTGTATGATGAGTAGATAATATAACCAACGATAGATGGTTTGTCATCCAACATAGTAAGAGTTCTGTGGGATTCAGAAAAACATTGTATTGGCTGAGGTGAATGTAGTTCTCCTCATCCCACAAAAACTCTGTTGGACAGAGTCCTCACCATTCAATATTGTTATAATTTATGTGCCTGACGTCAGATTCAACCTCTGGCATTTGCCTCAGCTTATTGTAAACACTTTGTCGTGTATCCAGGAGAAATTTGCCAAAAGGTGAACTATTCTCTCAGACATTTCAAGGTCTAAATGTGGTATTTTAGTCGGATTCGAAGTAAATGTCCATTTTTTTGTTGTTGTTTTGCTTTGTTTGTTTTGTTTTTTTTTGTTCACATTTTTAATAGATATTATGGAACAACAAAAATAGTTCTCTGGAACAAAAATATAGAGTGCCCTATCTTTCCAAATAATAAAATTTTGCTTTCTTTGCACCATTATGGTCATTGGTGAGGGTCACTGAGAAACAACTGCAATGGAAAGGATAGCTAACATTTAATTAATTATTACAAGGAAGACCAATTTTAAAGTTGAGGTTTGGCTTAATATTGCTTGCAGTCCTTTCCATGCTCTAATTCGCTTTAATATGTTAATATTTATTATAGAATATGACGAAGAAAAAAAACCAAAAAACAACAACAATTGGGATCCTACTATGAATGTGACAATCAATACAGCATTATATGAGGCAGTGATCTTTGACCCGAGTACCTGAGGTTATCCTAGTGGATGTCAAGGTGTTTGCTCTGTCCATCCACTAATCAGCACTTGAGCCTGATTATCAGAAATGTTTCAACCTCCTCTCGTAAATTCATCCCCTTTAAACTCTGTTTCCAAGACGCATATCTGGTCGTCGTGGCAACAACAAAGATGCCCTTAAAGCAAGAGTTCGAATAGAATGTAATAGAATGTGCACTCTCGCTCTCTTTGTTATAAAATCTCCTGAGGGTCTCACTAAAATATAGAGAGAAGAACATTAGATTTTCATTTTACAAAACTAGTTTATACATAATACACCTGTAAATTGTATAAAAATCCTACCTTTGATTCTACTCATACCAATGTTGTATTTGGTTGCTATTAAAAAAACTTACTTATTTACTTACGTACTTACTTTCTTACTTAGTTACTTACCTACTATTGATTCTACTCATACCAATGTTGTATTTTGTTGCTATTCTACTTACTTACTTATTTTCTTTCTTTCTTACATAGTGGACTGTTATGCAGCACTGTATTGATTGCATGTTGAGACGGTGCCGATCATTTTTGCTTCCTCTAAATTGAAGCAGTAGAGATCAGGTTTTGCAATTTACAAAGGGATCAAAAAGTGGTGAGCATTAGCTCACCTGAGTTATAACACGTGCAATTAACCTGCAGGTGACAGAAGACATCTTCGAAAAAAGTATTGTTTCCATGAACAAACCTTAACCTACTACCTCTGCTCTGCAAGAGAGCCATGCCTCTTGGAATATGCTGCAGAAACCAGTCTACATATATTGCATTGTATTGTATTGTATTGCATTGCATTGTGTCGATGATATTAGTTAGCTGTCAGATGTAGACATGGAAAGTAATCTCCAGAGCAGAGAGAGCTGCTCCAGAGGACGTCATGCAAAGTTGGGCTCTCATTGGCTGAGGGATTGCTTAACCAATGGGAGTCCTGCATTCTCCCCCCGGAGCGCTCTCTGTAGCTCAGTTTCCAACTCTATGAAATTGACTGTAATCTTAATTATAATGATGAACTCTTATGAAAATACTTCAGAATGTGCGAGGGTGTGGACAGAAAAGAATTGCCCTGTGACCTTGCCCTGTGACCTTGCCAAGTAACCTTGCATTGTGACCTTGTCCTGTGACCTTGCCCTGTAACCCTTGCCATGTGACCTTGCACTGTGACCTTGCTTGCTAATGCCCTCGTTGATTATACAACTCGGTTATACAATGGAATAGACACAAGGAATTAGAGAGACCAGAATATAAGGATCATCCTGTATTAGTTGGGCTTAAATGAGATCATTAGCTAATCGTTAGCTAATCACATGGTGACTCAACCGGCCCTAAAATAACTCGGTTACCACCACTCTTGGCATTTTAAAGAGAACTGCCTCTCTAAACTGACCATCTTTGATTGTAATGTTAATTTGCTAAATGATAATACTCTGGCTACTCTAATGAAGAATAAAATTGGAACCTTATTATCATTGTAATAATTACGCAGAATCACTCTTCAATTTTCTCTTGATTCTAAAAACATCCAGTCACAGTTTTCCCCTGTGTTTGCACTATAATTTACATGTTTCATTTTTTAAAGAAACAAAACAATACTCAAGCCAAACAAGATAGCATTGTAAAAGCCTATCTGACATAACTAAGACTTAATCAAAACAGTTTAGCAGTTGACAGTTTGTTTGACTAAATCCCTCATGATGTCAGGGATGAAGAAGAAAGGTTTGGAAAACTACTCTACGTAATTATTACAACGATAATAATTAGTTTCTGAGAAATTAAGTGATTTAGTTTTTGGTATTTTCAAGGTCATAATGACCAATGATTTCTTATACCTGTTGTTTTCTGAAGTTGCCAGAATCGTGGTAAACAACCTCATGGTTAAAACATTCCATTTTATGCCATAAAAATACTCTTGTAAATATGTAGTTAGTTGCATAAAATACAGTCGACTCTAGACAGCTGTAGCTGGCTGTAGCTATAACTGGCTAAAACCAGCTGCTTCTGTCTACTTCTAGCTAATAGTCAGCTTATAGCTACCCCCACTGAATATAAAAAACCTTTTGTAAATGTAAGGAAAATGGTCTAATGTATCATATATATATATATATATGTACTTTTATAGCTTTGTCTAGGTTCAATTTGACAGGCCGTTTTTAATGAAACTAACTGTACAGATGTACTATACCATATTATGGAAAAGTGCATGCATGTGCTCAGGGAGGGAACCGAACTGAGACCTTCAAAGCTTGCCAATTTGGAAATGACAGATACCTTAACCACTAGGCTACACAGCAGCCTAGACTGGTAATTGAACCCACAACACATAAAATGATTATATCTAAGAAATAAGTTGTAAGTTGAGGGAGAATTAGTTCAGCTCACCTGCTTGGTGTCAATATCACTCTTAAGACTGTCTAAATACATCACATTCGACATGCCATTCTGCTGGGAATGTGTTTAGCATGACAAAAGTTCTTGTAAAACAATAAAGAAAAAAAAGGGGAAGGCCAGGCATGCTACAGTCGCATCTCTGAGTGTCAAAGGCCTTTGAACATAGCCTCAGGCAAACACTACGTGATTCCAGGCTTTGTTTATGTTTTGCCTAAGGACAATACATGCAGCTGTAATTAAAAAAGAGAGATATTAAAAAGAGACACGCATGTTCAGTGTTCAGAGGAGTGACTGTTGGCTATGTATTCGTGAAATGTAATTAAGTGACTTAATTGGTGGTCATAGAATTGTACTAATTAGACCCCTGCTGCTTTGTGTAAAGCCCTCATTGATAGGGGCACACCCATGTATTAGCATGGAGACAAGAGTAGATGGTATTAGCAAGCTGTAGAGTGTGTTTGTTTTCTACAAATTTATAAGTTACAGTATAATATGTTATTATATAATATAATATAATAATAAACCAACTATATTGTGTATATTGTGCTCATGTAAAAATCATGTTTTTCATCTATTTAGTTGGTCCAATATATTGAATGAATAATAACAAGTCTTGGGCCTCCTCTCTCATTCAAAAAATATATATATATTTCACATCCTCATTCAAACAAACCCATTTCTCAGAACTCTCATATATAAATTTTTTTATGGTTTATCCTATATTGTAATCAAGCGATTTAGATCATTGATTTAAATCATGATTTAAATCAAAGGAGAAAAAATGTCAACTATTCTGATGGGTATTTTTAAATTTTCGATTTAAGAAAACTTTAACAAGTTTGTTCGGTTGAAAACTTGATATTTTACAACTCAAAGCTCGATTTATTTGAATACATCTTGGTTTTTTTTTTTAAGTTGAATTTTGTGAAAAACCCAAGTTCTGTTAATTTTTAGAGCACACTTTAGTAAGTTTACGAAAGAATGCTGGAGAGATCGGGTAACAATTGGCTGATGCTAGATAGCACTAAGGCCTAAATGGCATCATTAAAAAAAACTAATTAAAAATTTTAAAAATCCGATTTAAATGTTTTTAAATCATGATTTTTACCAACCCTGATTATAATCTGATAATGATGTATTTTCGAAGGCACCTAAGTTGGGGAAAAAAAAAAGAAAAAAAAAGTAGTACACACAAGTACATGTGTTACAGCAGTTTTAAAGCGAGCTTGGACAGTTGCATCCTCAACGACTTTTCAAACTGATTGAAACATTTGATAAGAATGATGTATTTCGATATCTTCAGACAAGTATTTCATGACAAGGACATTAGGAATGAGCCAGAAAGTTGGTCAATTACTTTACAATCTTTCTGATCAATCTCTTTCAACCCTGAACTGTCCATGCTCGCTCTAAAACTGCTGTATGACTGACCGAAAAGTTTGGTACAATATACTATCTTCTGTGTTTGCTTTCCTAAAAAAAATATCACATCCTTAAATACACAGTTCAACGTATTCTTTAATTCTGATATTAGCCAAATTAAACTCACTTGTAAAATAAGACTGCATGACATCATGATTTTATTATGACAATATGAGTCACAAAGAAGACCGTCGACTTATTAATAGTAAACAGGGCTTGTTAAGCATGCTTTGGATGAAAAAAAAAAAGCAATGTAAACATCGATTGAAAAAGAGGGGGGGGGGAAGGATGAGAGAGAAATATTACATCAAATTGATGGACGTTTTGTTGTTTTATTTTATAGGCAAGATAATGTAATGTGTTTATAAATCCAATACTACTGATAATCTAAGGTTATCTGACATTTATTCTGGTGTTAATATCTGCATTTGTTTTATTTTACCCCCTTTTCGTGGAACTATCTCAGCTCGCCTCCAAGCAATGATAAAGATTACTGCTATCTCCTGAATTGGGGGAATTCCATGACTCAGGGACAACCCCCCCCCCCCCCCCACCCTCTTGTAGCAGCATAACTGCAGGAAGTCCCCTACCATACAGGAAGTCCCCTACCAGCTCCTCATATCCTTATTATCCAGAAATCATGATATTGCCAATTACATAGTGAATCCAATACGAGTGATAGTTATATCCCAAATAGGAGGGAGTTACTCAACATTTTTGTTGGTTATATCACAACGCCGAAGGCAGTGAGATATAAGCAACAAAAATGTTAGTTAACTCCTGACTATGAGGGATATAACTAGCTTATACTACTCCATTAGGCATATTTACTAATTTGTTTGACTGTTTGTTTTGTTTTAATGCCTTTTTTATGCCAGACAAGTTCAGTTTGCACTCAGGAGGGAGTTAACTAACATTTTCGTTGGTTATTGCCCGCTCACAACAACAATATGAAAACAGTCTAAGTGGGGTATAATACATGATTATAACAATCTGCATTGTGGACACTAGCTTTGTTGATCGCATGAGACATTAAAGTGGAGGTGCCTTGTACTCGGTGTCTATGCTGAGGCAAATAAAAGACTCCATCCATGGGGTAAATGTAACGTGGTGTGAACTCCCAAAAAACGTATCATCTCATCATTACGTCTGTCTGCAGCTAGTCATGTAAGCTGACCAATCTTCAGACCCAGTAGCATTGACCCATTGTGTACCAGGAGGCACAGATGTCCGAATGGTACAAGTTGAATCTAAAGTTTAGTTGATTTTCCCCTATCTGATACAGCTTTGATTACTTTAATTGAAGTTCCCTTCGCCCCACGTTGCTATGTTTTGAATGAATGAATGAATTGCTATGTTTTGAATGAATGAATGAATTGCTATGTTTTGAATGAAGGAATGAATTGCTATGTTTTGAATGAATGAATGAATTGCTATGTTTTGAATGAAGGAATGAATTGCTATGTTTTGAATGAATGAATGAATTGCTATGTTTTGAATGAAGGAATGAATTGCTATGTTTTGAATGAATGAATTGCTATGTTTTGAATGAATGAATGAATTGCTATGTTTTGAATGAATGAATGAATTGCTATGTTTTGAATGAAGGAATGAATTGCTATGTTTTGAATGAATGAATGAATTGCTATGTTTTGAATGAAGGAATGAATTGCTATGTTTTGAATGAATGAATTGCTATGTTTTGAATGAATTAATTAATTTTATCGACATGCAGAGGTCACAAAATACCTCTGTATGTCAATATACTTTTATATCCATATATTTGTCAAGCTAGATTTCTAGAAACTGGTCCTTTAGAATCTGATAGATGCTGTTAAAAATGCTTTAAATAAAAGCCTTTTAATAGCATTTGCAAGTCATGCTCTCTGCCATTATTAACAGATAGAGGTGTTCAACTGACGACTATCTGGTATTTTTTTCCTATAAATAAATATGAATAATATTTGTTATGTAAAATCGATTATCATCACCTTGTTTGGTCTCAAGAAAACTAGGCCATCTATTGAAGTATTGTATCATGTTCATCCATGGATTTCCAATGAAATATGAAGTTACTTGTACAAGGTAGTTGGTTGTATATTTATTATGTCATATTTAAGGAAAATTGAATACATTTCACCATAAGTATAAGCTCAGAGCTTTCTCAAATATCTTCATAATGGCATGATTACTGGAAAACACGGATATTGTATATTTGTATATATAACTCATATGTAATACAGATATATATATACTGTTGAAGCATGTGTATACGTGAGCTTTGTGGAGGTAAATGTGGGTTATTGAATGGTTTTAAATTATGAATGGTGAATTATTTAAGACTCACCTGTTTCGTAATGAAGTATAATGATAGAAGATAGAGATGTAAATCGTGGCTCCTTGACTTCATGAATGGATGCTGTTCCCCCAGCATCCCGCAACAGGTGAGCTGGCTAGCGAGTGCCGTATCACCACCATCAGCAGCCCACCGTCATCATCATCATCCGCATCATCAACTGCAGCAGCAGCAACAGCAGCAGCTGCAGCAGCAGCTCACCTGAACAGCCTCCTGAATACTCGTTAGGAAGTTCCCAGAAAAACGAGAAAATTACCAGATTACATGCAGTGCGTTAAAAGTAATCATATCTCGTACGAGACCCCCCACAGTCTATTAAAATGATGCCCTAGGATACGATATATCTTCTAGAACACGATAATTATATAAGTAAGATTCAAAAATTATGTGTGATGCATGAATTTAACTTCCAAAATATAATAATTAATACTCCAAAGATCACAATTACTTCACACACAAAACACACTATATAGCCCCCTTTATATAAAATAAAATACTTGATGACATTATACTCCTCCCAAAACACAGTACATCGGTATAAATTCCAGAACACAATTTATTATGATTCCCAAAACTCCGTAGTCATTACTCCCAAAAACATGACTTATATGACTCACAGAAAACAATCAGTAATACCTGTATAACAATATATTATTAGAACACAATTATTGAACTGTAAAAAGAACCCCTGAGCTTAGCTGGCGGCCGCTTCAGACATAGGTAGGTCTAATTCGTTCAGAGATCGGCTCCAGTCTACCCCTGAGCATGTCTCCCAAACTATGACAGATATATATGACTCACAGAATGTATTTTTAGAACACCTTTAACCCCCTGTTAAAGAAATCATATCTCATAAACGGCCTCCACAGCACAGCAAAAAAAAAAGAACCTGACAAATATTAATTCTAGAAAACTATAAATAGGACTGAAAAATTATCATAAAAAACAGAATTATTAAAATTTTGACGAAAGTGAACATATCTCATATTCTACCCAAACAGCACAGTAAGACAACCTCTGGACACAGCATAATTTCTGGAGTATGATAAATGGGAATAAAATATTTATGCGATGCATGCATGTAACTTCAAACATATTTGACTCACTGAAAACAATTAGTAATACCTATATAACAATTATAAATGCACAATTATTAAAACTCCCATTAAACTATAGTCAAATCTCATGATATTATACAATCCTCCCCCCCCCCCTTCCCCAAGATATAACTTATATAACACGATATAGGATTCAAAATAATATATGAAATATAACTTCAAAAACATGACCAGATATGACTTACAGAAAACAGTTAGTAATATGTAAATAACTATATTATATTATAATAAAATTATCAAAAAACCTGTATAATTATATTCAATAACATCTAGAATGCTATCATATGCTATCTTCTTATACACAATAAATAGGGCTTCTAGCAAAGCAATCAATATGACTCTGAAAACGCAGTGCATAGAGAGCACATTGCACAGTGCCTTTGATATCAATTCCAGAACACAAAATTAGGATTTCAAAACTTCAATAGACATGACACTCAAAATATGACAGATATCACAGAACACAATTAGTAACACCTATAAAACAATATATTATAACAAAATAATTATTGGAACTTCTAGATTTCAATAAATAAAGCCTTCAGAATAACTTCCAGAAAAACAAAGATTCCCAAAACATACAGGGATAAGTAGGGATTTGACATGACAGTTGGTAGAATTGATATATATGAAGTTGTGCTCATGACAACAATAACAGCTGACTGGGTGACTAAGTCATTGGGATCATCAATATTTAAACTTATCTCGTTTTCTTCTACTATACTAAAAATGCATTGGTGAGTCATTCAGATTCACACTCTTGTATGTTTTACTATAGTTCTTCAATCACATGATGACTCATAGGCAGTTTATTACTCTTCTTGGAGCCATTGAAAGGCCAATCACTGTTACCTGAGAGTTTCCTGTCACTAGAGGGCAGGCGGTGGCTTGAGACATGTAATAACAGCAGAGAATTGTATTTTTTTTCTATGAATCATCAAGAGAACTTCAGCTTAATATAGGTCCCTGTATGATGATTCATTAGGTGCAAGTGAATGAAATTTACATTTAAATTCCAACTTTAACATTGGGCACTGGCGGATCCAAGAGGAGGGGCCATTAGGGCCATGACCCCTCCTAAAATGGGCTGAAAGGGACATCCAACAGTCATACTTTTGCCCCCCCCCCCCTCCTAGTAGAGTCATTGCTGGATCCGCCAGTAACATTGGGTGCAGTATTCCCGTGGCTAAGGTGGTGGATAGGACTATGTACAAGGTCATGGGTTCTGCAGATCCTCCTGGAACCACTGCTCCACTGCTCCACTCCATCCTGGGGTAAATGGGGAGGTTGCCGATGGGCTGAGATGGCATTGATTCCTCAGTGTTTGTGCACAGTGTGTGAGCTTAGGCCAGGATTTGAACCAGGTCAGGGCCCTTCTAAAGAACTGCAGGGATATATACTGGCCTCATTTGGCATACCAACTGCAGTATTACATATGTAATTTTTACTGTCTCATGAATCAATATTCTCAGAGAAAAATGTCAATTTCCTATGCTGGTATTCCTTTGGGTCAAGCGGGTGGCAGCAGGGTGCAGCACTTGTCTCATCTGACAACACCACCTGGTGGAAATCTTAGAGAATAAGATAATATTCTCCATCAACAAAGAGTTCCAGATTACAATCATTCACATTATTATAGTAAGCATTACATTGTGGATGATACCATAATCTCATCATCTTTATCTCAAAGAGATAATCATGGGCCATGGTGCAGGAATATCTTTGCCTTTAATATCACATCTGCATTAGTTTTGAGTTTGCTTCTTATAAGACAGACAGACAGCTACAGACTATAACTGTAAATTATCCTAGACTCTTTGAGCTTCATTGATATCTCAAAGACATTTGCACAGTAGCCATAATGTTGTATATCTTCGCCTTAAATATCACATTTGCATTAGTTTTGATTTCAATAGCTTTGAGACAATATAACTGACTGTAACATATAGACATTTGCAGAGTAGCTATGTCTTGGATATCAAATGGCCATTTGTACAGTATACACCTCTTTAATTCTCATCGCACAGTTTAACAGAATAAATAGTAGCCATGGGGTGGTAATTTCTTTGCCTTAGATGTCACATTTGCATTAGTATAACATGTGCCTGCGACGTAACAATAGACATTTGCATAGTAGCTCTAAATTTCACAGATATCACATGTACATTTGTTCAGTAACAGTTTATCTCGAAGATAAATGCACAGCAGTGACCATGGTGCAGTAATATCTTAGCTTTAAATAAATGTGTACTTATTACTGTAACTGTGACTTATCAGACATTTGCACAGTAGCTATGTCTTGGATATCACATGGACATTTGCACAGTAGGCATTTCCATCTGTCGCTGCTCAGGACCCTTGAATCTTCAGGGTCCCTGGAAACTATAGTGACCTACTTTTACGAGTTCGCTACGCATGTAAAACGTATTGCAGACCGAATAAATTAGTTCAATGTTCGCCGCTCTAGACTGCTGCAGAAAAGCACTAAAACATCCGAATCTTTTGGGTTTTGGTCTACCTTGAACGTAATTGAGCAAGTTTGAATAGAAGACCATAGGTCAAAAGTGGCTGAGTTAGATGGGGCAGGCAGTCCACTAGTACAGAGCATTTCCATAATATATTTTTGTACTTTATCATAGTAACAGTATCTCATAATGATAAATTCAATAATACTGAATACATTCGTATACAGTAACCACACCTGTGATAATTCAAAGTCTTCTGTACAAGTCTCTTTCGAAATAAAACCAAGGAACAAGCGGATAAGCATGGGCAAGACATTGTACTTTTTATTTCAAAGCTGCAAAAGTACAAGAATACAGTTTGTTACAAGAATATACACAATTAAACTTGCTGATTGAGGAAGATATGAGTAATATGCATTCTATAGATTGGTATACATTTAATTTACATTTTGATGTGACATTTACAAGACTTGCACACAGAAAACCCTATGTAAATGCTGATATCGTTTGAAAAGTGTATACAGTCAAGTTGGGGAAAACATTGATCATGAACTCTGTGTAAAAAATTATAAACTGAAGTGAAGCATCATCTGAAATGTATTCTAGTGAATAACTCGCGCTTCTCATATCAGTACGGCGCATTTGACACACATATCATTTACCTATACTGTACAATATTAACCGCAAACGTACAAATTTGGTCATTAAATTGTGAACAGTTTTCAACATGACACGAATCATTTCTCTCAGGTCACCAAGTTTTGAGCAAATTAACGCATGGGATTTTACTTTGCAAGACGGGGATTCTGTTCATGTTTGTAACAAGGATTAAATTATCAATTTAATACACAAATAAATTTTAATTATGAAATAAACCAAAAAGAGCACCAGGGTGTCAGCTATGTCACATTTATGTCTTTTATCTCAGAAGTCTAGAATTGAAATTGCTCAAAATTTTTACATTTATACTCATTCAACTGATATATATATATTGGTACAATAAAGATATCAAGTAAGATATTTGTTATTATATATATTTCACAACCCGATACAGAAATTCGTTTCAGAACATAGAAGAGTAAGGAATTATTAGAAATATCTTGCCAACATAAATTAACTGTACTTCAAGAAAAGTCCAAATATAGAGTGACAATATTGCCCTTAAATATATTGGTACTAATTTTATCTGATATTTTCACTGTAACCAAAAGCTTATGAATAATAATATACACAATATATTCTGTTATAAGATTCCCTATCCATGAACACTTGGTATAAATAAATATCTTGACATTCTTTTCCGATAATTGAACACATTCGTCTAGAAGTTTGTTGAGGTAGATTTGAAGGCCAAATTGATCCAACGTAACCGTGAATATTTTAATAATGTTGCCAGGCTACGGCACTGGTTTTTCATATATTATGCCAAGGGTATCATAGATTTTGACAGTTACTCTGGATATTTGGCATCAATAAGTTTTAATGTAGATTTGCGCAGTACACACAGACATAGACTCATTTGCTCTTCACATATAAAAGGAAAATTTTATTTATAATTTCCGGTTTTTTCACTCATTGACAAAAAGGCACCCTGAGTGCCCGAGATAAAAGTATAATTTGTATTCACATTGATATTACACAAATTCAAGCAACTATGGACATGCATAAAATGTATTTAATGAGGATGACAATAAGGGAAAAATTTACAAAAATCAATTGCGATAATGAAGAATACAGCCACTTCCAAGTAGTGGATAACATGATCACTAATTGCAATCAAAAAATTACGAGGATTTGACGACAACTCAGATGAGATGAACATAAAATGCTCAGATTAATTAATCAGTGACAAAAAATACTTTACAAAATTGAAACAACAGTTAATGTACAATATTCATTCCACGACCACGTGGAAGTGGTCCACCCTTGGTCATAATACTTAAAATTAACGTAGTCAAAGATTGCAATTGAATTAGAGAAATAACTTCGAATGGAAAAAATTCTACCAAGTATAGACACAAAGATTATGCGATTCATCTGATAATTAAGCACTTTGTCTAGATGACAAGAATTAGTCAAATACGGAAATGAAACAAAAAGGATGTTATCCACAACCTACGTCAAACCTCATTAAGGATTTGCGGCGGCCATATTGCCACCAAACGTTCTCGAGGTAAGGACTAAAAAATGTCCCAAACAGTCACAAAGAATTCTCCCAAATTGAATTATCACAGAATAAAAAGCAAACTGATGATGCTAACGCAAATAACTCACTTATTGTCAAATTAGAAATGAAACTAACATTTACTCGTAATGTACAACAGATCATAACAGTTAACTGCTCCATTAAAGATTAATAATCACACAAATTGAACAAATTGCTAAATTTATAGTCACCCTGATTCATAGATGTGCAATGAAAAAAATTTCAGTTTAAAAACTGATAAATTGCAATGATATTCACATTCATACAATAGTCAATTAAACTGTAATTACACTGGTTCCACTTTGGACATAGCAGTTGAATTCTGATAAACTCACACACACAAGATTTTATATAAACAGTCATTCTGAGCACACAGATTCAAACAGATGTACGAATTGCAAATTATATTCATTCTTGTTGCACAAGACTAAAACTAATGCTAAATTGGTTTCAATTCCCCGTTTAATAATTTTGCATGTTGTGCATAGAGAAAAATTCAATGAACTCTCATTTCTCGTACAGATATTTCTGAATTCCTTATGTTCAGAGATAAATACAGCATTTTGCACAAATTGTGTACTGATAAATAGCTATTACAACTAAATGCTGCATTATACAATACAATGTCAGTCAATACAACTTTGGTCGGTCCGAAGAACCATATTGTAGCACCATAGTTATGCTTTTGTGCATATTATACATAAAAGGGAGTCTTTTTGTTATTTTAAATGTAGCCTTTTTAAGCTATGTACTGTACATTTCTACTTGTGCAACTTGCATTGAACTCTCATTACATCACATTCACTCTGATGTTTGCAAGTCCAAAATGGAACACTCCGAATTGCATTAAATGCAACACTACTCAGCCTCAATTCAAGGAATATTATGAACAGAATGAACTAATTGCAATTGGCATATCATGAAATGATTGTAAAATTAATTGCAATTGATTTCCTACTAGAATTGATTAGAAATGACTAAATTGGTCAATTGCCTACAACTTCACACGAGGAGTTGCAATTGTGGGCACTCGTCAACCTCAAAATGGCACTTAAGTTGGCAAATTAATTGTCAGAGTCTGTAACCAACAAAGAAAATAGCCATTTGAGAACACACCTCGAACCCTTTCTTAGAAGCGAGAAGAACTCGCTCCAGCATTAATATGATGTTAGACATCAAACTAACGGTGATTAACACACCAACAACAATCTATAATCATCAGACGCACATTAAAACAACAGCGTCACATTAGTACGCAACTCTCTCGCTGGACATTAATCATTCGACTACCATGTGACACACGTCTGCAACAAACATACGCCCCATTAAATGATTAGCGTCAGATAGCAAAAATGGCATTTAAATGCATATATATCTGAAGTGACCCATTACAGGATCAAATCGCAAACACAAATTTGGTCCATGAATTCAAATATTAATCATCAAATTCACACTCACATTTCACTTTCACACAGGCAACAAGCATAACACTCACACTTACACCAAAATGGATTTTTTGTAGCGGAAAATAAATAAATGTGTTTGACAATGGAGACCCTACCCAACCTGATGGGATACAGTGTGTATATATAGTGATATATAATCAGTCAATTTGTTGTGTATGGAAGTCTAATAAAACAGCCACTGTTTTCATTCTGCAACTCAAGTGGCACCAATTTCTTACGTGCAATGTCTTTAGATATTTGTGCAGAGAATTGGGACCCACTCAAGACAAGCAGTGTGAAGATCGGGATATAACGTGCATTGATAATTGTCGCTTATTCACTCGTAGCAGAGAAATTCACTCATAGCAGAGCACACGACTGATAGATTGTCACTGCAGACATCACTTGAAACAGTTTGTGATTGTCACCAAGAGTTCTTGCAATCGAGATTTGTGAAGTTTTCTGTTTTCTTATTCACTCTGGCTTATCCCCACTGAGGCATCAGCTCGGCAAATAGGACAGGTACGATTCGTCTGAAAAAAAAATTAAGAAACCACGATAAGTCTTTGTAAAACTACTACTACTTTATGTGTAACGTCCATTGTTTATTTCCTTACACGAGGCTTGGATACCCTCATGAACAAACCTATATTACTAATAAAATTATATCATTACTGATCACTGTTACTTACACACACCAAATTTCACCATTTCAATACCACTAAATTTAATTCATTACAAAATTTGAAGTCCCAAGTTATGTTACGATTAAGAGGTATACCATGTAAACTGCTGTGAGCGGTGTAATTTAAGGCTTCAATCCTAAAAATAAAATGTTTGCAAAAAATAAAACAGGCATAATCACCTTGAGCCACTTGTCGACACACTTGGCATGGAATTCGTGAGAACAAGGAAGAACTCGAAGCATTTGACGATTCTCAAAGTCACACATACAGACGACGCATGATGTCTGGTCCATGGGGGAGTGCTTGATCTCTGAATTGAAGCGATATGACGTCAACTGCTCAATCTCGTACTTGGCTAAACCTTTTGGTTTTGCCTCTCCTAACCGCTCGGCTAAGTTGAGCAAGGCCTCGTAGTTTTCTACTTCACCTGTCTCTTCATTGAAGTCCATGGCATATGGTGGCATTGGAGGAGTTCCAAGCATCGATCTGGGAATAAACAAAATGGCAGACATTAGAAACTAATTCAAGCCCTTGTTCATGTCAATCTTGAACATTCTTTACAGGACAGCTTTGTAATGATATATATATATATATAAGTTCAAATTATTTTGCAGAACAGATGTCATGTACTCACAGGAAGTGTAAAAGGAATCCTGGGTAAGGCGGAGGTGGTGGTGGTAATGAGCGCCATCTGGAGGCACGCGATGAATTTCTTCGGAATTGATTGAAGGGGTTCTGGAACAAGAAGAAAATATATATTATAAGGTATGCAGACAATTTGATATTTGACATTGAGAATGGTGACATACTTGTTGGTACCCTAGATTGGCATAAAAACTGCTTGTTACAATAAAAAAAACTCTTTGAACACTGCACCTAAAATTGATTAACTTTATTTGAAAAACAAGGAACTTACATAGATGTCCTGGGGCGTGGGGTGCACCCTAGGTTCCTGGAGAAGCACCGCGGGATTGGGGTTAAGGGGATGACCAGCGTGACTGATTTGATGGAGGTAGTGTGTGGGAGCTCTGCTCGCCTCGTTAAGGTACTGAACTTCTTCTTCTTGAGTTCTCTGTGAACAAGATTTACAATAATCAAATGACATCATCTATTAAATTACATTATCAGTCCTATTGTCTCCCGACACTACTTTATTGGTACATGGCTTTTTTAAACCCATTAAATGTAGGTATTTCTTGAATTGATACAAACTTATTACATTCATGAATACTCAATGAAAACCAAGAAATACAAAAACAATCAGAATTGCAAAAGAGACTGAAAGACCTCAGAAAATGTTACTTAATAACTTACAGAAGGAGGAGCAGGTCCAGATGAGGGAGCAAACTGCTGCTGAGACAAATGTTGATGATGCGGGTGATGTGATGTAGGTATGTGATGTTGATGATGTGGATGATGTGAATGATGTGGATGATGTGGATGATGGGGTCCCGTGGGAGGCGGAGCTAGCAGGGCAGCAGTGGGGGGCATAGCAGCGGGCGAGGCGTGGTGCGTGGCGGTCATTCCTGGTGGGAGACCTGCGGGGTGGAGGTTGCAAGATGGCAAGTGGGGCAGACCGCATGACGGGATGGGCATGTTGCAAGCGCCCCCTAGTGACCACGTGGGTTGGGTGTTGCACACCATCGGTAAATGGTTACCGCCAGCTGTGCAGAACTGGACCTGGTGGCTATTGCTGTACACGGGCATCACGTATGGAGACACTGTCACACCTGACGTTGACGATTGCACCTGAAATTTTAAAAGATATAATGATATATCTAGTATGTACACAAAATATGCAACATCATATTATGATGCGACTGAACTTTCTGCCATTTAAATATGAATTCTGCACGTTAAAATTCCAAAACAACATCAAATGATCATTAAAAGCAATTTTACCTCATTCCTTCGCACCTGCTCCAGGTCGATGACTATGGGATGGGGTTGCTGCTGCTGAGGCTGCTGGGAGTGGTACTGATGGTAGTGATGGGTCTGGGGCAGAACCGCTGGGTGGATTTGTCTCACCGGTTGGAAGGCTCTTCGCTCTGGAGATTGTGTCACTCTGTCGCGGGTTCTCCTTCTAGTTGTTGGAGGACTGCACGTAAAGAAACATTTCATGAAAATAAGTTGATATAATATGCATTCTCATAACTTCAATTACAAAGGCTCGTATTGACAAGCATATTTCTTATATTATGCAGTACTGTGTAAGCAATTTCTTGTCATTGCAAATGTCAAAAGATAGTGCTCATTCATTTCAGCCCAGTACATTGGATATTATTTACACAAGAAAACTGGCAAGGTCTCATGGCCGTATGGATGCATGACTAAAGGACTCATTTCTTGCTCTTGGAAGACTTCAGCATCTAAATAGCACTCCAAAAATACTGTATTCAAGAGAAAAAGAAAAAGGGTAAAAAGAAAAGGGATAAAAACCAAGGCCAACTGCAACCAAGCAAAAATGAAGCTCTCTGCACTCCTGTCAAAATAGACAGTCCACCAAGAGCAGTCATTCTCAGTCACTTTGAAGTGCGAACAAAAATAGATGCACCCAGGCAAACAAAACCCCTTTCTGCTGCTAGCTGCAGAGGAGATTCCAACCTGCTTCAAGATATTACTGTACTAATGTGAAATAGTAGATAAAGCCATTTTCAGCACGCGTTAGAACCTGGCTAATTCTGCATCGTGACACAAAGCACTCTGATAAACCGCCATTGTCATAATTGAAGAACAAAGCCAACAATGAATTTCCTCGTTGCTGCCAGTACACAGAGACCCTTTCAGCTATATACAGCACACAAAGACTAATACACCACAAAAGATTTCCTTTACAAAATTACAGCTCGATGTCCTTGGATGAGAACAGAGCCTAACTATTATATATAATGTAGACTACAATTATATTGGTTGCCTTGCATTTTACTAGTCACAAAACACATTATGGGACATTGATTACTACTCGTTATTACCTAGGAGTTGCTGCCTGATGTCTGAATTGAGAGAAAGACTGTTGTTGTGGCTGTGAATGCTGTTGAGAATGCTGTTGAGAGTGCTGTTGAGATGGCTGTTGAGAATGCTGTTGAGATGGCTGTTGAGAATGCTGTTGGGTATGTCGTTGACTTGAGCGGGGAGAGGGAGCGCTGGGCGAACCCATCTGGCTACTTTGCCACGGAACGTAAGGGAGTCTCCGCATTAGAATATCTCTGACCACAGCAGTATAAGACCTAAGCATTTGTCGTGGGTTCAAGTGGATTCCAAGTTCAACTGAAAGTTCCCTCAGCCACAATGCTTGTTCCTGTCTCGCAGCCCCCTGGTGCATTTGCCCTGAACCAACCTCTTGAAGCACACTGCAGATCTCCTGCAGAAGAGCGCAGCGCCCTCTGTGGTACCCGCTGAAGTAGCCGTACAGTGTGTTGACGACTACTTCCTCCAGAGATTGGCCGCTGAGGAAGGCCATGAAACGCAAGCGGTTCCTGGTCAAGTGGGACCGTCTGTGGATGAGGATGTTCATGCGCATCCAGAGGAAGGTTTCGCAGTAGAAGTTGCTGAGCAAAGTGGTGAACACCAAAGGGAGATCAATGCGTCCTAGAGGGACTTGAGGACGCGCATCTCCTCCTCGCATGGAGGGAGAGTAGACCGTCTCATGGCAGAGTTGTTGGAAGTGTTGCAAGATATCTACAGGGATGGCACTGCTGGTCCCATTGCTTGTGTATGGGATGTGAATGTAAGGGGCAGGCTCTGCAGGGTGGAATCGCAAGCCGTGAGGCATTTGAGCAGATGAGGATGCCTGATGCTGTTGCTGCTGCTGTTGCTGCTGCAGCAAGAAGGCACCCCTGGGTGCCTGGTGTCTACCCTGCATGTCACCAGATGATGAAGTGAATCCCTGAAACTGGGATGAGGATGGAGCTGGCGGCTGCTGCTGCTGCTGCTGTGATTCAGATGCAGTTGATGAGTTGTCCAAATCAGAAGAAACTTCCATGAAAGCCTCCTCCACATTGAACTGAGTTTGAGCTCTGCTTGAAGGGGACCGTTCCATGTCCACTGGAGCGTAGTCCAAGGGCGTATCGTCGCGCTCTGCTACACGCCGGCTGCTAAGGCCTCGCAGTCTGTGGCTGGGGGACTCAGGGTTGGCGGTTTGCAGGAGGGGTAAACTGGAGGGTCTGCGTAAGGGCGAGGGGCGTCTTAATGACCTCAGACTGCTGGTCCTTTCAGGGGAGTGTCTGTGGGGTAAGGGGTTATGCAGGTTGGAGCGATGCAGGTCTTGGGGATGCAGGTTATTAGAGTGAGGATGATGCTGGTGTGCATCATGGTGATGAGAATGGAGGTCCCTTGTTGCAGCAGCAGCTTCCATCTCAACATCAAGGCCAGCATGCCAAGGGTCCACTTGTTTATCAATGGAGTCTGTTTGCATAGTTGAAGCTGGGTCATATCCCTGCAGGTTGGCACTGGGCAATGCTAGGTCATCGTGTGATGTCACATGATGGGGGCTAGTGGTCACATGATTAGCTGCTGTCATGTGAGGTCCTGAGTGATCACTGCTGTCAGTGTCCATTGAGTTTGAGTTATCATTGTCAGCAGCACTGTTATTATCAGTGGGATCAGGGTCTGTGTCGAAATGGACATCATGGCCTGGACACACGAAATCTTGGCACTGGTGATGATGCAGACGCTCCTCCGCTGACATGTCACTGTAGGTGGCGTCATGGTTGGCAGCGGCAGCAAGGTGCATCAGGTCTTGCGGGGTGACACACGGTGAGTGACACTGGGCAGCGTAAGCGCCACCGGGGTGCATCGAAGTTAGTTCACCAGGGGAAGGAGGTCCTGAGCTCTGTTGTCTGCTGAGAGAGCCATAAAAGTCTGCGGACTCGCTGCTATAATCGCGATAGTCCGAGTCGGTCGGAGACCACAAAGAGGCTGCAGGGGGCGACATCTGGTGGGGGTTGAGGGTGTACTCTTCCTGTATCTGGACGGTCAGTCTCTGAAGAAGGGCAGGGTTGACCTCTCTGGTCAGGAGATGGGCCACTCGGCTGTAGGCATTTTGCCAGCCTGGTTGAGTGACCGTCTCTCCGTCAAGCATTCTGACAAGTTCATTGGGCTTCTCTTAAACTTAAATCCAACTTCACTTCAAACAGTGGCTAAGATCATCCGAGTGTTCCTGTCCTAATGTATATATTCATACATTTCCCAAAATTTCTTGATGTTTGTAATCCTTTTGGCTGCAATTTATGCACACCTTGTTGATAAGACGCCTTAACCTTCAGACTGAACCCAAGTGTAGTTGCACAGGACCAAGGATAGTCACAGCTGCTTTTCTCTGAGGACAAGTTTTGTCAGCTGGTTGCTTGCTCGTGTAAACTGAAGCCTTCAAAACTCACTTGGCGTCTGATGTCACCATCCAGTGCAACAGCTGGCTGCTCAAATGATATCACACAATGAGTACAATACTTGGCTGCCCATTGATATACAAGAAACATATGCCCCTCTGTCCAAATATATATTCATTGAGACATATGCCTTGTGTTAAGTGTTCATAAGTGTTCAAATAGTATGGACCATATGCTGCTCTATTAATAATAGTCCAGTTATTATAGTCCAAATTATTATTAATGGTGATACTAATGTTAACTATTATGTGATTATATATAGTCCTTTGTGTGTAATAGCAGTCAAGAGAATTGTGTAATAGTATTCCAAGTATTTGTCCTTAGAGCAACATTCCTTCAATTCAAGCTTGGCTAGAGTTGTCCTTCTGAGGTCCTTGGGGTATCTTCGAGATTTCCACTGGTCTTGAAATAGCTGCCTTAAGGTCACGTGATGACGTAATGACCTCTAGATACCCTTGAGTGTATGTCTGTAAAGGTCCTGTGTGGAGATAGATGTCCTTAAGAGAAGTCCTTTATATTAAGTCACTATGAACAAAGTACAAATGTAACAGTATGTTGAGAGGTATGTTATCCAAAGAAATGTCCTCTCAGGAGAAGGTTTAACAGGAAACTAGAAATATTCATGTAGATGAGAGAGCTAGCAAGGAGGAAATGAATGATAATGAGGCTGCTCAAAAGTTAAGTAGCAGCCATGTGAGTCAACTGTCGCCTTGGTTACGAGGTGGGACACACTTCAGTGCACTGCACCTGTGGTGGGTGTGTACTGACTGACCTTTCAATCCAAGTCTATTTTAATCCTAAGTGTATTTCCTTTTTTAGTACCCAAGAACTAACATCAGCTGCAAAGGGGTACAATGTCTCTCAATGTAATAAATGTCCAAAAAGGTAACCTTCAATGTTCAGCCTTGTGTGGCAATCATTTATATACTTGCAGGTGAATGTCTTTGTTTACAGGTCTTCACAAAAATGACGTATAGATAACTTTGAAGGAAGATTCGTCTTGGAACAAACAAGATGACGTCACTTTGACTCACTGCACAATGGGGGAAGCCCTATGACGTCATATCCTGGAGGGTGACTCCTGGGTCCCCAGTGCTGATTAATGTCCTGTCTCAGGATCTTGTGGTGACCACGTTTGTGGGGTTTATGTCCGGAGTTGTTTACTAGAAATCCTGCAACTGTTCGGTGGCCCAAAATGGTGCAATTTATAGCCAAAACTGAGCTGTGGCTGCACTATGTCTCACTATGGAATTCCAACGAGTTTTCACTTTGCAGGCAGACTAAAAATGTATGTCACTGGATCCTAAATGCTGATTTGTAGCTCTGGTCCATCCAGGGTTTTGGAATGATAAAGTGTTGCAAAAAAAAATGCACCCACTACAAAATACTACACGGCAATAAATGTGAGTTTCCAATGATCTGTGTTAGGTCCTAATCTGTCACTGTAGAGAATACAATCTTGTAGTGTCAGCTGCTAGGGTTTACCTCTTGGTATACAAATCCCAGTCATATATTAACAGATGCTAATGAAGGTTGAAATATATGTTGGTGATTATCATTTGCCAAGAATGTCTACGTAAATCGAAAGTAAGTGCAATGTTATTCCAGTGTTCCTTGAATGTTAATCCAGTGTTGCTTGAGTGTATGTCACACTAGTCATACATTGTATAGTGAACGTTGCAGACTGCTGTACTGCTGTAGTCTAGCTCCTTGTGTGATGCTAGTATGTTGCTGCAGCAGCAGGGATGTCAGTGTGTCTCAGTGCACAACATACAAGCACAAAGAGATGGAGAGGTTGTCCTGCACGTCCTGCAGGTAAGAGCTGCTGTCTCAATGCAGGGAATCCCAGAGCAGTAGAGTCAGGCAGGCTGCTGAGATAGAACTGGTGGCCTGGGTGAATCAACAAGCAGCAGCTACTGGCTCAATGGTGACAGGCAACCATGGCCTAAATAGGGTGAACCCCAGTGAGTCATAGCTGCTGCTGCTGCTGCTGATGCTACTGCAGATGCTGCTGCTTCTACTGCTGGGAAAGTGTGACTGGACCCATCGATGATGCAAAGGCTGCTGCTGCTGCTACTACTGCTGCTTCTGTTGCTACTGCTGCAGCTGCTGCTGCTATGAGTGAACAGATGATCAAGCCAGAGTCATCACTTGCCTAAGCTGCTGCTGCTGATGCTGGGGATGCGGGCCCTTCATGATGATAATGATATGACGGTGGTGCTGGTGCACTTAAAAGATCCCAGAGCTCTCCCAGCAACCCAGCACTGATCAAACTGACTCATGGATTGAATAATCACGGGAGATATAGAAAAAAAAAGCTCCCTTCTCTGCTTCCCAGTCTTCTTCTTTATTCTCCCAGCCCGATATTTTGTCCGCATTCTAGGCACTGCAGTAAGATATTGCACATCACATCAAGCGGCAGGCACTCGGTCGTCTGCTACTATTCAAAGAAGCTCAGCCTTATTGCACATCACTCTTATTTATGGGGCATAAAACCACCATTTTATCTCGCTCTAAGTTCCCTAACATGTCACTAAAGGATTGGTCTTTGTGTTCTAAGGTAAAATGAGAAATATTGGAAATTCTTTCGATCGATCACCTGGTGAATAATT
Organism: Alitta virens; assembly: GCA_932294295.1. Classification (NCBI taxonomy): domain Eukaryota; kingdom Metazoa; phylum Annelida; class Polychaeta; order Phyllodocida; family Nereididae; genus Alitta; species Alitta virens. The sequence goes on along the minus strand of OW028580.1, from coordinate 22,116,794 downwards.
CAGTAGTGTGCCTAGCCCCCTGGCGTTAAGTTTACGAACCATGCGGCTCGTCTGCTAAAACTAATAGTTAAGTTTAACCAGACTCCACCATAACAACTTGAGATTTTGATTGAATCAGTTCTGAAGGGAGGTTAAATGGCCCCATTGAAGGAGAAGTGCACCTGTAGAGCTGAGGCAGGCATCCGAATGCAATTTTCCCTCAGCAATCGGGGTTTGTTTGTCGCACGCTGGCGAGGGAGGAGGCCTGGAGCGAGGGTAGCATTCTACCTGGAACGACATGAGGAGGCCTGGATCTGAAAGGCATAAGGCCTGCGCCAGCCATGATTTGGGCACTAGGCATGATTTAGGCCCTAACATCTTTGCATGAACTACCCAGGTCGTCATTAGCTTTGACAAGAAGTCTCCAGGACACTTGCTCCCAATACAATCGAGCCACCGGCTGCCACCCCCGCATGGAATGTTTGTTTACTCTCTTACTAATGTGATGTAATAAATATTAGGCCCCAGGGTATTAGCAGTCAACTCAGTCAATTATTAGTGTCATTCGCACCATAGATGATAATAGAATTAACTGTCACCACAAATAGATCTGCGCTAGCCAAACGCCACAGATTACACAGACGAGTCAGAGCAGAATCACAGGTCTGAACTATATATGTAGATGAGGAAAGCAAGAGCCTAGCTGTGACATTATATTGGCGATACCTCGTTATCAACAGAACAGCGACAGGTAAAACTCGTCCCACTTGCCAGGAAATAGTAGTATTATGGCACCTTGGTGAGTAGAGCCACCCGTGAACCTAACTTTAGCAACCTAAGCAGCTCATCATCATATTGGCCTCTTCTGAGCCACCCAATCGATATACTGCTCTAGGCATATGTAGCAAAGGCGTATTTATATTGCCATAGTAAAACATAACAAGTAGGGGGGGGGGACATAAACAGCGAAATTGGCTTCAATACAGACTCATTCTCACGAATTTCTGCAACGTACCCTGGCAGCTTTAGGGCCATTTTTTTCGTCCAGGATTTGGGGGAAGGCGGGGGGGGGGGGGGGTGGAAAATCGTGAATTAGAGGGTGTGGCAGCTTTTCAGGTTGCTCCTGTATAATATATCCTGAAGAAGGGGGGGAGCTAGGGCTGCTGGCCAAGGGCATCGATTCCTGCAGCAGCAGCAGCAGCAGCTGCAGCAGCTACCTGCTTCCGACTGCAGAATATTCATGATCAGCTGAGAGAAAGGGCTGCTGTTGCTGCAGTCACGCACTAGTACATACGTAATACGCTAGGGGGCGATGGGTGACGAGCAACGCACTCTAGTGGAATACAGACAAATACAATTCCTGTGATGAGCAGTTAGTAATGTTGTTGGGTGATTTTAATACAGGGAAATACGAGGCACTAATGACAAACGTACGTTAAGCTAACACTTACACACAAAAATATACCAAAAGCTCATAAACAGGACAGTTACAATTTTATCAAATTATTGAAATATTGATTTACCTTCGTCTGTGTCTAGGGGAGTTGCATTGTCTTTCTCTTGCATTGACTGTCCTCCGTCTTCCAGGGGGCGCTGACCATGCTCCAATGTCGCCCTCTCGCGGTCTTGGTGGAGGGGGGCTTGGGGAGGAAGCTGTCAGGTCGATCACATTATGCGACATTTTTCGTCTTTTTCTGTTTGGACTTTCATTCTGCAAAACGAAGAAAATACGTATAAATTTGAGAAACATTGTCTTGAGAAGATCAGCCCGATGAATTTTCAAACAAAGAGAACAGATTTGGTCTCTATTGTCAATTTAATTTTTATATTTAATTGCGTATGAGCACACTGAAGTTCCTTCATCATAAGTTTATAAATTAACCAGCCAGCAGACCTCTCAGTCAGCCAGACAGGAACCCAGCAAGTCAGTCAATCGATTGATTGACAGGACTTCGGCCAGTCAGTCAGTCAGTCATTTCCCTTGCCAGTGAGAGATGTCATGAAGCTGAGCTGAGCAGACCCAGCTGCTTCGAATGCGGACGATCATTTGACCTTGAATGACCTCGAATGACCCCAGCTCAGTGACCTCCATCCATGATCCATTCAATGAACAGATTTAACTTTAAAATGGACAATGCAGATGCAGATTGTGACGTCACTTTTAGTTCGATGCTGACGATAATACAATATGGGCGTAAATCCTGCTGGGGGGGGGGGGGGGGGTTGGATCCTCTATGTATCCGCCCCGCCCCCTCCTTTTGGAAGGACCAGCAAGTAGTAACAACCCCCCCCCCCCCCTAAGAAACTTATGAAATTGAATAAATATAGCTGAACTTTAACCAATCATCCCCTAAAGGAATGACAAACCTACGCCTCTGAAGGCTAATTACACACAATTACATGTGCTGAATAATAAGTCGTCATATTTATAAAACCAGAAACAACAATACATTGTACTTTCAATATTTCTATAAAAAATATTTATAACATCCAATCATAAGTTCGTTCACCTCATCTCACCTCAAAACGACTTTTAAATTGTGGTTTTATAAAAAAAGTTTAAGCCACAACTGATTTTTAAATTGGACAGCACCATGAGCTGATAAAATCTGAAGCAAATTAATTTTAAAAGAATCAAAAGTTTTTTGCTAACCAAACTAAATACCACATGAAAATAAAACTACCAAAATAAAAAACTAATAACTTAAAAACATTTCTCAAGCAAATTATCCATGTACATTTATACTTAAAGACAATCAATCCAAGATTCAAAAATAAGATTTAAGTCATGTGCATAAACACTTAAATACTTAAAACATACTTTACAGCATTAACCAATGTTAATCTCTGCATAAAACACATTTTCATCCAAAACACAGATTATCAAAAAGAAAAAAATGCGAACCTTATATAAGACAACAGCTTGCTGAGTACTGATTGACCCCATGGCCAGGTCATGTAATGGACTTGTGACATGTCCTGTATTGAGGACATAACCAACCCATCAAGTTACCTATTATGACAACAGTGGGTTATCTGAGATATCACTAATCACTGTTGTCAGAACAGCATAACGGTTATGATAAATATGGTTTCCAATTTCACACACTGGGGCCTTCACTAGGCATTTTGTACATATCAGCTTCGAATTGTATTCACTCTATTAATCAATCAATCAATCAATCAAACATTTGCAACAGTCAGTCAGTCAGTCAGTATCTATCCATCCATATATCTATCTATCCTATCTATCTATCCTATCTAGCTATCATATCTAGCTATCATATCTATCTATCTATCTATCTATCTATAAATTCTATCAATTCTATATCTATCAATTCTATCTATCTATCTATCTATCTATCTATCTATCTATCTATCTATCTATCTATCTATCTATCTATCTATCTATCCTGTAAAATAGACTGACCTAATTATGTATATACAGTTCACCTCGTCCTATATATATTAACACGTAGGTATAGGATGCGACTTAATATGCGTTGTTGTTGTTCTAGAACATGTCACACATGATTGACAGCAGCAATAAGAGTACACGTGACTGCACCTACATTGTGATGAGTGCAAATACCAAACCCAGGTTGTCAACTAGGATGGACCAGTGATGCTGCGTAATTACCATACGATGTAGATGCTGCTAACAATTATGAACATGCTTATGAGAATGTAATCAACACGTGCTGACATAACATGGGGATACACTTCATTCATGACATTAGTTAACAGTAAAATATAAATAGTAACATTACCCACCAATATTAATATCATATATAATGTTGTAATTTCATATATAGTATTGTAATATCATATATAATATTGCAATATCATATATAATATTGTAATTTCATATATAGTATTGTAATATAATATATAATATTATAATATCATATATAATATTGTTATATTATATTTAATATTGTAAGATCATATAATATTGTAATATCATATATAATATCGTAATTCTATACTTGAAGTTTGGCTCACAAAACAAATTAATTATTGATAACTGGCTGAAACATTGAATAACAGCACAATAAATGTGTCCTTGCCTAAAACTATGTCAGTGTTAAACTTGATCAACTGGATCAAAATAAATATGAACAAGAGTAATATTTGTGTTTATAAGTCAGATATTCAATGGCCATCACATATATAACATGATATTTTACATATTTTACATTCTACGAACCAAAGGTTTGGAAATGCCGTAATTTTGAAAATGATGATTACAGATTTAAAGTGTAAAATACACGATAAGCATGCTAAGATTAATTTATAAGTGATGCAGCTATTACGAGTGATATTTATTTGTCATCTTAAGATAACGTCATCCTTATTAGTCAGAACTTATGACGTCATCAGTCACGTCATTCACTCCAACTACCTTATAAGGAAATTCATGCATCTTATCATACATAGCTATTTGAATATCTTTAATCTGGCTATATCTCGACTTCTCTAAAACTTAAACATAACAACGAAGAAGTTATGTAATGTTATCTAGCATATGACGTCACATTCATTCATTGCGCTAATTGGCATTTCTGGCACTGATACATGTGAACTATTTATACAGGGAATAGGCCCTAATGAGGGAGCCATGAGTAGACTTCGTGGAATTTATGCAAATCCTGGTCAATATCTATCACTCTCAACGGTCGACATTATTGTCACGATGTCATCCATGTATATTATATTAAAGACTTATTTATTTATGCAATCGTATGGACTTTAAATATATATTTTACAGTCGAGTTTTACTCTAATATATTTTCTTAATTTTACATTCATATTTCCAATATTTCAATTTTTATCGACATATATACTTTAATTTGTATATTCATTTTCTTTCTTATGATTATAATATGTACAGCGCATATATAAACACGTGTAATTTTGCGCTTTATAAATTGAATAAAATAATAATTATAATAATTACATGTATACATTTCAGTTTGAATGAAAATATCATGTTGCTACATAACATGTAGTATATTGTACGTCAAAATCTGGAATTATTTCAGTGTTTTGGTAGTGCCCTCCAAGGCAAGTACTTATCATAAGCAAAATGTGACCAGGAATTTTGCATGTCAATCAAATGATTTAAAACACTTCTTAAGGTTTCTATATACCATGTCTGTATATATTGAAACATGCCGTCAGATGTTTTGAAATAGATATACATGGTGTTTAACCTTACGGCAACACAGGGTATTGCACTTTATCTGCAATGCTCAACATAGGCCTAGGCTACTGGCGAGGCATTGGCCTAAATATTGTCTGAGACCTCTAGATTATATCCAATACACAAATATTCAGTCTCAATGAGTAGTCCATGTTCTGTGAAGTATTCAATACACAAGTCCATATTCTGTGAAATATTCAATACACAAATATTCAGTCTCTATATCTATATATATGAAAATCCATATTCTGTGAAATATCAACAGGCAAGATGGCCAAGCATATTACATCTAGCAAATCCATATTTTCTCTGCAACATTGGGAACATGTAAGACAATGACAAATATAATGTGTTCCCTTATTGAACATTGAACGCCAGTAGGCCTACTTGGTATGCCGTACATTGCACGGACAGCAGTGCATGTGCAATCAATGTCCTGTCGCTGACCACAATGTATACTACATCATGTAGAGACATGTATATATCGAGCAAATCCTAATGTTCTGAATGAAACCTTCAGTGATAAACATACTGCTCTCACCTGAACTTCAGAAATGATAGACCACGGTTTGTCTGTTGTAGGAGCAGCCATCGTTCTGCTAGTGGAAGACGCCACATGTACATCCATTGCTGCTGCTGCTGCTTCTGATGATGCTGCTGCTGCTGCTACCACATCAGCTGACAATAGTAGCCCAGTATTGCTCAAGCAGTGACCAGCGGGCCAAGCTCTGTTCCCATGGGTTGTTGTATGCGATGTTTCAAACTTATGTTGTAGGTTTTTGTTACTGTAGGAATTGAACAGCGAAGATTGAAATGTCCAGTGTACTCGATTAATCCTTAATGAATGGCCCCTTGGCTAATTGGCTAGTGCAGGGAGAGCCCTGGATGGACCCTGCTGCTCCCGCGAAACAGGTGGATTTGAATTCCACAACGATGTCCGGAACGGCCAACCAGTTTACAAGCAAATTAATTTTAGTATATATTCCCCCAATTCAAAGATTTGATGAATATTTCACGGTTTACGTATGATAAAAACGTGTTTCTCTCAGATCTATTTCAATCTGGACTGGAAAATTAAATTATTTTGACGGCGTTGCTGTTGAACTTGTAGCAGACGATGTCAATAAACTCTGCACAACATTAAAGTTTCTTCTGATTCCTAGAAATTTTCCCCAGGCAAATTTCGGTGTAATGTGGAGATTTTGTGTGTGATATTTTTCTCAAACCGTTGCTTCGGCAGTTTCTCTCTATTTGAACAAACTTGTTGCGATGGCGATTTTCCAGCGTGTGTTCCGAGTTCCCTTTAAATGTCCTGGTTTTCCAAATTCCGAGTAGTTCTAGATGTAGTTTCGTGTGTGTGTAATGTGTAATACTTCAGTGTGTGTTTAGAGTGATGTTTATGTATGCTAGTTGAGGAATCCTTTCTATATTTCCTGGACGTCCAGTTTTCTGTTAAATAGCGCGTCGTGACGTTAAGGACGTTCCAGTTGACGTCCGTGTTCTGCTCCTTCGACGTCCTGTCCAGTTTTGAAGTTGGCGCTCCGGTGGTAGCACTTTAACCAATAGTTGGCAGGGGGGGGGGGGGGGTGGGTAGCCTAGCAACTGGACCTGTCACTTCAGCCCCCCCCCTTTCCAGCAACCCTCAGCAGCCCACACAGTGGTTCCCTGTGAAGTCATTAATATTCAAATAAGGGCTCAAAGGGGGGGGGGGGCGGAAGCTCAGTGTGGGGGCGGGAGCTTCCTATACCCTCTTTTTAGGCCTAAGGGGTTGGAAGAAGGGGGGGGGGGGGGTCTTCAGTTCTTATTTTCTTGTTTACTTTTTGCCTAATCAATGCCCCCGAGAATTATCGGTTGGGAGAAGGGGGGGGGGGGGGGTGGCTTTTTCAGCTAATATGCTAATTTGCCCTTTAAGCTGGGGAGAGCCGAGCAGGCTGTGTCAGACCTACGAGGGCTCCGGGCCTACATCTGACAGGCAGAACCAGCTGGCCTTAATTACAGGCAACCCTTCTCGAGGTATTGTTCTTTATTTTGAGACAACGCAACCAAAAATGGCTATATATATCCTGTAATTTGCTAGGGCCTATAGATATTTGCATATATTAATAATAATATCACTGCAATATTCAGAGACAATTCAAAGTCTTATGTTTCCGAAGCTTTTAGTCAGCTTATTAAGCCTCATTTGACCACCTACCGGAGGCAGACGTAATAATGAGAAGACAAGGCTGCTTGGAGTCCACACCATGTTACGCAGAAATACATCCATAAAGCCAATGAACAACCATACACATGTGGGGGACATTCTGAGGCAAAATGGACGGGATCTGAAACGTCCATTCCTCACTCAACCTCGCCCTTGAAATTATTGAAGGGGAATTATTTGCACCAATCCAAAAACAACACTCGCTCAATGTTTTCCCTCTTCGGAAGGAAATTCATCAATTTATTTGCCTCTTGCTTTTGCCAGCTAGTTTGCCAAGCCATCGCATGGTGGCGCCAATGCCCTGCAGCCAAATTTGCCGATAGGTGGGGTTAAATGTCAATAAACTCACTGCGCTTGCGCACAGGACCTCCTGGAGATGCTACTTCCGGTTCATGACAGCTAAAGTCTCATATAACGTACAAAATACTCCTTGATATTTCACTGACAATATCAGTAAGTAATTGATGATATTATGAAATTATGATGCGGGCCGAATGATAAAGATATTATAAATGCGAGTATTGTTTGATGATAACAACAGAGGCGTCTAATCGGCATACTGATAAACATCACTCGATATAATTATAGTAAACCTTCATATATCGATATATTATATGGTTATATCGTTTATATTTCCCTACTCGGTCAAAAACCTAGCGGTCTTACCACATCTAAAAGAGATATCAAAAGAGCACATCACTAACAACTGATAAATGCTCCTTTGACAGAGATATTTTGGAGATAAGTCATCCGTTGCCATGGTAACCAATAACTTCTATCCTCCCCCCTCCATCTAGCATTTATCCTCAAAAGGAAAAGAGAAAACCTGTTTTCATCCAATAGTCGGAAAGACCCAATACATATTTTGCATATTATGAAATATTAATAAACATGAATTGATTATAATATGCAGATTTGCTATATTTTGGATGATATCAGATAATAAATTTTGTATTATCATCGACTATTATGGAGGAAGTTACCACAGGACCAAAATGGTGAAATTTCCATTTTTCCACCATTTTGCAATATCAATCGTGTTTCCCCCATATCAAATAACCCGAATTACTCAATTTTATGAAACACAAATTTACCCAAACACAGTCGAGGGCTCTCAGACCCCTATGCATTACATTATAACCTGCATTTGGCCTTCAATTATACCCAGCATCTCCTAATTTAAAGCTTGCTTGCAGAGTCTCTCATTTCAATGTTGGATCATAAGGGCAGTGGGAATCCCCCTCCTTTTTGTTTGATGTTAAACGAAATTGGAGCTTTTAATCAAAGAATGATGTAATCCTTGTGTGCTCCCGGTTTTAGGCAGCTGCTCAAGACTCAAGATCTACCAAGATTCCTCTCACCCTGCTCTCACAGCCTGGTCTCTTCATTCAGTCTCTTTATGCTATGACCATGTCTCTCTTTGCAATGTATATAGTCTCATCGTGGTATGTAGTCTACAATTAGCTATACTGTCTCTCAATGCCACTCAGCGACATAAAACTGCCTTAGAGGTGCCACCATCCAAATTAATAATGGCACAGTTATGCATTTCAATGGCAATTATGCATTTCAATGGCAATTATGCATTTTAATGGCAATTATGAATTTCAATGGCACAGTTATGCATTTTAATGGCAATTATGAATTTCAATGGCAATTATGCATATTAATGGCAATTAGGCATTTCCTTTGGTGTGACGGTTTTTCATGTGTGAATAAATTCCCTATTCCGACTCAGTCAGTCTCTGCATGTATACATTTCCTATTTTTAATGATCAAATGTTTATGGTTTTATTAATTTAATAATAGCTTAATATCTACATGATCTATTAGCTAATTTTTGAAAAAAAAATTTTACCATGCCAATTCAACTTAACATCCTATCCTATCGTATCCTGTCTCCTATTTCGTCATCTCTCTAAAAATAAGTTACACAGCACCTCTTCAAAATGTAATTCCACATGGGACGAAATTGGTGTAAATGCATTTATGGAATTAAATATCAAATGCAAACTTTGGGTTGAATTGGTTTTCCCAAATTTTCAACCCGAATATTACCAAGAATCATTTTTCAACCAATTCAGCCCAAAATTTCCAATTTGAACATAAAAAGATTTCTCCAAACATGAAATCCTGCAATTTCAGAAATATAATGGAGGCTAATGAGAGTCTAATTGCAGGATCAGGTTGTATAAAGGATCCTAATATGGGCATATCACTTTCAAAACATTGGAAAGAAGAAAGTGAAAGTGGTGACCTCAAAAGAAGGTCAGGGCCACATAAGGTCATGCAGGTCACAGCTGCGCAACAACCTTTAAAGGGCATTACAATTAAGGTCATCACATGACTACATGTTAAATGCACGTGGACCTACATTTTTCAATATTAGACAAAGAAACCCACTCCTTTGATTTATCTATTCAATGGTTATGGACTCTATAGAGCTGCTCAAAATGATTTCATGAAATATTAACAATGGCAGGTATAGATGCTACTAGATATTAGAGACCAACCTGTTGTTGAATTGCACTAAAAACTAGTGCGATATATTCAGTGCAAAATGTTGTTTATCGTGCATAAGTTGATTGTTATTATGCCAATTTATCTGGCTACAATTCTCATGATAATTTATGAAGATTACATAAAATAATTGTAACCTTTGAGTCGAATCAAACTTGAAATAATAAAGATGACTTTAATAATTCTGTTGTTGTTGGCCGTCTGAATTTTCTTCACTTAATGTGAAAATATGACGTCATATTTTACACAGGTCACCAAACGCACCTGAGTCTGCGTATCAGTTTAAATTCATTCATGTTTTGTTATTTTAATTTTTTTCTTCATTTTCTTTTTCTTTTTTGAAAGGTCATAGAGTTCAGAGCATGCATAATGAACGACATGACGTTCGAGCATGACAAATGCACCGAGACCTCCATTTATAACATGATGTCAGCTGACCTACATGCATGTTGAGGACATGTGAACATGTTCATGCCAAATTATGATCAATGGCTTATCTCAGAATGCCTGCCTGCTGATAAATTAGCCAAAATAATTTAAGTCTAAATTTGGCTGGCAACATTCAGGGAAAATAACATCATATTTGGTCATAATTTAGTAGTTAAACAGAAGTTAACAATAGCTAGAATGATTCACAAGAATAACATTATGATTGCCAGATATTAATCAGATGATATAATATTATAATATATATATATATATATATATATATATATATATATATATATATATATATATATATATATATATATATATATAACATTCGATTCTAAAAATCAAATATGATACAGGAAAATGAAACTTGCATATCCTGGCACTCGACATGGTGGTGTAAGGACTTAAAACACTTTATATGGATATCATTTCATAATTCATAAACTACATGCAGTTTTTCAATTACATTGAAATCACTTCTGTGTTTGATACAATGTATATACTTTTCATGTATATCTGGAATACCATCATACATATCTGGGTCAATCCCATTATACATTTCTGGGCCACCGAGTGACCTTGACCTGGGGCCACCTTGACCCAGTTGCATGTGACCCTGTAATTAGGGACCATCTGTTGTAGCAAATTGTGCTATTTTGGAGATAACAGGGACGGGCCTTATCATATATCTCAGACTTCTGTGCTGGAAAAGTAGAAAATGCCTTTGGGTTTTGAACTGTTCGAGTTATTAAATGGAATATTTACAACTTATCAGATAATGCTAGAATGAAGTTCTTTGTTATTATATTTATCAGACAAGTGACATATTGTGGACTTTTCACACAAAGGGTATTATGATTTTCAAGTTCAAAGTGACGCCACAATGTATTAGAACAGACAGAAAAATCGAATGAAAGGGATGAAAATATCCCTTGCAAAATCTGCAATTAGACTAATATAATAACATTTCTTTTCAAAAAGGGAACGATTTCCCACAACACATCATACATTTTTTAGGGGTTTCCATGGTGACAAAACAACAACTGCTATTTCCAATTTTTCTGAAATTACCGTCTGAAATATTAATATATTGTCTTAAAGGAAACAATACTATACCAAACAAAAGAGCTAATGTTCATGATATTTCTTCTAAAAATCCTTCTATTCATAAAAGTCATTATGAAAGTCAGACCATAATAAAACCTAGATAAAAACCACTTCTATTTGCTATTTATCCATGGAACTTTTTGTTTCTCTTCACATTTATTAGTCTCATATATATATATATATATATATATATATATATATATATATATAAATGCCACACATTTTTCTGCTATTATGAGGTTGGGGGGGGGGGGGGGGTGTAACCCAATAACTGCAAGCCCTCTTCTGGCAGTAATGAGGCCTACTTGCTTTAACGTCTGGGTCATGACCTACTGACCTAGATTCTTGGCTCCCAGCCAACTGCAGCCTTCCATATCTAACATCAGAATAAATCCTGAATAATCAGCTATAAATCTCTAATAATAACAGCTCATGGCAATTCAGACTATCTCTAGATCTAACATTGGGGGGGGGGGGGGGTGTACAATTATCTCGAGCTAATACTTTTAGTAAATTTATCCCCCCCCCAATACCAATGGGGGGGGGGGGGGTGTGTGTGTGTCAGATGACTACGTTACGTAATTTCGATGAAATGGAATTTGAAATTCCAAAATACAGTCATACATTTATATTTTGTTTTATCAGGCCAAAAACGAATTTTCATAGTTTGTTGCCATGGTTACATAGTCATAATCATGGAGCCACCAAAACTGATGACAGTTCTCCAAAATATATTTCATTATCAAGGTCTCATGGTATTTCCAATAATTCCACATATTTCATCCATAGCACTCCACTACACATACATATATCTATAGATATATTCCCAAATCTCTCATATGCTCTAATCAATTTCCAAAGAATTCAAGAAAATATCTAATAGGATACCTCCAATATTTACATGGTTGACGTGGGATAATTCTTATTATCCCTACAAACAATTGATTCATTTCTTTGAAATTTCACACATTGATCCCAGGTGTTGGAGAAAGTGTGTTTTATTTAATTGCAAACTGGGGTGTATTGAGCGAAAGAAACTAGTTTCCAGCAACTTTATTTTTTTGGTCTGTTTTTCCATAGAGCCTTCTCCCTAGATATGGACCAATGAGAGCTAGACTGGCCTGATAGCATAACACTCAGGCCGCTACACACTGGGTTTTTCAGGGCACAAATTACACCAGGATTCGGTCGAACGCTGAGCTGCAGCAACACTCAATAGAATATTCAAAGCTAGTTGAGCACTGGGAATTTTTGTGTTCTATTTTAGGCGAACAGCCTGATACATATTTCAGTCCGTCAGTTGGTCTATCTATCTATCTAACTATCTATTCTTGTCTCCATGATCTATCTATCTGTCTAGCTGTCTGTCTGTCTGTCTGTCTAGCTGTCTGTCTGTCTGTCTCTATCTACCTATCTATCTATAGAACAGTCTATCTATCTGTCAACCTGTATATGTCTGTCTAGCTGTCTCTCTTTCCAGCTAGCTGTCTGTCTGTCTGTCTCTCCAATTTAAATGTGCAAATACTGTAAATTACCCCCCCCCCCCCTTTCCTGTAAATTCAATAGAGAAAGAGGGAACAGCTGTTTTCACACTTCGACATTTTTGCAATTGATTCAATTGAACATTTCCCCAACTGTTATTGATATCAATACCCACGTGAATTGGTGAGAATGCACCTTTTATCTGCTAATAGTTTAAGCCCTCTTTTTCTTCTTTTCAACATTCAAAGCCAACTTCACAAGTTGGAGCAGGTGTCAGCTGGGGGAATGCGTTTCACCATACATATTTACCCTGCATAAAAAGCTCCCTGTACAATGCACTTAGCAGTCACGTTTATATTGTAGTATAACACGTGACATGCCTGGACGCATCTGGCTAATAATCCACTTATAATCAATATGCATCTATATTCTTAAATTCACCCTATAATAGTCTGTTATATAATGAGCTAACATGAAAGCTATTGCATACAATTGGTTGCTTGTGTTGTACAGAGGGACATAACTTGCAAGTCTTGCATCCTATTAATAACAATAATTATACAACAGTAATTAGTTAATCATTAGCCCCAGGCCAATATACCATAGTATGAATTGTATATAAGATAAACACCTCTATTATTAATAATTGCATGTCTTAAAACGGTGCTTAAGGGGTGATAGGAGAATATAATAGAATAATCACAACAATTAAGTCAAACCTCAAAGTGACACTTGAAATGTCTAGACAATTAACAAGAATCAGGCAACAGTCAATAAGAGTCTTTTCACTGAGCAGCCCTGAATTCAGCAAGACATAAGTCTTTCTTCCCTTTTTAGGTCATAACTTACTGATTCCATTAATATAAATTTCTCAGGGAAATAACAGAAATTAATTGAACGATAAGGTGTCAAATATACATTAAAATACACTAGAAATACTGCTGCTGGGATGCACTTTGCTACAGCCATGCAGATTCAAGGGCGGGAACTTTTTCAGCCAATAGAATTGCAGTATTTTGTCGTAGCCACCAGGTGGAATTATAGAGAAACTTCCATGAAAATCCACTGTTGTCTTTAGTTAAGTTCAAAATATCATCAGAATGTCACAGTAGGACAGGACAGTCACATACTTCAGTCTTCAGCACATAGTATCAAATGCCTCGTCTGTCTCAATGTCTCAATGTCTCACTGCTATACTGGGTCTGAAGTTTAGTCAGTGTATATAACCCCTTGCAGGCAGACATAATGATGAGATGATAAGGTGTCCAGTATCCACACCATATGACACATTTACCCTATAGGTGGGGTCTTTTACTTGCCTCAGCATAGACGCTTCAGTTCATGACTCTAATCATCACTGTGAAACTTAGGCAAGTGGAGGTCAAAAATAGTCCGACCAACTGCATCGGTGCGCTTGCAAATGACAGCAATGTTTCGGTCTAGGTCGAAAATAGATCATTTCAGCTTACTGACCTTCCAGAAAATGAGATGCTTTGGCCTATTATTATCTTCTTCAGACAAATGATTCACTTAATAATAAATTAATTGATGGACTAACCTTGGAGTCTGGCTCCTCTGCGATGATCCCTGAGTAGTATTGAGGTGAGAGGGGCATTTGTTGATTCAAGTTCGACTGTAAATCTGCAAAGAAAAAGAAAATTCATTCAGATTCAGATTTTTTATTTTCAACCAGAGCATTGTACATACATATATCTTTATAAAGTAACAATGGTATCAAACAAGATAGCAACTGGTTGGGGAAATGCATGAGTTTTAAAACTATGTTTTAAATAAAAAATGCATTCACCTTTTAATTATTTACATAAATATAAAATAAAATAAATAAATTTAAAGATATAAACAAACACAAGTATAACCATTCATCATTTACCGAATTATGAATCTATTGGAACATATATATTTGTAAGCTTTTTACTGCCAAGATTTTTAATTTGATATGATTCCAGTCTTTCATCAAAATAAGACTAAAATTAATATAGTGCACACCTCTAAGTTATTGCTGCTAAAAAGAAAATTTCTGTAATGAGAAAAAGGCTGTATGTATATGTCTCAATGCTACTGGGTCTGCAGCTTAGCCAGCTTATAAGACCAGTTTGCAGGAAAACGTAATGATGAGTTGATAAGGCTGCTGGGAGTCCACATCATGTTACACATTTACCCCATTGGTAATGCATCAATGTATACTACAGTCTGAAGTTTAAGTTTATATGACCAGCTGCCAGAGTCAGACGTAATGATGAGATTATAAGACCAGGAGTCCACACCAAGTTACACATTTACCCCATGGGTAATGACTCAATGTCTAAATATTAGGCCTACTATCTGAATCCTAGTCAACTTATATGACCAGCTGTCAGAGGCAGACGTAATGATGTGATAAGCAATATGCAGGAATTTTAAAAACTGCGTAATATAGTCACCTGAATGAAAACAAAACTACTTTGAAAAAGAAATCATAAAAGACACAATCTTGTAAATGTCAAGTAGTCTGAAATCTCATTTATAGCAACAGTGATTTCATCTTGTTAAATTTACATGGGATTGTTTTTTCACATGTATGTATTCTGGGCTTTAAATGATTATAATCAAACGAGAAAGTGTTATAAAATATCAGTGGGCTTGAAATTTACGTCACCTTTCAGTGCAGTTTAATTATAACGACTCACAGGTGAAATAAATCATAACAAAAATTGTCACAAATGATAATTATATCAGCACACTTAATAACCCAAAATTTGATCCGCAATTTCCACATAATTGATTAAAATTCTCCGCAGTTTGTCGCTACCACGCTGCTACCAAAATAATTTTCTGAGTGAACCTATTTTGAGACGGCCCCTGCGTGCTCGAGAAGCCAAAAATGGAAAGCGCACATGCAGAGTTTGGGGAAGGGGGGGGGGGGGGGGTCCTCATGGAAATTATCTTTTGCAAGATTTAATGAAACCTGTCGCCTGAGCATGCTGGAAAATGTCACACCCCTCCTCCAGTGCCTAGCAACTTATTTTTATGCAATTTCCATGTCACTCTCGAAAACCATGGCAACACAAGGACGCCCTAATCGTTGCTATACTTGTGTTGTCAACCATGTTTGCAGTTGCTAAGTTCACCCAAGGGCAACCACCTAAAGATTAAACCAACCAAAAAGTTCAACCAATATTTCACCATAAGCAAACAGCACTTTTAGTGTGGGCAAATTCCACTAGGGCTATAAATCAAACAAAGACCACCTCCCCGATATTATCATAAATTCATAATATTATTAATGGCATATTTTCGTTTAGGCAACACCTGGTCACATCAGAGTTAGCCGATAACTCTGCGTGCATAAATATATATTTATATACGCATATTTATTACAAAAAATTCATTATTTGACGGTTTTATCTCAAAAATCAACCTATTTTAATATATTACTAACCTACGTAATGCAGACGACGCCTATAACCTCAAGTGACCTGCACTGAACGAAACATAGATGCATCAATTGCAGCAACACCTCAGCAATTACTCTAAATTGATGCACTCAATGTAAGCCATTGTAAATAATATTTATAGATCTATCTTTCTGTGTCAGACTTATCAAAAACAGAATAATATCAAAAAAAATAACAACCTTCTTTCTAACCCCATATAAAATGCATTCTACTTGAATTTAGCGTCCCTTCTCCAACTCTTGGTTGAAAAAAATAAAAGCCTTTGAGGCTTCAACTTCTGTATTCTTTTTCTTTTTCTTTTTTTTTTTTTATAGAACTTTCTTTTTCAGAAAGGGGTTGAAAGTGTTTTCACCCAGGGGTGGCTTGACGGCCTTATTCCACCCCACTGCCAGCACACTGCCAACGGGGTAAAGTCTTATCTCCCCTCACCTGAAATTCTGCCCTTTTCAATTATATTTCAAAGCTTCAAAGACTTCACATGATACACCCAGCGGAGGGAGCCTTAATTCTGAAATCCTGCAACGCTAGGCAAGCTGAATTATGACATGACAAGCACTGACAATTTTCTCTGCTTCTTGCACTTTTACATTTTACCACTCTACACTTAGTTTAAAGCTTATATAGGCCTACATTTTGTAGTTTTTATAGATCCATTAATACACACCCAGTTTTTTATTATAAGCAATATTTTAATTTCCCTCCACTTTAGACTAGAGCGCCCTAGAGACCACCCTCCGCCAAGAATTCTATTTTCGAGTATCTGTAGAAAAGAATTTGGCCGAGCAACCCATGAATAGACCATAAATAAAGACCTGTGAAGGGTAAGTGTGACCACCCTGGAAATGGGTCAGGTCAGGTCAAGGGTCAACGGAAGAGGGCAGCACTATAGGCTGCAATTAGAGCACCATCTCACGTGCCAGGCGGACGTTCAGAATATCGCCAGTGGCAACTTCTAAAAAGAAACTTCAGAAAATAACTTCCAAAAAGAACTTCTATGCAGATTAGCACATATCAATCCTTGTACAATGAACAAGCTATATGACTGTAGCTATATAATACAATAAACTTTGGAAAGTTTTCACAAAATGTGCTAGAATTATGTAGATGATAGGTCTATTCTGCGATTGTTAATTGTGTCCATTCCTATCTTATTTCACATGTCATATTTATGTTATTGAAAGCCTGGAGGAACTGGGAGTGTTCATCCATGGAGACAAGAGTACTCTTGTCTCCCTGATTCATCCAACTTGAAATCATTCAAAACTCTTCTTTCAAGGGCGTTTCAGTCGTTTTACCGGAAGTGCACAAGACCAGCATTAACATGCAACCATGGCAACCCCAGGTACCTGGCCTCATATCATGGTCAGATCACTGTATACATACGCAGTGCATGTTTGCACATGAGAGCATATATACAGTGTAAGTTTACAAATCCCAGCAACTGCTATATATGAGTCCAGTCTCATAGCACAGGTGAATTCTAGTCCCCATGCAGGTGGGCGCCATGTTTTGATACACACAGCATGTTTTGCTTGACACACAGTTTGCATTTCAAGCATTTGCAAATATAAGTTCATTGTACAAGGATTGATGTTGTGTCTATGCTGGCAAGAAAGACCCCACCCCACCCATGGGGTAAATGTGTCTCCAAACAGGCTATCATCTCATCATTATGTCTGCCTGCAACTGGTCATGTAAGCTGAGAAGGCTTCAGACCTGTAGCACTGAGGCAAGGAGTCTGAGACATAAACATATGGACATAAAGTATGAAGTTTCTGCCATTCCTTGTGTATATATATATATATATATATATATATATATATATATATATATATATATATATATATATATATATATATATATATATATATGTAGATGAACTCGGCTGTTACATTGTACGTAATACTATGTATATATTGGTACATAAAGGTTAAAGTATTTAGCTGTTAGATCACCGGGTATTTGTTCTATAAATATCCGAAGATAGGTACACAAATCGTATTCTGAGATAGGAATATCTTTGACAGTCAACAGTTAAATTAGCAGACGTAATGATGAACAGCTGTCTATAGAGTCTCCAGGTAAAAGATGGCCTCCTTTCTAGGGTGGGGCCTTTATCCTACCTCTGCATATGTGCTAATCTGCACATTAGCTTCCCATAAGTACTATTAATTCTTAAAAATAATAATATATAATCCCAGGGTCTAAAACGCATACCCTACTATCAAGAGATTTAAAGGTCTTAATCCAAGGACACATTGGTCAGCTAGCTAGCCGCTGTCCACTAGTGTCCACTCAGTGTCCACTTCGTGTCCAGTGTCACCTTGCAGTGTCCACTGGCCCCCTGCTGTCCACCTCTAAATACTCTCAGTCTCAGGTTACCATGGAAACCTCTTCATTTCATATGAACAAATCTTTATCTGAGGCACCCACTGTCACCCAGTCACCAGACTTCATGCATGGGGCTTACAAGGCTATTTCTGACTGTAGCAGTGTGCAGTGTCCTTTCCAAATACATGTTTGAATTGAATTGATTTATTTCGTAGGTGCGTGATACAGTCATTTTAAACACATGAACAAATATTTACAAATAAATCAAATTATAGAAGTAAGACATAGAATTATGTCTCAGATAAGTTCAGATTTCCTGTATCTAAATGTACAAAGTACAAACATCTGAAGTTCAAATTTCAGGGAATAGTTACAAGGCTATTTCTGAATGCAGTGTCCTTTTGCAGTCACATTTAGAAGCATGGAGCCACCAGAAGCATGGAGCCACCATGCTTGGATCATGGAGTCATCAGTTATGACTCCATGCTTTGACTAAACAGGAGCTCCTGTTTCGTCCAAGCTCCGTGTTAGAAGTAAGTCCGGTTTAAACTCTAAAGCAAAGAATAAATGTCTCACTTCCTGTAAAATTTTTAATTAAATTTCATGTATCTAAATGTATATCTCATTTAAATTTCATGGAATAATAATTTTTACAAAACATTCTTTCTTTTATTCACCAATCAGTGACATACTTGTTTGAGAAATGACATAACATCGACATCCCAAAACAACATTATACGTAAACATATTGATCGCATTTCTGCGTAGCTCAGTGCTATTCCAGTTTTGGTATAAACAGGTACATGTATATATGTATATATATTTAGCATTTGTTCATACATATTTGTCCAGCTTACGTATATACTAGTCTATTTTTGATGACCACATTAAGAAAGGCTCCCAGCTGGCTGTACAGTCATTTCTATGTTTCTCTATGAAAACATCTGTATACATATGCCTCACATTCAAATGCAGAAACACTGACCAATGAAGCATTTGATTTCATTCAACAAATCTCATTGAGAGTTCAACCTTGGAGGAAACATACATTTCCAAGGTTCAACAACCTTAGCTTCATATAGAATGCACTGAATGATTAAAAATGGCTCAGGACCAGTACTGTAGGGTCAATACATGTGGCAGAAATGCAAAAATGGGACTCAATAACATAGTCTGCCACTGTAAGAACTGAGCATCAGATCCCATGCCAAAATGGGGACCAAAATCAGGACACTGGTTCTTGGCTAATTTACCATTCAAGCCAAAGATTGGCAGACTCCCAGCCCATGTTATCCATACAGTATATAACAGGGCAACAGCAGCTGGTAACACTACAGAAATGGTAAATGTATAGTCATCGATACATGGTGAGGAGTCCAACATTGAGTTTTTGGGGATGGCGAAAAATAATATTGGCCGAAGAGAGGTTTATATTCTCCACATTATATAACATACACTGCTGCAGAGCTCTGTCGATCCAAAATACACTGCAACCATCCAACATACAATGCAGCTGTCCGACATACACATCAGTTGTCCAATATACTCTAGAGCTGCTGCTGCTGTACAGCATACACCCATGTTGGATGACAATGAATTCTGATTGACCATTTTCTGCCTTGCCTGATTTAGCCCTTTACAGCAGAATGAAGTCTCATGATAAGACTTAGCAGCAGCAGCACCCCCTAGTGTGGACTCCTAATTCCCTTAGAGTATATCCAGACCAGTGACAGCGTGCTAGCTTTTTCAGAGTGTCCAATATAAACCTTTAATCAGTTGGATTAGCATTGGCAGCCAGCGTGCTCCAAATCATCTGAATTGTATTATGATAGTATTAGGCTGAGCTGGATCATGAGCCTCTCCCTGAGGAGAACTTGGCTCTGGGCTTTGGCTACGAGTTTTGGAAGGGAAGCCTGATCCCGAATGCCAAGCCCTACTGGCCAATGCACACGCCTCATGCCGTTAGTGCCAAAAAACGCCCATGCACTCGTATTGCCAATAATCATCGCCAGCCTATTGCCAATTGGTATTGCCAGCAAATATATGCAGCTTTACAATAATGACCAGAAAGCAATGCACACAATAATTAATAATATTGGCAATTTTAGTTCTTAGTTTAATATTTTATATGTTTGGAATTATTGATAAATCGATAATATAATATAATAGCAGGTTTTTTTTCTTCTTTTTTTTTGTTTCTTTTTTCTTTCAGATTTTGCACACTGTCACTTATTTATTACATAAATATATTGGAAAATACAAATAACTACGACGTTGCCAATCCATGTTTAATTGTGCATAAAACAACAGTGCACCTATATAATCCACACATTCATGTATGTTTCGCCATATTGAATATTTCATCATCACTAATAAGCATCGCCACTTCACAAAATGTGGCAATTCCCACTCACAAATTGTCAACAAACACTTGCAATTCACAATGGCAGTATTTTCTTACCAATTAAATTTGAATTTGATGCAGTTTCAAGTGGCAACAATGTGAACTGGTACTGAACTTGATACACAAAGCAGTGACCTTCCAGTTTAAAGTTCAGCACTGAGGTCACACCTCATGTTATAGGCCAATTAATAACAAAAATAAAAATGTTATGCATATATGCACATGGATGATCATAACTTACTTTTTGAAAAAGGCCTTAAAAAGAAAGTAACCGGGATATTCATGAAAAAATTGTAAAATACTAAGTTAGTACAACAATATATATCAAAAATTTCACTCAAGTGTACTTACTACCTGGCTATGACATTCTAAATCAAACAAAAAATTTTTAATTACTAAATAAACAACCAGCCGAACTAGACCTAATCATCCATTTTGTAAGACTCAATTAAATAGTTCATAAATAACCTTTATTAATCAAGGCACACTAAATTTGTGTCATCTAATGATTTTATCAGACATTAATTACTAAAAAATAAACTATACATCGAGAGACAATCCAGACCAAAACATTGGAAACACAATGGAAATGACATCATCACCATTGTTTGATATTGTGACGTCATCACTGGGTTTGTTTACATATTGAGGTTTTGATGGCATGAAAAACAAATATTTATATTATTTATTGTAAATGGGCATGTAGGCCTAATGGTAAAAATGTATCATGAAACAAGAAGGCAGTACTTACTGATTTATATATTACATTCATGTGCAAATTTGATAGACAGTGCACCTTTAATTTGCAAATTTTTCATGTAATAGATCTATTCTAAATTTTTGAAACTATGGGATTCATTTTCACAAAAATGACATAGAGCTGCAAGGTTCGATTGTTCTATATAGATTGCAATTTGTGACGTTCACTTTGCATTGTTTCTTTTGAGAACAAAGCCCGGTTCACAACACAACCAGCACTGCAGCGTTTGAGCTGCTGCAGCAGAGCTCTGCACCAAGTCCCCACTCCCCAAGTTCCTTATTAGGAGACCCAAAGCAAAAAAAGCGCCTGTGACGTCACGTGTGGTTCTTTATGACGTCACCAGGTCAGCCCGAAATCCGCTAGGGGTCAGCAGTGTGGTTTATGGCATTGGCGCCCGCTGTGTGTCGTGGACAAAGGGGGAGTGAGGGCCTGTGAGGCGGATCGATGGAATAAATGTTTCATGAGGGGAGCCCCCCCCCCCCCGCCATTTCCCTTTGCAATATAATCTAACAAAGACCTATCCCTCATCTCCCCCCCCCCTCCCCGCATGGAGAGCTACTGCAGGCCAAACACATCCCTTCTCCGTGTATACATTAAACGATGTTACTATAACATGCAGGCAACCCCCCCCCCCCCCAGCATCAGTGGCGGAGATTTGCAGTTTCTATTTAGATTAGAGGGAATGAAAACTCGTCCAGCCAAAAAATATCGTAAAAACGTTCACATTAAAACATGATGAAAATCCATATTTTATTAATTTTGCAGGGGAGGGGGGATATAGGCCTACCCCCTTCATACTGGGGAGGAGGGGGGAGGGGCAGCCTAATGTTGCAGTTGGCGCTAATTGAGTCAAAATATTATATATGCAGCAGTAATTGCAACTCTCACTTGGCAACGCATGAAGAAAATCATATAATTATAAACAAGCCAACGCACTGTCACACACCAACCTGTTGGACACGACCACTCTATTCTGTATTAAACGGCCGAATGTATCAAATTTCTTGGGTACCCGCTTAACACAGCGTTCACTGTATACTGCATTAAATATGAAGCAGTGCTGGCAAAAAACTATATACGGAATTACAGGCAACTATATCATGTCGAAGGTTCCACAAGAAAGAAAACGGATACCACCGCCCTGCACCTGATGACCATTATGAGAAATGGGAGCAGCTAATTCTGCAGGTGCATATTTGATGCACTTAAAGAATTTCTTTCCTTTTTAGGATAATATTACGTCATAATTCCAACTGCACTCAAGCCTTCTATTTTCTCTTCCTTTCCATTCATGTGACCCAAATCGCTATCAGCGATATATTATTAATTAATGGATATACAATGTTATATATATTTATATCATTCGGACAGGCAAAAACTGAAAAAGGGAAAAAAAGAAGGGATATTTTTTTTATTATCACTGCGCTGTAGAGGATTGAAAATGTCAGAAGACGCAGTTGCTAATTTGCACCTGAATAAATAAGGGATCTGCCAATTAAAAATGCCAAATGCGTAAATCAACTTTATTGAGCAGAAATATGGCAAAGCGTTGCAAATAAGGAGCTTTCATCCCTTGCCACAAAATATTGCACATGAAATGCAAAGCTGGTAATGATTCGGACCCATGCAAAATGCCGTTTACAAAAGAGGCCCTGGCAAGCCTCTCCCTATAAACCTAGTGTCTAGTGTCACAAAGTGTCATAAAGTGTCATAAAGCCATGTTGATATTGAACCATCAGTCAATTTTGAGGGGTGTCAATGGTGGATATTCACGGAAGGTTCGCTATATTTCCACTACGACAGAATACAGCAATTCTTTTGGCTGAAAAAGTTCCCGCTCTTGACTCTGATTGGCTGAAGCAAAGTGCCTCATAGCAGCAGTATTTTTAGTGCATTTTAATGTATATTTGAAATTATTCATATGATTTCCGCTTTTTCCCTGAGAAAATGATACTTATGGAATCAGTAAGCTATGATCTACCATGTCTAAAAAGCAAAATGAGTAATAAAAGAAAGACTTATGTCTGGCTGAATTCAGGGCTGCTTAGTGTAAAGACTATTTTGAGGGGTGTCAATTACTACAAGGCCCTTGCTTTGTCCAGCCTTGGAGAAATTAGAACTAATTTCACCAAGGTCCATCTCACGTTTTTTTAGTTGGTTGTATCTTGTAACCATTTTCGGATTGGGAAAATAAACTGATCAAGGTTGTAGAATTAATTACCTGCACATGTCTATCAAGTATCAACCAACCTACAAACCAACGCGGTCGGTTGAACTGGGAAAGTACAGTTACCCCATCAAAATGGCTGACCTCATTTCAGACTGATTACAAGTTACACCCAATGAAATGACTTTTTTTTAGTACCTATAGTTGTCTTTTTTGCCAGGAAAACTACTGGATTTGGAGAAAAGTCTGGTAACTTATTTCGTGGTTTTGTCATTAAAAAACAAAACAAAGATTTACCCGATCTTGACAACCACAGTTCATCCACAAACGAGCATCCCAAAACTTGAAATGCTTTTAAATAGTAATAAATAAATCTTCCAAAAGAAACCCACGAAAAAAGGCATTAACCTTGAGAAATTAACTCAAATTCCGGGGATCGGGTAACTGCAGGCTTGTCTCCAGTGCAGTTGGCCAATGGTTAATGAACTCAGGTCCTCGCAGAATCAACTCAACTCATTTGTCCAAACGCAATACCAAGAAAAGAGAGCCCAGATCTGTCCATCATTCAGATAAAGAGGGGAAAAAGGATTTCCAAGAACAGAATTCAAAAACATAAGAGCCACGATTTCATCCAGGTATTGCAATCAATGCATTAAAAGCCCTTTGCACACATTTTCAGCTTTTCTTGTTTTTGGCTTCAAAATGCAGGTTCCAGCAGTACGAACCAACCCCTGGCAGTACAAATCTGCTTCAAATTAACGTTTAAAACTGAATTGCCACTCAATATGATCATGGAGCCACACTGGTGGCTCCATGATATGATCTAGTTCATCCAAGATATGATAGTGGCCCAAATCCATTGCATCCACTTAATTGTCTTCTTAATACTGATTACCTACCATCCGGAGCCTTTTTGGTCTCGATTTCTTTCAATGTATCATTTATTTTTTTGTAATTAATGCCTGATAGATTCATTAGCTTACACATATTTAGTGTGTCTTGTTCAAATAAGGTGATTTTCAATCATTTGGTGAAGTTTTAGAAAATACTAATTTTGATAGAAAGTGGAGCTTTAAGTGCCCCAATTTTCACATCTTCTCATTGATAGTAATATAATCAGCCTTAAGCTCAAAAGATATGGTCATACGTTTGAGGCAAATGTAATAATGAGCTGATAAGTTCTAATCAATTGACACTTTGAGCCATTCAATACGCCAAACTGACCTTACCCTTCACAACTGACCTATGTCTAACTAGAAAGGCGTTCACCTTTGGCAGAGCTGTTCATGCATGAGCCTTTCTCAACACCCTGGTTGCAGTAGTAAGTTTAGGAAGGCAGGAAAAAAGTTAGGTGCGTCAGAGAAAGAATATTCCTATTGAAAATATTTTCAAAAGAATTGAGAATTTTATATTTGGTTTTTTGAGCTATATACTGCTTTAATACAAAGCAATGTTAAATATATTATATGTATTAATGTATATTTTAGTTGAATTAAAAAACACGAACACTATTTCTAAACTTCATTTAATTTCACTCAAGTGTACTACCTGACTATGACATCCCAAATTAGCCAACTACCCTTGCAAATGCTATTCAAACATATGTAAGCAAGGAATTCCACTTACTTAACAATGCATCATAATGCAGAGAATACTCTCTTCCCCATGTATGACATGTTTGAGCCAGACTAAAGCCGCTCCTCAAATTACCAGTTAAATGGACTTGTATTTGCCTAAAGTCTTGTCCAGGATTAAAGTATGTAAGCCAGAGTGAAGTCGATAATACAGTCTGCAATTTTTATTCATTTGTATAAAGTAATGAGACATTGAGTTAGTGGGTAAAAGCCACTTGGGTATACACAATTACTAGCAATATAGAGTTACCAATTAGGGTTACAACATACGCAGTGACCAAGTGGTCAAGTCACGGACTGACCAGTTGCTGGCCAGTGCATATGTCGTGGAAATCATCGGTAGACTTGTAATTTGTTGAAACTTGAAATATACCCTGCTAGTATATTCATTATTCTGCCAATTAAGGTTGCTACAACACAGGCCATCATTCTGCCAATTAAATTAATTTCAAGCTAAGTGCCTTGTACTGTGTGTACATGCTGAGACAAGCAAAAGACTATACCCATGAGGTAAACGTCATGGCGTGTAGTCCAAGCCTTATCATCTCATCATTACATCTGCCTCTGGAAGCTGGTCATATAAGCTTGCTAAGCTGCAGACCCAGTAGCATTGAGACATTGAGACATTGAGACAGTATCACTGAGACATTGACATTAAATGTCTAACCAATTACATACCCCTATTTGAATAATCCGAGGTCAAATCTATATAATTCAACATTTTCCCAACAAACTTCGCCATATTATGCTAACCCCTTTTTAGGCATTGAAATCCAAACTACGCCTCTGACAGTGTATGATAAGAACTATGCATAAAGCATGAGGGGGGGGGGAGGGGACCTTGCCAAAATCAATTTGCCATCGATCATCATCTACAGCTCTGTCTATTAAATTGAATGCACTTTTTGTCTATGCATTGACAATAGATATCGCCATAGTTACCAAACAATAGAGACATCCATAATACAAAGGTTTTAAACAAAAAAAATTCAATATTTCAGTCTAAAGGTAGCGAAGATAGCTATACATACAATACTATTTTATTTTTCAATTAGGACATTCCAAGTACGACTGCTTGACAAAATAAGGTAGGGCAAAAGCTAATTACCCTACTTTAGTAATTAACGCTCATAATGACTTAGAAGATTACCCCCCTCAAACTGGCCTGTGGAAGGGGGGGGGGGGGTAGTTATGAAGCAGTACAATACATTATGGCATGGGGGGCACAATTACCCCAGACTGATTTATAGTATCCTAAAAATAAGGGCAAATTGGGGCAAGCTCAACTCATAGGGGTAATATCAGTTTTTGGGGAGACATCATGCAACCACCACAAATTGGGTACATGGCTATATTTATAAGCCTTATTAAACTTAATGAATGAATACAGGCCTAGGATTTTCCCAACAGGTATTGGCTTTATAACAAAAAAAAATCAGTAATAGGAAGAATGTTTCAATTTATCAGTACGAATGCAATGCTTTGAAATATCCTTATTTTTACTGAATCTTTACTGGGTTGAAACTTCCATGGCCCACACTGCTGTACTTCCAGGCCTTCCCAGTTCGCATGAGCCACTGCCTTTGAGAGATATGCTCGTTTTCCATGAAGGAATTATTTATTTACAGCGCAAGAGCACACCTGGGAGTGTAAATCACCCTGGTGGATGTTTTAGGATTTCTTGATCATGGCGCCGAGAATGATCAAGAGTTTGGCGCGCCATAAAAATGTCGTCTGCTTCGGAACGAGCTCTCATAAAATGGAAGGCAAAACTTCCAAAGCTTTCAAAGTTCAAACGCCGCATTTTGCAGAATACACTCTTGCAAAAGGTATTGCTTTTATATTGATCGACATTGAAACCGAACAACAATGCAGGATCCTTGTACAAGACCTTGCAGACTATTTTACGAGCGACGCCTCAATTCTGCACAAATATGTCGGCCAGGTTTACTCTCCACACAAAGAAAACAAGAAAGGCAGGGCGGTCTTACTTGGAAGTTTTCAGCCAAACAGCGAGGCAGAATTCGCGGCTGTCACACTGTGAAGTTTTGCGGTTCAAGTTGGCGACGCAGTGTCGCCATTTTCGCTTTATTTTCTACGGTCAATGACCAAAATTCGCCAGTTTTGCCCAGCAGCCGCTCCAATGTTTTGTGTGTTATCATACAGGGCTCGCGCTGGCACTAAAACTCGTCAATGTCAGCACGAGCCAGCAGGGCTCTCCACGCTCCTAACACAATAATTAGCGCGTGTTGAATGGGTGCCAATTTAGGGATCCAAACAAAAAACACCTTAATTGCTTTGTTTTAAAAGGTAATTTTCACTCAGAAAGGAACAACTAAACTAAATTCTGATCACTGTGTACAGTGGGCGGCACAAAATTCAGCATGTTAATATTAAATTCCTGGCTTGCCCTGGGTGTCCTGGCTGGCTAGCCCCAAATAAAACAGGTGTATTTCAAAAGCCTGTGCAAACTGGCTGGGCAAATTCACCGGGGACCCACAGGCAGCCCTTTGAAATATTCTCCAATATGCAATTTTACCCTGCTTAGGTTTATTATACTGAAAGCTTAGCCCTCGACCACAAGACCCCGAAAAGAAAGACTTTAGTAGGAATCGGCAGGGGGGGGGGGGGGGGTGCCAGACAGCAGAAGAGGGGGTAAAATACTAAATTCCAAGCTTAGTAAAAATGCCTGCATAGCGTGTGTTCCTAAAGCATTTAGAACTCGTGACCATAGAATAGAAATGCTCCGAAACACTACACTCTCCCAGCATGCAATCTGACATGCCTCCTTCACGAAATTGCTGCTGAATTTTTGCCTAACCATGTCCATGCAACATTAAACAAAAATTGCAACAATTTGGGTGATCAACATTACAATTTACAGACTTACTAAGCCTGGATATAATCTAGACAATTGCATAATATGAACTTTGAGGAAAAAACTCTTTAGTTCCGCTTTGTATATTAAAATACGATATTAATATCTATGGACAATACTTATCAGGTAACCTATTGTTTTCCTCATAAATATGGATAACAGAGCACATTTTCATTATAGATTATAGCATGTATTTACACGTGGAAACCTGCGCTGTTTATATTAAGTGAAATTGACGAATTTTTTTTTCTATTTTACCTGAGCTACCCAGGTGATCTGCATAAGCCGTCTAGCTGCGAGAGCTCAGCAAAATTATCCGAAGATTAGAGTGCTGAACTATCACGCCTTGTAGGCCCCATGACGCAATTATAGATAAGAGTCTAGGTAGAGAACTGGCCTGTACTTTTGCCTAACAACTCAAATTGCTACCCTGGGCCAAGTTTCTTTAACAGCATGCACTCTATGCCACTCCACCCCACCCTTCACAATTTCCAAATTCAACCTTTCTTTGAAATTCTTTAAACCGCAGAATGTCATCCAATTTTAAAGGGTAAGGGGCCGAAATAACCTTCCCCACTGGGCTACTATACTACACTACTACTACAGTGAGGGGAGGGGGGGGGGGGGGTAGTTCCATTCGAATCTTTAAAGCCCTCCCTCCCCCATCCCCCCCCCAATTATGTGCATACTCAGAAAAGGGGGATCTGGAATTGGGGGGGGGGGAGATGTGGATCCAAGGAAAACCCACATCCGGCTGCTTAGGCCATAAATGGTGAAGGGGGGGGGGGGGGCTGGGAGGCATGCACCTGCACACGATTATTTTCCTTCATTCTACAGGGAACCCATACCCTCCCCCCCCCCCATCTTGTCCCCGCCCTGTCGCTTACGCTAGAGCCAGAATTTCGTCTCTAGTTTGGAAAAGCTCATAAACAGAAAAGAGGAATTTTGCTCAATTGAATAGAAAAGAATAGAATATTACAGAATAGAATAGAATTGCTGATGTCATTCGCTTGATGTTGAGGCTAGTAAAGGAACCCATCCATGGGTGAATAGACCCATGTAACACGGTGTGGACTCCAAGCAGCCTTATCATCCCATCATTACGTCTGCCTGCTAGCTGACAGTAGCTGGTCACATATGCTTCAGACCCAGTAGCATTGAGAATATAAGAGAATAGAATGGAATATAATAGAATGGAATATATTAGAATGGAATATAATAGAATAGAATAGAATGCTGTGATGACCAAATCTGACCAAGGTCCACTAACACAGCAATGTCCACTGACCACAAGAATGACCAGAATGTCCACTCGAGTCCAGAATGGCCTATTCATCCAAGTTCACACACATTTACACACCACTCCTATATAATCATGATAGGCCTAATACCTATGAAGGTTGCATAGCACACAGGATACCCATGAGCCATGGATGGGCCAAAACCTCAAATATGGCGACCTAGCATTCCTGCCAAATATCCCACTCTATACTCTTGTTGTCTCCATGCTCTGTGTGTGTGTTTCCCTGTGTCTGTCTCATTATAATGATTATTCAGTCCAGTGGAGCACATAGCCCCTAAAATGATGGGGGCCTCAAATTGCTATAAAGTTATTTTTGAGACAATTTGACAGAAATTATTTTGACATAATTGCAGGATAAAATTGGGCTTGTGGTTTTGTTTTTGGAGAATTTTCACATAATTTCAGATAATGTGGAGGGGGGGGGGGGGGGCAGGAATATGAGTAACCTTATTAAAATAAAAAGCTCTCAAACCATAAGTACAATCATGGTAAGAAAACATAATGTTAATTTTTCCAAAATATGAAAAAATCATCCTGGCCAAATAGGCTCAGAAAGTCATTCAACTATTCATGAACCATTAAACAAATCAAGCAGCCCTTGGTAAAAGCTTTCAAGAAAGCTTTCATTTCAATTTTAGGTTTTATTTCTGCAAATAAATTCCATTTATCAACCAACATATATATCATGACCCCTTTCAAAGACAATGCGAGAAAGACCCATTTTTATGATGCGGGAATCTAACATCTAAACAAAATATCTAGAGCTGCATTATCAGGGCTTTGTGTATTTTATCTCTTTGAAATTTGAGCTCAGAGAATATTTAGTGACACTCCTTTAAGAATTCATGAACATTGAAATCAATATGACAAACGAACGCCACGGCCAAACACTGCCGCGCGATAGCACCATAAGTACTCTACTCAAATTTACGATTTGGTCAGACACGACAGAAACCCATAAATATTCATCGAAAAAGGTCTTATCTATCTATCTATGTATCTATCTATGTATCTATGTATCTATCTAACTATCTATCATGCAAGGTCCTTGTGTCTAATCTATAGGCCTCGTCAAGGTACAACTATAGACCAGTCGCCTAATTAAACTAAAAGCTCTTTTATCACAATTTTTTCAAAAAGAAGAAACGGAAGGGGGGGGGGGTGGAGTGGGGTATGCAGTATACCCTAAAAAGACCCTTTGGGACCCCCTGTGACTTTTTTCACCTTTATGCGTGAAAACCCCCCCCCCCCCCCCCCCCCCCCCCCCGAAAAAAAAGGGCTTGAAAGGAACTCTCACTTATTTTTTTGTAAACTGGCAACACCCCCCTCTACAATAGTCTAATACAGACTACAATAAATTAACGGGGGTAAATTATACACCCTCCATCTTCAATATAATAGTTACCTAGCACCCAGCTTATTTGGTTGCAGCAGATGGGGTTGTTCATTTACGACACAAACTTCTGAGGAAATTTGTGAGAAAAATTGAAAATGCTCTTTTGAGAAAATGAAGAGGTCTTTAGAAAGACACCGTAGCCAGGTACGGAGTTTCCCTTGAAGTTCTGCATGTTATTATTTCAAAGCAGTAGCTATTTTCTGCTCAAGTACTCCGTCTCAAAGATACTCTAAACTCGAGTGCCATCAATCACCCCATGGCTCTATTATTAAAGCATCTGTCTAAATATACTTCTATAGATAAGTACTCCACTCACAATCTATGTAATTTAATTCAGGAAATGGGTTTAATAATAATTATACATAATTATCAGTATTTATTTCCTACCAAAACATAAAAGTTTATTCATTTATTTTACCAAGACTAAGTTTTCAAAAATTTTGTTGAATGTTTGGTTCATTAACATAACTTATGAATATCACCAACTTATGATGAATAAAAATTTGCAATTATTATGTCTAAAAGTCCTTAAAATTTATACCTATCATTAACATAATACTTTTGCATAAATCACTGATATATTTTTCTTAATGTAATTCATTTTTTTCTGTACAAATCATATTTCAACATTAAGTGCATTTCTATAATTATAAGTCTGTCATATCACCAAAGGCTAGCACAGCTGAACATAAATCTATGAATATAATTATTTTAACAACAACAGTACCAGGGCATTTTTAAGGCGTCCATTTATATTCTAAGAATTACCATAATTATAAGTTAAGTACATCACATAAATGTATACCTAGCAACCAGCTGACACTCTAATGACTGTTCACTAAGGCCATTCACTATGCTTTAATCAGGCATTTCTTTGATGCTGGCCACTGGCAAAAAAAGCATTTTGTCATCCTATGCCAAGCAACCTAGCCAGCCATGATAAGCCTAAAGTGTAATCTGTCTCTGCCAATATAAAATAGCCATTAGCGTTGTGTTTTGGTTCTACTTGAAGTTGATAAGTGAATTAGAATATCTCCCAAATGCTCATTATATTCATAAATAGACCTTCTAATCAAACTTACAACAATCAAGGGAAATTCTAATGCTTTTGATGTACAGTTCTACTTTGTTATTAATACTTTGTTAAAAAAATAAAAAATAAAAAAAGATTTACAAAAAGCTGTTTTTTCTTTTGGTATCTTATGATTGTATAAAATAATGGCGAACTTGCACCTTCTTAATATAGCCATTTGTCAATATTTGTGTATTAGACCATGGAGCTAAAATATACTTTGAGAAACTGGAACCATATTTTTCCTCTGTTTTCACCATCATTGGACCAAAAAGTCATAATGTCAAGTTGGACATCGAGATGACCTAAGCATGGCTCCATGACCTAAGCATGGCTCTCTGACCTAAGCATGGCTCTATGACCTAAGCATGGCTCCATGACCTAAGCAGTAGAGAGATAGCCTTAAAATGACAAAGATTGCACCATAATGGCAAATATATAAACTGGTCTAAACATTATGAAGCCAATTTAATATTTTGTACTTGTTTTTTTTTTTTAAATTTTATGAGGCAATCTAGATAGCGTAACCAAGGCAATACATGCAACAACTGAGTCTCATAATCATACCATCATTTTCTGACAATAGGGCCATGGTATACGTTTATTTGCTCATATAATATTAAAATTCATGAAAGCATGACTGGAAGAAAGTTTGCGTTTAGTTTCAGGGACCGTTCGTTTAAATATTTCAAGGCAAAATGTCTTCAAGGGCCTGTCAGTAGCCAAGGCAGCCAGCCCCTATGAAGTATGCAGTATGCAAGCACCCCAAGGGCCATGGGTGGTTTTTGTCACAAGAGGGCACTGTGCACACACACGTGACATGCACGCATGCGCAGTCACACCCAGGGCACATCAGTCATCCTTGCTTGGTTTTGTGGGAAGGGGTCTGTTGCCCTCACTGGGTGTAGCATAGCAGCTCTCACTGGCTGGCATTTCTCAGAGCTGTCTACTCTGATTGGCCAAGAGCTAGAGGACATGCAACATGGCCGCAGTGAGGCCCTGTGCAGCTGCAAAGGCCGTGTCAAGGGCCTGCTGCTGCTGCTGTCGCTATACCAGGGGCTTAGCCAGAAATGACCTTAGGGGGGGGGGGGAGGGGCTTGCACTCGAATAATTTTCGAGAAAAATCATACTATATAGTATGTACACCAGGGTTTCAAGATTTTTTTATTTTTACACAGTATGTAGTTCTTCAATAGTTAGTACATGACATAAAATAAAACACATAAGCATAATGTGGGGGGGGGGGGGGGTGTGCACTAGCCTTTCTAAAAAGCTTTAAAATTGTGTGCACCCTAACTATATACTATAAATAGTATAATTCTTAAATTTAGTCGTTGTGGCAAGGCTGTATATATGTGACATGACAGAGTTATTTACCCATCTTATCACAAATTGTTCTCTAATAATTGAAATTTTATTGAGTAGGCCACAATTTAAAGCCTGGGGGGGGGGTGGATTCTGACACCTAAATAGCCCCCCCCCCCCCCCTGGCTACGCCCTTCTTTATACTGCTGGCGCTGCTGCCAAGCATGATATAGAATCAAGCCAGGGCAACGAGCCAACCCATCAAGGGCTTCTCTAATAAAGGGCACCTGAGTGACGTTGAGGTCAAAGGTCATGACAGGCCCTTGGGTCTGGGGTTCTGTCTCTGGTCTGTATGTGGAGCTACAGTCACACACTGCACTGCATTCTGGGATGCATTCAACATCACGTGATAGATGCATAGTTAAGGACCATGCCATGGGAAACCATGGTGGTTTACAGTGCTGCAGTCTCACCAAAAAATAGTTCTGCACTATTTTTAGTCTCACCTCCAAATAACTGAGTTTAGCCATAAAATCATACTACGCATTTCCAATAAACAATGGCGACTATACTGATAAAAACTAATTGGAAAACATTTTCCCTTTACACCAGAAATTAGAGCTAATTAGAACCATGATCACCCATGATAACATTGTGAAACTTCTTAATGCATTTTATGCTAAACCATAATTGGCTGCTGCATGGTCAACATGCTCAAAGCATTACCACATAAATTCTACTACGCATTTCCCTCATACACACTATAGTGCCAGTAATGGCGAAAAACAAAATGGAAAACATTTAAACCTAATGCTAATGGATCTGAAACTTACTTAAATGAGATTTTTACTAAACCAATTTGATGAGAGGAAAAAATAGTTAAATAGAAAATTTGAGACAATTTCTGGCCCAGTTATATTACAAAGTAATATTCGTATCAACTATATTTAAATTTTTTAGAGGCATTTAACATATTATAGTATCCCGATACACTACATTTTGATCATCCAGCTCAGACGGAAAACAATAAAACAATTGTCTTGTTATTACAGCCCTGGGGCATACGAAAACAAACTTCTTTTTTTTTTGTTGGCAGGAGAAAGTAAAAGTTGCAACTGAAAAGAAAAAAATTCTAAGAAACTTTGGAATTACAGACCAAATTTGCATGTAGGGTGGGTGAACTCCAAAACAGTTTTTTGAAGTTCTTCAAAATTTTGGATAACTTGATGAAATTGCTCAGAGCACAAGAAGTAATGGCACAATTTCACTCTATTATGGCTGTCAGCAATTACCCACTTTTTGCCTCCCAGAACAGACCCTGCAAAATTATTCTGCTTTTTACCTCCCCAAGCAGATGCTGTAGAGTGTAGAATCATTTTAACATTTCAGGCAATGAAATGGATATAATGTATTAAACTTTAAAGCTTACATGTGGATTGCTTTCAGTTGAAGATTAATATTATTTCTCACATATATTTATATATTTTGTAAAGTGCACATTTTTTCACGAGATTGTAGCCATATTTTGGAGCATGGACACATACATTTCTCACTAATGTCGCCCAGAATTTCCAGAACATTTTGATGTCATTTAGGAAATCATGGATCACTTTTAAGAAAACTTTTTCTTCTACACAACTTGAGAAATATCAAAAGAGTCGTAAAGGTCTACCAGAACATTTATTATTCCAAAAATAAGTAAATCACAAAGCCATAAAATTACAGCTTCCTGTTACAAAATTATTGTGCAGAGCTATGAAGGCTATGAACTGTAAAGTGTAAATAGAATAGAAGTATGCAACAGTAATATTTCAACAGTACTTGTCAGAGAGACTTGGTACACAGCCCCAGTCAACCTATCAGCCAAACAGAGCAGGAATTTTGGGCAAGACACACAACTTGGTTCAACAAAGTGCCACAAAATGGCAAAGGGCCTGACAAACTGCACGTGGAGAGGGCATGTATAGGGGGAGCCCCTACAGGGGGGAGCCACTAGAGGGCGCTGAGGTTGACAGGGTGTTTACCCCACTGATGTCCTTGTGCAAGGGGTATTCCAGGGTAAAACCAAAACCCAGGGTGAAAAACACCCCCTTCATAGAAGTTCATACGAAACTCAGTGTGCCCTATAAGCTTCTATATACTATGGAGTCACTAAGCCACCTCTGTTCTATAATACAGTGTAGTTCTCCTTATTCAGAGAAACAAGGATTCTTGTTAAGTGAATGAGTCTTTCAAGTTAGAAACATGGGGTTGTGTCCATAAATTGGGCCACATAATACATATATGTATATATGTACATATTTTTTTGTCAAGAATCTTCAATGAAACGTTGTTCATTGAATAAGTACTTGAACATTGTTGAAGCTTGGATAAACCAGCTTTATCCAAGCTTTATGCAAGGTTGAAGGTAAACAGAAAAATATTTATTTGTATTTAAAGGTCCCTGACGGGGAATTAGTTTTTTGTTGATTTATTTGTTTATTCTCGTTTGGACTTCTCAATTTAGCTGCAGTTGCATTGAAATATTACTTATTACAACTATGAAGTTTTTATTTATAAACAGGCCCGTGATTAGTCCAAAATTGAGATAATATGGTATTATCTTGGACTGGACGTGTTTAGTCCAAGGTATTATTACTCTGTTGTGTTGTCCGAACCTCAAGTTTCAAATTTCCAAATTCCAAAGATGTTCAGCAAACTTCATAATTGTAAACAAGTGATATTAGTGACTCCATGATAATACCAAACCCAGCCCTGGTATATATACATTGTATTCACAGACACTTGCCGACGAAGTATCTGTAGCACTGCCATTATAGAGAAAGAATATCATCTCAATGGTGGATTTGCACGGAAGGGTTCTCTGTATTTCCAGACAGAATACTGCTATTCTATTGGCTGAAAAAGTTCCCTCCCTTGACTCTGATTGGCTGAAGCAAAGTGCATCCCAGCAGCAGTATTTTTAGAGCATTTTAATGTATATTTGACATCTTATCATTTAGTTGATTTCTGTTATTTTCCAGAAATATTTATATTTATGGAATCAGTTAGTTATGACCTACTACGTCTGAAAAGCAAAATGAGTAATAAGAGGAGAGGAAAGACTAATGTCTTGCTGAATTTAGGGCTGCTCAGTGAAAAAGACTCTTATTAACTACGATCTTTTATGACTCGCCGGCAAGCGCCTGTTTTTTTTATCTAAGGGATTAACATATTACTAAATTCTAATATCTAATAGTAGCCTAATACCACACAAAAATCAAAGGGACTATCAATACAATATGAGAAAAGTTGTGTATCATATTATAAGATAATCAACTAGTTATTACTAGACCAACTAAGGAGTCCCCATGTGTACTATATTGAACAAACTAATTAAAATCATTAAACTACATAGTACATCTTGTTGTACTAACTAATTATAGAGGTAGTACAGCTGTTTATAAGTCATAATTATCATACTAATAAGATAATACCTGGGGGTAGAATCAATAATAACATTCTTGCTAATTATATATTAAAAACAAAGCATTTTCAAAAAGGTGATTAACGAAACAGCTATCTGCTATTGTAATGGGAATTAGGTAATAGCTGAGGACTATAACAATCGAACAATCGAACAATTGGGGGTTATGATTGTTTCCCGCGACGCATGCAGAGCCCCCTATAGTGTAAGGGGAACAATACAATACCCCCATCATGCCAAACAAGGGCATACCAAAAGGGGACATTACCCATAAACAGGCACCATGTGTATTTTGAGAAAGTGACATATCCTGGGGTGAAAGTCTCACCCCTGGGAAGCCAGGAGGGTAACTTGGGGGAAAAGAAAGAATAGAAAGAAGGGGGAAAGAATAATCGCGCCACAGATGGCTTGGTTTGGAAGGGCTTGGATAAATTATCCAAGAGCATTGAGGGGGTTGAACACAAGTACATCTTTGGAAAGAAGAAAATCTTTGTGAAAACATTAGTTATAATATATAGCAATATGTAAAGACTTCAATAAACTGGAGGTTAACTTAACAATATCTCCTTTTTAAATTTTCAAAATATTATTAAAGCTTGTAATATACCACGTACCCTTTTCATTAACTTAAGTTAAAAGGTTTTAAAATACATTTTCCATGTTCCTATGAATAAGTCATATAAAGTAATTCTTCCATGTTCTCAAGTATACATGTAACAAATAAACGTACAAATTATCCACATTTTGAGTGAATAATATTCCAGCCGATTCATATGCATGACTTCAAGCTAACCCTTAACTCTAGATTCCTACCAATATTACATGATGCCACAGTTTCATTTAGAAACCAATTGAATTCCTCACAGAAATAATTCATAGAACACAAGTCCGAAGTCACATAATATTGCAATCTCGCCGTCAGTACTCAGTACGTGACAATAAAACATTCCATAATTTCCCGTCAATCTTGTCTTAAGATGAAATTCCATATTGGAATCAGTGGGGATTGTGTGAAAACAATGATATCAGACATTTTCCTTTGAATTTTATCGAAATTGAAGCCCTCAACGTGAGAGGATCCAACTGATCCTGCAGCTGCATTTCTGGCTCAGCCCATTTTGAGACGGTCCCTGGCCTAGTAGTAAATTGTGCAGGGCTCTCCACACGCTCACTAGCCCCACCGCCAGACACCCTGTCAGGACATATTTCCAAAGCTATCCCTGACTCCCGGCCAAAAATGATACATTCTCAAAAATAAAACCGACTGGAATTTGATTCCATATCTATCTATCAACTACACGTACTAGGAATTTGTGAAAATAAAAGAGGAACGGCCTTCTTTGAACTTCATTCATCAGAAAAGCTACGCAGCACCACAGCCCGAACACAACCTGACGTGGATTGGCGTTTATAATACAATGGGAGCCCAAACTCATGAAACTCACGTTCATGTCAGTATCCTTGCATAATTCTCACTAACTACCTACATTAATAATTATTGTATCCATATTTACTCGTAATTTGACCCCCACAGATTCACACACACACACACATATATATATATATATATGCATACAGTTGTTATAATACACTAAGTTCTGACAAAAATAGGGAGAGAGAACAATGACAACACATATAAAATAAAAAATGCAAACAATAACAGCTGAACATGGCAATTAACCTTAATTTACCTTTTAATCAGTATGTATCTTATAAATAAATATTGTCCATTAAAATTTGTCCTTTTCCAGTGTTCATGACTCGTCAAATTTAGTACTGGTCCGCATGGACCAGTAAGTCCAACAAGGTGTTGGTCCGTTCACATTGTTACTGGTCCATAACTAAGCGCAACCCCTATTTTGATGAAAACTACAATTCCAGGTATAAAATTGCCTGGTATTTTTCTACCTGCCTAATGATAGTTAACAAAATAACAGACTTCTTTTTTTTTAACCAAGAGTGAAGACTTGAGGTTTATTCAGGAATTATTTATGTGATTAAATCACATTTTCACCGTCTATAATAGATTCTAAAAACTTTGTGACTTCTGCTTCAGTGCATTCCAGGTCCAAGTCGTCATCAACATCATGGTGACAAGGCGCGGGTGCATGCTCATCTTCATTCTGAAATGTTACTTCTTCATGTTCATCCTCGTCATTCTCACTCTGAATAACCATGACCTGGAAAATAAATTGTTTGTAATGTATAGTGTTAATTTGTCAGATTGGTTATCATTTGCAATTACACATATTGTATAGGTTACTAAAAGTAATAAACAGAATTATCAGTACCATATATATTATATCTTAGTATACCTTGTTAGATGGCATCAATGACTTCTCATCTCTGAAGAAGGGTCTCCTCTTTGTCTTCCCTCCTTCCATCCAGGATAAAATGTCTTTGTCTGGGTCATAATCCTTGACCTGTGGTGTTAGCATGTTGATAGCCAGAAGGTTTGATAACGTGTCTGTCTTTAGTTGGGTTCGTCTGTCTGTTTTGATGAGATTCATTCTAGAAAATCCTCGCTCATTTTCTGATGATGAGGCTGGGATGGTCCTGATTAAGTCAATTATTCTAAGTATGTTTTCATGGTCTTCAGAATAAGCACTGAAGACAGCTTCCCATGTCAGGTTTGCCACCTCTTCTTTGTGTCTGACTTGAAGACTTGCCTTTAGCATCTGCCACTCTTGCATGGCCTCCTTGGTGTCAACTTTGGCATGTTCCAGGACATTCTCAAAGTGACTGCATATTCTCTGGACATATTCATTACCAAACGTTTTCAGATCATCCTCTTTCTCTTTCGGCCAGTTTTTGAAATTAGCAATTTTGGTGGCCTCACAAAATCCTTCATCAACATTACTAAATCTCTTGCCACAAGCTGCTATTATGTTAGTGACCAGAGTTCTTCTGTACCTGGAGGCAAACATCTCACTATCAACAGCTGTGATCTGACAATCTTGGAATTTTTCTTCAGATGCTCCTTCCAGAAATGCTTTGAGGATTGGTCCATCACTCTCTTTGTACCCCTCAATGACTACTTTGGCAACAGTGATCTCTTGGCTGGCATCTGAGAGTGTTGTTTGGTTTGCTTGGAGGGTCTTCGATAATTTGTTTAGGGGTTTCAGTATATCTTGCAGGAGATGAATGTAGGCAAGAACATCTCCTCTTTTCATCAACTTCACAAAGCCTCTGGCCTTGTTTTTGGCATCTCCCTGTGCTTGTTCAGCGATGCAGTTTTCCATGTGTGTTCTCACCACTTTATACCCTCTAATAAATGTTGTGACTGCTAGCATTAGATGACCTAACCATCTTGTTCCTCCTACCCTGCTAGGGAGGACACACTCTTTCTTCAGTGCTGTGAAGGTTTCGCGTAAACCGTGGCGCTGTTTTGGGGAGTTGTGATAAAAATAGTAAATCCCCATGAGCAATGTGATAACAGAATTGTACAAGTTCAGGTTTTTTATTGAATCCTTATAGGCAAGCTCCAAGCGGTGAGCAAGGCAGTGAATGACCACTAGGCTTGGTTGTAGCTGCTTCAGCAGAGTGGCCACTCCTGCCTTGTTTCCCAGCATCACGGATGCCCCATCACATCCGAAGCCTATGAACTTCTGCCGTAGAGTTTGCTCCGAAATTCCAAGTGAATTCACGGATGCAAGTATTGCATCGAAGATACCTTTTGCTGAAGGATTTCTTGGTGTTTGTACAGACACAAATTTAGTGTTAATGGTACCTCCTAGGACATAACGGATGAACACTATTTCCTGCTCTGTGATGCTACAATCTGTTGAACCGTCACAGGTCAGGGCAAAGAAACTGGCCTTCTGCACGTCATCACATACTTCTCCTACAGCATTGCTTGCTATGTACTTTGTGAATGTGCGGCAAGCTGCTTCCTTCACATATGTTTCACCAACCTGAAACACAGAAGCATTAAATTATTGAATGTTAATTATTTAAATAAGTAAATATATTTATTATATTAAAGGATTTACCTATTATAGTTATATTTGAATTTCTATATATTTTAAGGTTTATAATTATACACATATACTATATATATATTATTATTTGTTAATCATATAATTTGTATATATATATATATATATATATATATATATATACTATTCTATTCTAAATAGTATGTGTGTTATCAACTGACCTTTAAACCCTTGGCTCTGTCAAGATCACACTGCCACTGCATATCAGTGAAAGGCCTGTTGTGTCTGGCTAGTGCATGCGCATTTCTGAACAATATTCGCATCTTTGGCATTGCATTGTTGTGTATGGAGAGTTTAGCTTGCTTTGCTTCTGTGGCCTCTGGATTTTGTACTCTTTTTTCCAGTTTGACAGCTTCCTTGTGCCCAGCACTGTTTTCATGTATGGCTATGCTTTCTGATTTTTTGGATTTACATCCTTTTGTGAACTGTTTTGACACTGTAAATTTCAACTGCCTCAGAACAGTATGATGTTTTATGCAAAGTCTGCACTTCATTATACCATCATCATCAACTTCCAGCCATGAATCCCTCCCTTTAAGCCACTTTGGCAGTATGGTTCTCGTTCTGACTGTTGCATACCTTCTGTTGTATTCAGTCTGATCCTTTTCTGTCTTTTTTTTTGAAGGTGGGGGTGATAAATTTGCGAAAAAGCGATGCATCTTTTTTTCTTGAAGCAGACAACCTCTAGCAGACGACTATGTCGTTCTTGTTTCGCCGCACGTGATTGGTTAATTAGCGCCGGCGTTCAACGAATCAGAGAAGAGCTTACATATGCGTGACCTTGACCTATCCAGCATGGCTGACGGCAATCAACTTGACAGAATTTAACTTAAAAAACCACAGATTTATGTTGTATACATGCGAAAATCGTACTCGACAATACGGACCAGTAACTGGAAAGAATGAGTCGCACAGCTAAGTGTAAAAGTCATGTGGGCGAGTGGGCGAGTGCCAAATACGAACACTGCTTTTCTCATTGCTAATATGCCTCAGAAACCATGTTTTTTCCTCAAATTTATGATTATTTCTATAGAAAGGGTATAGGATTCATGTCCTCAAGAAAATGATGAGGCAATTTAATAAAAACATTGCAATAGTATTGTAATTGACAATACCAGCAGAGATATAAGTATCTAAAGCAATATACATGTAACTGTATATTTCAGACTCTCATAAATGCAACTGTGCAGACTCTCATCCCTTGAATATCTTGAATATGTACATATACGTATAAAAAAGCAGGCATGAAACTTGAATATTCTCCATTCGAACAAGCACACTCACCTTGGAGACTGCGACGGCGAGTCGATTCCCGGAGGTCGTAGATGGGAGAACTGCGCTGGATCTCCGTGGGACTTAAGTTGGGACTTAAATTGAGGATGGGAGGGCTGTGGGGATTGAAATAAGCCGGTCCAGCCGCATGTGCATCGGCTGCATTGCTAGTCGCTCCGGCATTTGCTCCATATTGATTAAAAGTGTCCGAGACATAAGGGGTAGAATCCTGGACTCCGGATGGGGAGAGCTGGCTGGGATGAGGTAGGTGTACTGCGGGGCCCGCTGGGTACGCTCCAGGGCCCGGGGGCTTGGGCAATAGATGACAGTAGGGCATCTGAGGGTCCTTCTGTTGTGAGGGTGCTGCGACTGGCATGTTGTAAGTCCTCTCGGGTTGTAAAATTGTAAATCCGAAGTGGCTCAAAGGAAGTGGAATATGGTCAGGCCTAAAAGTATAAAACACAAAGAACTCTATCAGGCAAATATTTAACGAAATATTCTCTATAAATATCCCAAATTTACAGTGAAACGTATTCACAACACATAACATGAAATAAATATATATCTCACTCCATCAAAAAACGTAAATTTTGTATTCATATAATTATATAACATTATGCAAAAATACAACATTTTTTTCTTATACAAGTATTACTAAGTCTACAGTTACTGCCAGTTAATGCAAAAGGGGAAATCTATGCAGTGAAAAACGAAAATAGTTAAAGGGAAAACTCTTAGCGCTATGGATTTTGCATTGTGTGTGTTTAGCTATTTAGTAAGGGGACTGTATCCACGCACATTGTGCTGGGAGATGACAGTCTTAGCTGTCAAACCTATTCTGTGATTCACTGTTTTAGTGACGCAGTTAAGACATTAAACTTCAGTAACTACCCTGGTATATTTAAGTCTAAACAGTCAAGTATTCTACAGAACTTCCATGGTTGTTGTGTAAAACACAGAAAATCCCAGACGCAAACTTGGGGTAAAAATGTCAAATTAGCCCAGCAGCCGGACGGACTTGTGTTTCACTGCAGGGCAGACTGACTGCTGCAAAAAATGACACGGACTTCTGGCACAGCACTTCGCCTATTGTTTTATGATAATGGATGCAAAAGTACGGAATAAGGTATATGTTTATCGAGGTAAACCTCACCTTTACTGAATGTCACAGCGCTTGACAAGCTGT
The DNA here is from genome assembly GCA_932294295.1 of Alitta virens. Classification (NCBI taxonomy): domain Eukaryota; kingdom Metazoa; phylum Annelida; class Polychaeta; order Phyllodocida; family Nereididae; genus Alitta; species Alitta virens. The sequence goes on along the minus strand of OW028580.1, from coordinate 22,073,235 downwards.
AAGTGCAAGCTGGGTGTGTGAGACAGTCAGTGTATTGACGTCAAAATCCACAGGCCAGACTAGGCAGTGTGCACTTGTCACAACAACGAGGGATTTAACACACAAAATGAACACACCCAACACACTTTTAACACCTGAATACTCTAAAAAGACACGTTACCTTCATTTGTGACCCTTTGCAATGCTTGGAAAGACGAATAATCGCCTGGAATTCAGTGAAATGCGCCGCGTTTCACAGGCCCAACCCGTATCCTGCTCAGAATGATCTCAAGCTGAAGCTAGCTGGGTCATGTGTACATCATGCACAGAGGAATACCCGCCCACCACGTGACGTCATTTCCGTAATCAATAAACACACTCGGGGAATTCCGTGCCACTACGTCACACTCGTGGATACCCGATGTTTGACGGCAAATTTTTCAGTCAATCAATTTTCTGTTTATTTAAAACTATGTAATTCTCACACAAATCTAAAAATGTAGCATAATATGCAAAAGTATCCAAAATATTTTGCACATTTCTTTATGTGCGCAACAAAAATGACTCATGCATGCTAATGATATGCTCAATGTATTTTTAGCGCAGATTTTTATTGGCTGTCACAGGTCACGTGCCTCCCAAATCCACACTTTATTGGCGGAGTACACTGACCGGCGTCATCAGAAATGAGATAGCGAAGGAGGAAGAGCCACACAGATGTTGCCAAAGTTTTTGGCTTTCTTTGTAAATTTCGGTTTAAAAATTTCGGAAATTAGTGCTCAGGGAAAGACAACAGAGCTTCTGGATTCGACTGAACTTGATTTCATTGGAACAGAACAGGACTGATTGTCAAAATTCGGCGGAGAAGATCGATTGACTTTGGCTTGTTTACGGCAGCCATCTTTGGACTTTTCCCTTGTCCAAAGACTTGTTTATCGAGAGAATTTCATCCAATTTGGATCATCATATTTTCATCATAATTCATCAAATTGACAGACTACTTCTAAGGAACGAATTGGGGAGGAGTTTTAGAGAAAACAGAAGACCTACAGGGCTTCAGGGATCGACATTCGGGGGAATTTCAGGCTTCAGGTTCGCCCTTGACCTGGATTTTCTTTGACGTCAGCTGATATCACGCCAGCCATCTTCACCTATGTGTAAAATCGACCCAACTCCGTCTTGTAGGATGCAGGGTGTCGAGCCAGTTTCGAAGCAGGTACTAAATGCTTTTAATATTTTCATATCAAGAGAAATATCATGACAACTCAGTTTCAGGCGGATCTGTCTTTGTTGTGAAATTTCCCAAGCCTGGCGACAACCCAGCAACAAGCTCGGGAGGCGTGGCTTAATATTCTAATGAGGTAGCTTTGTTTGTAAACAGGAAACACGTACTATATCAGTATGTTGCTAAAATGAGGTTAAGTAGGTATTTTGAGCTCTGTTGCCACCTTACAGCTGTTGTGATACAAGTTCGTGTGTTCATACTTTTATACTTTAAGCAAATTTTCTTTGGGTTACCAAATTTAAGTTTTGTTTATGGAAAATGGAGAGGTCATTCATGATGGGATTGATATAAAATTTAGATGTTATCATGGTAGGGAATTGAAAGAAATTGAAAGATGCTTTGAAAGTTAAAATAATGTCAGTGCAATGCCTTGAGTGAAATTTTGTGCATTTTCAGGGCCACCAGAAGCGGCCACACTCCACCAAGGGACAGATGGGTCCTGGTGCCCGGAAGGCCCGCTACACACGAGCCGACCAGAACAACCAAAACAACGCAACTGGTAGCCGCAGTCCCATTCAGAAAAACCTGCAAAACTACCGCCAGAAATCAACTGGCAGCCCGCAGCATCAGAACACTGATAATCATCATGGCGGCACACCGACCGGCAGCATTGCTCAGAACGGCGCCAAGCAGCACCAACAGAACTCAGGCAGCCCTAAGTTCAACAAACGGCAGGGGCCGCAGCAGTATGGCGGAATGAAAGAAAACATCGCCACTCCGTCCAAGCCTGCGAGGCGCAGTCCACCACCTGCAATGTCGCCCAGCAAATCTCTGGCTTACGCTGGGGCCAAGTTCAGTGACCCCCCTTCGCCAAAGGTGCTGCCAAAACCCCCCACTCACTGGTTTGTCCCCAATGACCAAATCAACGTGATCTCCAGTGGGCTGTTGGCCTCCGCCATCAGCCCTTCTTGCTCAGCCATTACCAGTGTTCTTAAGAATATGCTGAATGTTCAGGCTTAGTTCGTTGAGCTGTCATTGCATTTATAAATATTCATTTCATCTCATCTCTCATCATTTTTGATTGTTAAGTGGTTGACATGCAACTGTGGCGATACTGCATACTCTCATGACACGGTCATTTAATATCGTCATTCACCGATATTACATAGGGACATTCCGAGACATACAAGGGGATCTTGCATTCCTCAGAGTCGCTTATTTTTGAATGTAAGGTGCCCTTGATGCACCGTTTTAGATTGAAGTATTTTTTGTATGTCATAATGAAATGGGGTGCCTAGATGTTAGATGTGTGTGTTTTGTCTTTCTCTCTGTCTTTTTTTTTTTTCTCAATTGTCTTTGCCATATGCCCCATAGCATTTTGTAATTTCCCTTTTCCCAGTATTAGGGATTTTATAGATAATGTCTACATCATCATCATATTTGAGCTACAGTTGCACAAGGCTTTTTTCACCCCCCCCTTACCCCCCCTCAAATTCGGCAGTAAGCCAGGAGCACTCATGACTAAAAATTTGTAAGGATTAGAATGTAATGGCATTTACATGAAAACTTCCTTTTTATACAGGAAGTTGTTTCTTAGTCTTCCGGATAAATGTAGACAGTTGCTGCATATTGAGCGCACTAGGATTCCTGGCTTGTTCGTTTTGAGTTTGTCACCGAGTTTATTATTTCCACAGATAGATCGTTTATCACCTCTAATCAGCTAATACTTGTCATCATGAGACACAATTAAGCAACTAGTTAGAATACATGGAAGCGTCTTTTAGTGACTAGCCACATGCTATTCAGCTGGTTTATAAAATTTAATTTCTCAACCAAATTTTCTCAAATAATTTTTGTTGAAATTGTTCAAAATTTCTCAATTAACATTTTTTGGGTTTTGGATGAATGAAATCCTGCTGATGCAGATTCATTTACTGGATGTTTTGATGTCGAAATTTATTTTCTGCTTTTGTGAAATTGTTTGTATTTCTTGTCTCATCATGACTAAACAGGTTGACACGGGTATGTGGTTATTACTTACATAATATTCAATCTTAACTCTTCAGGGACTGACCACATTACCATGTGGGCATTAGGCTCATACATCCCGTTAGTGATGTTTGTCTGAGCTTTGCGTTTGCTTAATTATTGTCATCTATTATTTCTAATAGTTGTTTGCTGCTTGGCAATAATTTAGTGAATGCTCGTTGAGGTCAGTTGATCTACAACTTGGAATTATCTTTGGATATTGGATATCTGAAAGTTTAAATTTGATATTTGGACTCAATTTGATTTTGAAATTTGTCACTTTTGATTTGATTGATAACAGTAAGAGGGGCTTCTCTTATTTGTTTACTTGTTTGTTTTTCTCTCTTATGTGTTTTCTGTCCTATCTGTCTTTGTCTGTTATGTGTTGATGTACAAGGTGCTTTTGGCATTTTTAAGTGCGGTGTACAAGCTCTAGTCAGATGGCATAGTTTTATACATTGTACATATTTTGAATTAAGCATTGTTAGCTTTGTGTGATAGGAAGTCTTTTATCATTGAGCAGGAGTTTTATTTTTATATGAATCACAAATTTTCCAGTTGAAGTTTCCAGAGTTGCTTAAGCATTTACATTAATGGATCGTTGTTAGGGCTCCAGAGTCGGTGACTTGTGGTCTCATTGTCGTAGCAATGCTACTTCATGGAAAGAGTTAGTACTACATGATGGTGCCCACCTTGTCTTTTTAAAGACAATTCTTAAATGAGCACCTCTGTTTTGGTGTGTATATTGTTTAGGGCTGGATTGTGAATAGCAGAAATCTGCTGACTGATTAGGATTTGTTTATGAATTAGGTTCATTTAGAGGAAAGGGAGGGTTGGTGTGAATCATTTGAAATTATGTGAAAATGAATTATTAAAGTAGGGTGGGAGAAAGTGACTGGGTATTATTATTGATACTAATATTGATTAGGTATAAAGAAATTCATGATTAATCTAAGACTGAGCAAGAAAGTTGCACAATGAATGCATTCTCATATTCATGTTGATAATGATCCCACTTTTGACTGTGATTACTCACAAATAAGCTGCACAGACTGTTGCGCTTCCATTGAGCAAGCAGCTTACACTTTCGCTATTGTGATGTGCTAAATGACTCTTGTCTTGGTCTACGGACCGGGTTCATACTTGAGGAGCTTGATCAAAGATCGCGACGATCTAAGAAAACGATTGGGAAGACGGTTCGGACAGTCTACGATTAGGATGTCATCTGAAGTTACTTACTAAGACAATATCTTATTCGAGACCGCTCAACTTGACTCCGGAATGGCTTTATCTCCATTTAATGGGGATGGATGGTCGTTACTGTCGACCTGCATATTAAAAGAGACTGCTGTAAAAACAGGCCCATTGTTTCATCTACAAGAAGTGACTGTCTGATAAGTGAGAAGGTGCTGGCATGCTATCTACACTGCCAATTTTTCCCGTGATGCGTGTCAGCGATCGCTACCGAGAGACGGACGTAAGGATTGGAACCAGCTGTCACTCGTGACTAAACTGTTCACCAGACAATGGATACTTGTTATTTTACGTACATTTGTTGACTCAAGGACACTGTCCTTTATGAACTGTGCATACCGTGGGATCTCACAAATCACAATGAATTTTCACAAGAACCTGTTGAACAGGGACAATAAACTGACGCTGATTATATGTCGCTCATATTGTTGGTTCTTTGAACTTGAGACATATTGCTTATACTGGAACAATTGGAATGAAAATTGAACGTGATGTTGCAACAACTCTGAAGACTTCAACTGGAAACATAAACTGCATGATGAAGAATCCTGTAAAACGATACAAGACTTTCTACCAAGAAGTGCCAAGACCTCCTTGATGTGGCGTCTGCCTGCTGTCCTCTTCTTTTCTCCTTTTTCTTTACCAAACCCGGGTTCTTTTCAGAACCCACCAAATCCTCCAAAAAGAGCAAACCTTGTACACATCTTGTGTTTACAAGTCAAATCAAAAAGCCCAGATCCCCTGAGTTGTTGTGTGAAAGGAATTAAAGTGATTGAGTGATTGTTGGGTGATTGAGAGATGATGGAAGAAATAAAGTGATTGAGTGCGAGTTGGGTGATAGGGTTAGAGATGATTGAAGAAATAAAGTGATTAAGAGTTGGGTGATAGGTTAAAGCTGAGTGAGAGATTGAAAGGGTGATAGGTTAAAGCTGAGTGAGAGATTGAAAGAGTGAGAAGTGAGAGAATGAAGGAGAGGTGAGAGATGAATGAGATAAGGAGTGTTTTAGAGATGAGAGAGACGGATGAGATTGAAAGATGTGCGAATGAATGTGATATGTGTGGATGAATGTGAGTGTGACCAGAGATAGCAATAGCGAGTTAGGTGACACATGCATGGAGTGAGATGGGTGATAGATGAGTTCATGATAATGGGAGATGAGTGATTGAGAGTCTGATATGGATGATTGCGTGGGAGATAGGTAGCTGAGGGCGATTGTGAAATTAGTGCTTGAAAGGTGGAGTGAATGAGTGTGAGATGAGTTATGGATGATTGAATGAAAGTGAGATAGTGAATGGGTGAAAGGGGATGAGTGAGATGGGTGAAAGAATGAGTGGGAGAAGAGGGATTGTATAAGTGTTAAGCTATTTAGAGATGAGTTTATGAGTGAAATTAATGCGTGAATGAGTGAGATGAGTTGGGGATAATTGAGTAACAGTAAGATGGTGAAAGGGTGAATGAGTGGGAGAAGAGAGATTGAGTAAAAGATATGTTATTTAGAGATGAGTGATAGATGATAGTATGAAATGATTGAGAGATGAGTACCTGAGGGTGATGGAATGAAATTAATGATTCAAAGGTGAGTGAACTGAGTGCGAGATGAGTTACGGATGATTGAGTGATAGATGAATGAGTGGGAGATAGTGATTGAGTAAGAGATGCGTTATCAAATTGGAGATGAGTGGGAGATAAGGAAGTGAGAGATGAGTGTTTGAATGTTGAAATTAGGGTGAGAGATTGATGAATGATCGCATGTGTTTTGAGTGATTTGATCGGATTGAGGGATGGGAGATGACTGAGGTTAGGTGGGAGATGAGTAATTGAGAGATGTGTGATAGGCTGAGAAATGAGTGCCAGGAGTGAGAAGTAGTGTTTTATAATATGCCTGAGGAAAACAGGAAGTGATCGAATGTATCGCACGAGAGAATTAATACTCGCAGGGGCGTCGATTCAGGGGAATGTGGCGATATATACCCCATCCCCCACTTTCTGAGGAGGGGGGGATGATCAATGCAATTATCTCCCCTGATATTCACAAATGAAAGTTACTCTAATGGTGCCCCTGAATCCTGGAGTCAAGTTGATAGCAGGTGAGTGCGTGACATCAATATTGATATCATTATTTTATTCCTACTGAATGATGTAATATCCATTTTCTTGATCGTAAATAGTTTAACCTTTAGCTACGATACTTGTCAACATTATTGCAGTAAATTTGCAGAGAAAGGTCTTGGATCATTCTTGTCAGTCAGAATGTTATGGGTCTACCCCTGAAGGTCATTATCGCAAGCAACCTTGACTACAAATCTTGCTGAAAATTTACTTAAATTTTCAACCAAAAAAAAAAAAAAGACACTAAAATTGTTCCCTATATACATACAAATATGTATTTGCAACAAACAGGAAATTATAGCAAAAATTACACCAATATTATGAAGTATTGATTTATCAAAAATAAAGCTTGTTAGTCTCAAAGTATTTGATATGAAAATTTATTCTAACTCATTATTGGTAATTTTCATTGTTGAATTAATTTTACATTGTCTTTTTCTATCTTCCACAGTGCTTTTTTCATTACTTTCTTGTTAAATTTGGAGATAATCTTTTCTTCAGTTCTACATTTTCCATCACCGCCAGTTGCCATGTACTCTGCAAACACCTGAAATGTCGCACAAAAGTTAGATATCATGTTTTACATTCTATTTTAAATTTCGTTTTTCTTCATAAAACATACATATTTCACACTAATGAATCCTTACTGCTATTAATTACAACGCTTCAAAGTGCCAATGCATTTTAAACAGCTTTTGTTGCACCAACTAAAACTACACAGTATAGTTACCTTTTTTCTTAACTTCTTTATGGAAATCTCGTTTCCCTTGGCTGACTGTAAGACTTCTAAAATTGCATTGTCCCATTTGAATTTTGGCCTGTCTTCCATTTGGCCCTCTTCTTCTGAAATATTTTAACCAAACTGTTAATTTTAGAAATGACATTTATGATATGACACTCATAAGGATATACTGCATAATTTGACAATGTTGCCATGACCACACATACATCTTGGGTTTGGGGTGCTAATCAAATTAATATTTTACCGCAGTAGACTTTTCTTTGTAAAAACCACTCAACCCACCTTCTTCTTCTTCAACTTCCTCCTCCTCTTCTTCTTTTTCTTGATGTTTCTTCTTCTTTTTCTTCTTCTTTGAGACTTCTAATTCGCCATCCTCCTGAATCTCTTCTAATTTTCTCTTCTTAGATTTCTTATTATTATTATCTTCACTTTTGTCTTTCTTTTCTTTTTTGTTTGACCGTTTACTTCTCTCCTCTTTCTTTTCTCTTTTACTCAACTTCCTTTCATCTGTACCATTCTGTGTTGCCTCGTCTGAATTTGAGACTTCTAGATCTTTGCTGTTCGCAGATGCATTCTCGGTCGTTGTCATATTTTTCTTTTCATTCTCCTTTAAATATTAAAAAAGAAAGGAAATCTCAATCCATGAAGTAAAACCAAATTATGCAATTGCAGAAAAGACCAGAATTTAGAACAAAGATTTGTTTCGTCTACAAATTTTCTATATCAGTTTAGCGCTTACCTTTGCTTCAGCGTCTTTAGCTATTTCCGAGTTAATTCGATCCCATGCTTGGGTAATTAAACTGGTATCTCTAACCCCCAGACTGTTTCTCAAGAAATTCTGAAATCAGAAAATGTGGAAAGATGCAAAATTAATTATTTAACTAGAATGCCCATGGGATGTGCGGAGCTCTGCCCATAGATGCAGAACACTTAGATCCCGAATGGGATCGAAACCGCGAGATTTCCCGCCACTTTCGCCGAATAATTCTGTTGACGCCCACCAGCGGGCTGCATTGTGGGCTACGTCCTTGATCCGCGCAGGGTTCCCCCAATGGGAACTGCTGACTGGGGGCTTCCCCCGTTGCGGGGATTCCCTTGATGACATCATACGGACGTCTCGGGCAATGGCGAGAGCTGGGACAAAGTGGAGGGCAAAACGGGTGTAGAAAGTGGCTGTGCGTAGGATAATGGAGGCACGAAACACGCTGAACACATAAAGGAACCTGTAAAAGGGGAATATGTAGCGTTAAACCACGGGATGTAGCGGAAAACGCCATGTAAGTTGTGTTATGACAGATCATACAGTTTTCCCCAAAGGCGACGTCATCTCGCGAGATCGGTATAATAACAAAACCTTTGCCCCTCCGGGGCAGAGCTAATAATGTCATGTGGAATATCATTGTGTGGACAATTCACAAATGTGAACTTCCAACTGTTTTGCATAATATTGGACATTCATTCTCTAGGGAAATGGGACCTGAAAGTCTAAGAGAATAGTCAATATATAATAGAATTGAATTGATTCATACCTCAAATTTTTGTTTCTTCCTTGGGATATTTGGATAATCTTTTATCTGTAAAAGAAAAGCCTTCACTTTGGGATTTGCACTGGCTTTTTCTACTGCCTTTTGGACATTCTGAAAAATAAAAAATTCCACACCATCATTGGTCAAGAAGCACACCGTCAGAGATTAAATAGTACAAAGGTTTTGGATATACATTACAGCTCATTACATACGATTTTAGTTTAACTTTATCAACTGATATAGTTGACTAGAAAGTCAAATGTTCAGGTCCACCCCCCCCCCCCCCACCCTTTTTTTAAATGGAACAGCCCTAACATTAAAGTGTATGCTGAGTTGCTTCATTACCTCAAACCAGGCATCCTGTTTCTTCTCTCCTTTATTTGCACCAGGTTTAGGCTTGTAGTCTTTTCCTGAGTACTTCTCCTCTTCGCTGATACATTTTATATGCTCTAAGTACGCATCTCCCCTGAAAGTGGGAACATATAATTCCAGAAAATGTGCAAAATATCATATGAACTTTAAGTCTTCATCAATTTGAATTTTTTTTATCAACAACATTGTATTTGATAAATAATTTCATGTTCTTATTTGTTTTTCTTGCTGGAAAAAGTGCAGTTTCGTGAACCTCAAATTTATGAAAATATTTTGCGAGCCTTATGACATCAAATTTTTGAATTCAATTGATGACGTCACAAACAAATGAGGGCGATATTTCACACAACATGAACAATGTTTATTTTTGTCTTTTTCTTGAGGGTTGCCTCCCCCAAACCCCTGCAAAACTAACAAATGTTATTCCATTGTACTAGAACTAAAAAAAAATTATTAACAATGTATTTCATATTTTATGGCTGCCAAAATATGGGCATGAATTTGGGTCTGCTATACTGCAACTAAACCCTTCTTACTTACTTAAAATTTTTTCCACAGTCTACACAAGATAGCCCATCACAGTTCCGACATTTCTGAAGGTAGTGCTTTTGGACTTGACATCTTTTGACAGATTCTCCACATGCATTGCAAGTAAAAAACACCATTTTGTTATGTCACCTGAAATAAACAAAAAATGGATGTAAATATTGAACAAGAATTGCATGCTGCAGTACAAGTGAGGTTCCCTTTACATAAAGGAGTTTCTTAGTGTTCAAAAACTATTTGGCACAGTACCACATGTTTAGGACTGGCACAGGGGACTGGCTCACACAGGAATTTGATGGGGAGCAAAACCATCAATTGCAGTAATTTAAATTGAAGCAGCAGTGGTGTTTTATACAGAGTTGACATCTTTGAATCATCTTACCTTAATGGCAGAATTTATTGTGCCAATTATAATAATAAGTTATCTGAATTTGTCAATGTAAATATAGGGGTACCACAGGGGTCCAGTTTAGGACCGATATTATTTATCTTTGTCAATGATGATGTTATAATACATGTCAGTCATACCAATGTCAATGGGGTAATTGATAATTTAAATGATGTTTTACTCAATATAAACGATGGTACAATGCCAATAGACTAGTACTAAATGCCAAGAAATCAAATACTTTGTTAATCAATGGCACAGTAGACCAAAATCATACCGATAACTTTTCCATTTACTTGAATGAGACTTTATTGGAAAATGTACATTGTATCTTGGTGTCTTGGTCGATGACCAATTGAAATTTGATGACCAATTGAAATTTGATGACCAATTGAAATTTGATGTCCATATAAATTATCTTGTCAGGAGAATCTCTGCTAAATTGTCATGGTTATCTAGACTTAGACGAATAGTACCTCAGCCTGTTCTTTTATTAATGTATAAGTCGTATATTCAACCTATGTTTGACTATGCTTGTACGATAAAATTATCAGTTCCAACTTTGATATTATAAATAAATAAGCTTTGATGAATAAGAGTATTCATGGCAATGCACCAAATTATCTATGTAACTCAATCACCATGGCTTGTGAATGTAATGACATAAATACACGAGCAAGTAATACGCTTAAAGTTCAAATGCTTAAATGTAGAAAAAAGGTTATGAAGAAGTCATTTATATATAGGGGCTCAGCTGTGTGGAATGCCTTACCAGCCAAAATTCATGAGAGTGCTTCATGTGATGTTTTTAAAACTCAAAAATGTTTTCTGCTAATTGTTGTTTTAACCATTGTTCTTATTGTAAATATTATCTTAACTTGACCACATGAAAAAAAGTTTAACAGTGTGTAATCCAGGCAAAATATATTTTTAAATAAATAAATAAATAGAGCAACTGCGACCAGTTTCTATTGTCTTTGCCAAAAATAGTCCAGCTCATTATCATGCAGTGAGAGAGACAAACCACACACAAAATTATGTTAAATTAATGGTTCAACCTGACAGTACTGCTGGAAGACAGTGGGCTGACATTGTACCAAAAAGACAATAGGCTGACCTAACAATAGGCGAACCAGACATTAGGCATATGGTCAACATAGGGCCAAGTTATCAGACTGACAATATCATGGGCTGGCACAACACTGGGCCAAAAGTGGGCTTAAATGACACTGGCTAGACTGTGGACCAACCTTGAACTGACTTGTAGATAATGGGTTTACAAGACAATGGGTCGAGACCAAATTGAGTCGACGACAAGACAATGGGTCATCAAAGCTGGTGATACATGGTTAAAATTTCAGTACAATGTCAGCCCAACAATATTGAGACTGTACAATGAGACTACAATCAAAAATGAAAATCATTGTCACTATATTAAATTGCGACTCATAAATTGGTCATGACTTCATATCAGTGGGCCATTGTAGGGCACCAACTTGACAGTGGGCTGATATCCCAGATAGCAATATAATGTCAGCCCAAAATTTGGCAGTAAAATCAACTTGATATGGGAAAACAAGGCTGGCATTATTTTTCTTATGTGTGCAAGGTTGGTGCCACTTTGATTGTGAGTGTCACGGTTTTGTCAAAATTGTGTTGCAGTAATACAAATTAGGGGCTTACATTTGTTAATGTTTCCCAGTTACATTTGTTAATGTTTCCCAGATATCATGCTAGATCGGTTCAACATGAGCTAGCATGACATTGGCCAACAATGGCCAATGTTGGAATGAATAGGCTGAGCGGGTACATTAAAGGTGATGAGTCTGATGACAGTGTGAGTTGTGGTCTAACTCTACATACCTTTACATGTGATAGCCAGGCAGATTTCTATTGACTTTTTATCTACTTCTTGACATATGCATTCCTAGTCTTAGAAATTGTTATTATATATGTACTGTTACTGTTAGCTCCATGCCACTGGCACTGGGTGGTGAGAAAAATATAATTGAATTAATTGAATTGAAGACCAGGCTAGCGCTATGTCGTGGTCATGACCTCAAAGTTGTCAACTATGAATAAACGCCCTGTGTGTAAACGTTCTTATACCACAATAGAGAAGCTCAGAGAAGCCACAGGCACACGATTAGTTACACGTGTTGCGGTTGCAATATTGACGGTTGATGCTGATGCGACATTTTGACGTGGTAAACTCATTTGTTATAATTAATGGGCTTCAAATCCCAACATATTCTGACATAAAAATGAAGTTAACAAATGCACAATAGCTACATATTTGGCGAAAACCCTATTTTGTCCTGTTTCTTCAGGTCTTACCAATGCCGCATGTTCATGTGGACACGCATCTCATTTACATAATAACAAATCTTACAAATTATATTGACAATAATTCTCACTAGAATACTATTTGAAGCCTTAAATTTACTCAATATATTTTTTTGAAATATACTCTTCTTAGACTGCTCTGTGTTTGGCATACTTAGAAATAAATACAAATATTGATTAAAGCATATTGTATTTGTAATACGCAACCAATGTAGTTATGCGAAAAAACACTAGAGTAAACTCACCTTGTGCGAAATCCAAAAGAGGGCGCATAAAACTTCTTCACAATATTTATCAATGCGACATAAAAAATAATCCCAGATATATTTACTTAAGTGAAATTCGTGGATCTTATATTGAGTTTAAATTATTTCTAACGTAACACACATGTTATGAGTACGATATTATCAAAGTACAGTTCGGGAATAGTCGTCAGTGAATATTTTATGCAGTTGTGCAGTGACAATCTCACCGCGTAAGGATACCAACTTGGCGCGAAAGTGTAAACTCGGAGGTGGGGACGCTTTGAAGCAGAGAGATCGTTTATGTGCAGAAAAAGATTGATTTAGCGTTCAAGAAGTGAAAATATTCATGTCCAACATGATTGGCCGTCGCCATACAGAGGAGAGAGAAGATCGGGCGAGTGGGAAACGCCAGAGAGTTGATAGACGCAATGCTAGCCCGAGGTAAGAAAACCAAAACAATACATAAGTTTGGACATTGTTGGCACCGTGCGTGTCAAAGACTCAAAAGCTCAAACGATGCTTCTTGTACAAGACATTCACGTGTTTCTTTAAATACATGCCTAGAATATATTTCGAGTCCAAGGAAACTGTTGCACAATTGCTTGTATGACTGACTTGAAGTATGTGTATGAGAAGAAATCTAATTGGAAGCTCTCAGAAATTCCATTCCATCTCGCGCCAAAAAAAAGAAGGTCGCCGCATATTGTTATCCGCATATTGTTATCTGCTAATTGCAATGAGTGTCTGCCCAAGTGCTCTGGTAATTACTTGAGTATGTACTATGTACTCGAGACAGCTGAGTTGGTCATACAATACTTGCTACTGTGCCCCTTATAATGAAGCATTAATTGGCTGTTGATTCTTGTAGCAAACTATATCATTTTAATTGCAAGTGATTACACAACTCTATATATACATATATAACTTCTTTTTTTTCAACTTTTCAGACGGTCACTTGCTTCAGATGCTGTTGGGCCATGGAGAAGCCCTTTGGGGGATAAGACCTTTCGTGCACCTAACAATAAATGTTCCAGCCCAAGGTCTTTAAGGTATATTTTATGAATGGTATAAGTCTTGCACAAATGGTATAGGCGTATAGATCTTACTTGATTATGCTGACCTTGAAACATAATATCAATTAATAAATTTCTTTCAAAATTAAATACAATGTATTCTGTGGTTTTGTAGGAGTGCAAAAAGGTTGGACATGAGGTACTCACGAGGAGAACGAAGGCACGAAAATCGAGACAGAGAAAACAGAGGAATGAGAACCAGTCGAGGGAATTCTAAGTTCTTTGAGGATAGACATGGGTCCAGGAATTCGGAAAGTCGCCAGCAGACGCCTCCAGAAATCAGCTGCGTCTCTGAATTTCCTAATCTGTCGAATGCTAGGTAATAGTTTGGATGTATGATTTCAAAAGTTTACAAGTTTAGCTCAGTATTGACTTGATGGCAAATGTTTCTGGACTTATAAGGACACATTGATGATATAAGGATTTAATTAAATTTTGTTTTGGTAAATATAATTCAATGTAGCAGCATCATTTGTATCAGTAACATTTCTGTTCTCCAGATTTCTATTGTAGGGATGTGCACTAGGGCTGTACACCTTTATCTTGATACGATATGAATCACGATACAGTAAAACCGATACGATACGTATCACTAAGCTGTATCAATAGGAGAATTAAAGAAAGCCTACAGTAAATGACAAATAGCAATGAAGAATCATCAAGAAATCTCTATGGAATAATTCCAGACTGTTTAATGTCATTGCAATTAAATCGGGCTGATATTTTTCTGAAAAAAAAACATTGGAACATCTGGGTAGCAGGTGTCCTATTTGCTCAAAAACGCTGATCTGCAAGCAGTTTAATTGCATCGTTATTATGAATAACGATTATTAATACCCGTATCATAATCCTTGTACTGGTGCAAACGGTATATCGAGAACCGGTGTACAGCTCTAATGTGCACTCTGATGACTTGTGTGTATATAAGCACGGCAATACTGCATTTGCAATATTCAAATGATGATAAATATCACCTCTTTATGTTTGTAAAGTTTGACTCACATTATCAGATCAAAGTTTCGTATTTTCCCTTTAAAGTTCTTTCAGTAAGTCATGAACTTTGACCTCATTCTCAGGTTTGTTCTCTGGTTGTGTTCTTCCTACTCGTCCGTCTTTCACTCTGTACTTGTCTGTTTCACAATGTTAGTCTTGCACTAGGCCAGTCTAAAAAATATTTCTGTTGCGGGTTACATGACACTTGAAGGTAGGGAATTTTTTTTTTGCCTCAGAAGAATATTTTACCAATATTCAACTAACCGGCCTTTGAATATTGGTAAAATATTCTTCTGAGGTTAAAAAAAATAATAAAATCCTACCTACCACAAGAATAGACCGGGAAACAATTTGAGGACTAAAAATTAATAAATAAAATTTTTAAAAAGCGAGGGAAAATTTTTTTCATACGCACTGAAATATTATATTCACGCGTAAACCACAACAGGAATATGTTGGCCCTATTCAGCAATCTATCAACTTTATAATACCTATGTACAGTGGTCGAAATTTCCTGACGCTTTTGTGCCGGAAAAATGTGCAAAAGCGCCGGGGTTTTTTCCAGTTCGGCACCACTTACAGCACCGTCAAGGGCTGACATTTCTTAATTGAGAACAGGTTGACACTGGTTTCTCACTAGCATTTCATCAATTTACATGGTATCAAGAGTATCCTTCCATGGATTCATCCAAAGGTGTGAAGTGTGAAGTGCAATTAGCAATCACAGAACCCAAAAAAGAACAAAAGGCACTTCTTTGCAGGGGTAATGGTTGTTTTTTCTAATTCATAACTTGTCAGTATTGTATTTATGTACCAAATTCAAAGGAAAATACCCTAAAAATACAACCTGACAAATTTTAAATGGACCTTTATCCGTTTACATAGATAGATAGATGTTTTTAACAGGTTGTTACATTGTCTTAGGTTCATCATGCAACTTGTTCAGGAAGCTCTATGTTGTGTACAAATGTAGTACACAGTTATATTAGACCTCCTTATGAGATGATCATTTAGTATAGGCCTACTATTCTTTAAACCCCTCCCCCCCCCCCCCCGCCCCCAAAGATATAGTCATTAAAAAACAGCACAATTGGCTTCACATCAACTTCAAGTGGCTCCGGAGGCAAAATCAGGAGCCACATTTGGCTCTGGAAGATAATCACAACATTTCGACCACTGATAATACCTATATACCTACCTACCTAATAGTTTCCAGGCTCCATCTGTCTATAGACTTCTACTCTTCACTTTCTAATTCAATGCACCCCTATGTTGTCAACAACCCCAAAAACATCACTTGACCTTGTTCTAAAAATAGCCTCAGTCACTGGTGACCCACTTAAAACTTCTCTGAAAGTCAGAGGGAACCAGAATTGCTTTATACAAACTTAGTGGATTACCAAAAGTTAATATACATGTACATATGAACCCCTGCTGTAATGCCACGAAACAGATTTTATAAAAAATTGTGAGTGCTTTCTCGAGGGAAGAACATGGCTTACTTTTAGATTTTAATTTGAAGAGGAATGAATTTTATCGACATGTAGAGGTCACAAAAGACCTATATATGAGGATCACATTTAAGTATCAACAATGACTTAGATTTGCATTGCTCAACACTCACATAATGACATTTTTATTTATTTTTCTTACAGTGTAAAATCTTGTCAGCCAAAACGCCAGGCTCTTCAGGAATCCAACTCGAGTAACACGAGGTCAGCGGAACCAGAAAAGACTGAAGAAAGAAGGGATGATCGTCCCAAACGCACTCGTCAATCTACGGAGTCTAGCGATTGCTCGTGGAGTGAACAAGTCATGGAGGATGAGGAGAGAACCGAGAGAGTCAAAACTGAACTCGAAAAGTAAGTATTCTGTCGTTAATCGTGTCTCTGATATACTGTCATTTATTGTGTCTCAGAGCTACTGGGTCTGAAGCTCAGTCAGCTTAAATATGAAGCAGATGTCATGATGAGATGATAAGGCTGAAGAGTCCACACCATGTTACATATTTACCCCTTTTATACATGTATTGTCTTTGTATGTCTCTCATTTAAAGAAAAAGGTCGGCCAGTACTAGCTCAAACTCGTTACCTAATTAGAAGAAAAGAAACTCAGTTACTGGTTTTAGAAACTTTTTTTTAAAATGGGACATTTTTGCTATCTTGGATAACAATAAACATCCCAGCTGCATGGCCACTGGCAGAATGTAATGAAACTTACATTTTAAGATATAAAAACTGGTTGTCAGTGGACAAATTAAAAGCAATGACCAATATTAGATATGAGTTTTTTTTTAAAATTGCATGTGATGTTTTCCTCATAATAACATATTCTTGCGTAAAACATAGTTCATAAAATTTTCCAACAGGTTTCAAATGCGACTAAGATCGGCTCACCAGGAGAATAGTAAAGGAAAAACTGATTCGTACGAATGTGACTTGGAGGTCTTGAAAAGGAGGCAGAAGCAAGTTGACTACGGCAAACGGACAGCTGAATACATGCACTACACTGAAGCTGTACCAAGGTATGGGTTATTTATGTAGATCTATCTCGGTGTAAACGTTTGTACTGTTAAGTCATCAGGAATGCCAGTTTCCTGGAAGTTAGGACTTTTTGGTGGCGAGCAAAATAGATAGATATGGAAAATGCAGCCCTCTAAGGCAAGTTCTTGCAGCTATCAAAAGATTTTTGGATTGGCCAACTTCTATATTAAAAAAAGTAATAAAGGCCTTAGAAAACACTAAATGTTCACTAGAATTCATAGATCATGTACAGTAAGGCCACACTCATTTGATCTTTAGCTTCTCTGATTTTCCCAGATCAATTTTTAATGGGTCAGTTGACTGAAATTTAAAAAATAAATGAAATTTCATATCAAATATCATTAAGACCTGTTCTTTCTGTCAGCAGATTTCTTATATTGGCTCTACAAGCTAAATATTATAGAAGTGTTGCCTAATCATCAATTCTCATTAAAAAATTCAATAAATAAACTTGCTAGGATTACTAATTTAGAGTGCTGCAAATTGTAACAAGATTTGGAATAGATCTGTTAAAATCCACAAAGATGGAAATCTGCTTGATATGTTCTTTAATTGTTATTTGTCCAAAAATGAAGCAAATTTAATGGAAAACTAAATATTACAGGAAAGAACGGTTAAAGGACCATCCATGGACGCCCAATAAATTCATGCAACACAGTCGCAGAAACTGGGACACTAGGATCAGGACTTGGCGAAAACTTCTGCACATTTGGGATCCTCCAAATAATAACAACAGGTAATTGGGCATGACGTTGAAATATTTCTGTTCTTTTTTAATGTGAAATACATGTAAATGTTGTGTAAATCTGCTGAGTTAGTGTGATATTAATAAAAGAGGCGGAAATTTCTTTGTGCTCTGCTGGGTGAGGTGTCATTGTCTTTATTAGCTTAGCCACATAACTGATTGAAATGACGTATATGTTTTTAAAAAATTTTTTTTACATATTAAATAAAATTCAGCTACAGTTAGTTTCATAAAATCCGGTCGACTCCAGCTGTCTGTAGCAACCTGTACCTGGCTGTGGTCTAAACATGCTAAAGCCAGCTTCTTCTGTCCACTTCTATAGCTAATAATCGGCTTACATCTATCACCAGTAAATATAAATCTTGGTAAATGTAAGAAATTACTCTAATATATCACAAATATGCACTTTTAGATCCGGTTTTGAGTAGCCAGCTATGACAGCTTTGTCTAGTTTCAATTTGACATCCGTTTATTAAATGAAACTCACTGTATTCTAAGACCAAGATTGCATTGTTTCTTCAAACTTGCCTGATAGGCTGGGGCTCTTGCAGTTCCACTTTTGTTACGTATCATTGCTTTTTTTGTGTGTGGCCTTTAATGCCTCTTAACATAAACATTGGCTGACATTGTGTTGTATTTTCTGACAGTGTTGACGATGGCGTCTCAGTATCATCAGAAGCCTCGACTGCGTTTGACGAACCCACTCCAGGGTCATCCCAAACCGACGAAAAAATGCTTGCGGAGTCACTGGGGCGAATTTCTGTCACTCCTCCACCCGGTCCAAAGTACTCTGGATTCGACGGGGCTCCTCTAAAACTGGAAAACGACGACGTGGAGTTTTTGGAGATCTAAGTCTTTATCTCTGCTCAGTCATGTACATAGATCATCACATTTATTGTTATTGAAGGATGTATATACAACTATATATAAACTCTGACATTTTGTTCATTGTTTGACGCAAGTCACATGCATGCACTTTCATTTTATCATTGCCACTGATTCACGGAAGGTCTCATTCATTTTACAGCAGTTTTAAATAGCCTCAGGTAGTCACAGATTCTTGTCAGTTTTAATTGGGGAACAGTTTTCATTGTTTCACACTTATTCGTATAGACTGTTCATAACAAAAATTATTTTTAATTTATTAAGAAATTGTTTTGATTCTGGGAAAGGGATATTTCAATTTCATTCCATATTTTACTTGTACATAGTATTTTAATAGTCCTTTTTAAAACTAAATTAAGAGTTTTTTATCGCATAATAATACTGATCAACCTTAAATCTTCAAGTGATTTAACCAGATGCAATGCACAGATCTCCCTTTTTTGCACAAATATTTTTTGGTCCTTGATTGACTGATTGTTAGACTTAACCATATGTAATGATTGGCTCAAACTCTTATGATCATCAATATTTCGTAAGTTATTGCATACATGATTCATGAATGATTTTTGTCTTGCCACTGTTCTAAGAAATTTAAGTATTGATGCGTTTGTCAAACTGTCAAACTATTGTTAATCCTAAATGATTGTGACGTCACTGTACCAGATTCTACAAAAAATGCTTAATAAGTTTGTTACTAATTAGATTGCGCTGTAAAGCTCGGAAGTAGGATTTCGAAGTTGGCTAAAGCTTCTAATTATCTGGTGCATAAATTTTCCTAAAATAAAGTTTTTGACATAAATTTTGGTGTTATCCTTGGCGTCCTCAGTGATCGAATGACTTGCTGGGAAATCTAATGTCTAATTCTCTGACTAGTCATCACATTTTGTGCTGCAGGCCCGTAGCCAGCCGCTTGCGTTGGGTGGATCTTTTTCGTAAAATTGTGGACTTGGACCAAGGACAATCTTGTTCACACCGTTGCAGTTATACAAAAGAACCTCCTAAAAACCGCGCTTACTACTTGACCTTGTCAAGATATCCATTTACTCCGGCCAGTTGTGGGTTACATTCCTAGCCAAGGAATCTCAATGTCTCAGTGCTACTAGGTCTGAAACTTAGCCCGCATATATGAACAGCTGCCAGATGTAATGATGAGACGATAAGGATTTGCATCCCCATGTTGGTTACATTGACCTCATGGGTGGGGTCTTATACTTGCTTCTGCATAGACCCGGAGTACAAGGCACCTCCAATTAACATCTCATGCTACCTTGATTAAGCCGGGATGTAGGTGCTCATGCAGTGCCTGGGCCCCGAGATCGAACCAATTCAGACCTGGCCAATAGAATTGGCTGATGCCTTAATTAGGCCACCCAGCTAATATCTAATGTCGTATTTAACTGAACAATTAAGGAAGGCTTTCATCTCAATTGCATGTCAAGCCATTCTGGCAATATTGCAACAATTTGCCAATCACTACAGGGTTTTTCTCCCAAATCAATGCACATGACAACCAATACTGTTAGAATGAAATTTATTTCCACACAATTTGCGATTTTCTACAATAATACTGATCTAAATCACAGCAACTATTTAAACATAATCATTTGTTTTGATTACAGCATAAATTATCATTTTGGCACAAAACTTCGTGTTTACAAATAGTGGAATGTCATGACCATAATTGCTTCGCTACACCGATCGGTTTTAATTTTTGAAAATGAAATAATCACAGTGCATTGCTATTTTAATTATTGAACTGTTACATATGGAAGACTTATAGATCCTCTGTTTGAATAAGTCTATTGGTTTAAGTCAAAGAAAGAAATAAGATTTTTAATTAGGGCCTATGTTATTCTTTAAAACATATTTACTAGTTTAAACACATCTGAAGTCAGCAAAAATCTCTAGAGAAAATTTTAAATAGCTTTAACGTATAAGAAGTACAATATGAAGATTTTTGTACTTATATCTAAGTAGTGTATTAAGTGCAAAATGTCATTAACACATCTAAAAGTTAAACTTTAGATTTCATCATCTGTTGTCATGGATACACAAACATCATATTCAGAAATTCAATTAAGAAATCATCTTTTTATATTGGTACCTCGTTTTCACAAGTAACTGCTTAAGCCCAGTTCCGACCTTCACGATCTTGACGACGATCTATCCCGATTAACCAACTCGTGATGCATCGTTAGAGGTAGGCATTATGATTGGCAAACAATGCAATTAATTATCAATTTAAGGCCAGATTGGCAAGAATGACTATGATATTAAAATTGTCATCAGTCGTCGCCAAAATCGTGAAGGTGTGAAATGGGCTTTGATATGACAGGCAAATGAGGCAATATTAATTGCCTCACATTGATGCACAAAATTTAATGACAGCATTTAGTGCTTATGTTCGCTTCTTGCCCCCCAAACAATCCTGGCTTAAGTTTTCTGTTAAAAACATCATTGGCAAAGCACATTCATTGTGATCATTCACATCAATTTGTGTAAAAAATACTTGGATAAGAGACGGTGAATGCACAGCATTTGATGGACGCGTAAATCACGTCAAAGTTTAAATAATAGGAACACATTTTTCTACACTACGGTCGCCAACAGCCTTAGATAAGTTTTTGTTCAATTTAAAGATAGTATCATTTATAATGTATTCGTCATGAGACAATTTTGAGATCAGTACTATCAAACTTTCCAATGCTGATACACTAAAAATGCATTGTCAATCTTGAAAACAAATTAAAATATCATCAACACCAATAAGATAACTTTAAAATACACATTAACAGAAAAATAAACATAAAAATCACAATTAAACCAAACACAGATTAATATTACAGTAATCCTTGCATAAGTCAAATTTGCCTGAGTTGAATCTTTACACATAAGTGGGAACTTTGCCAGGCTTGAATGAAATCAGGTGGTCCAATTTTTTCTCCTTAGCTTTGTTGTATATAATTTCGTGTTCCTTTGAGTGGTGTACAACTAAAAGGTTATCCTTTTATGTGCACTCCTGTGGGTTTATTTATTCCAGATTGTCATTTAGTTATTTTGATTTTATTTTTTGACTGGTTTTGCATTTTGCGTTAACCACAAAAAAAAAAAAATTCATTTCAATAATAAATAAAAAAAGTTTAACTTTGAATTTGAATTATGCAAAGAGTACTGCAGTGGACAATTATTATAAGTCTCTCTCTTTGAGCAGTTTAAAGCATGGACTTATGTATTTACAATTTTGCACCATGTCATGTAATTACAACTAACTTTTAACTGACGCTAGGTCTAGCTTTCCTAAATAATTTGCATGGTACGAGCCAAAATACAGTGTGCCCTTCACGTCCTCAACCTCACTTATGGCTGCTATTTTTTCCCCTGAAAATCGAAGATTACATTCAGTCAGTGCATGTTATTTTAAAAATTTATGGACTTTGGTTAACTCTTATCAGTTTTATTGGTAAACAAGCACTAAAGACTTCATATCAAAAGTCATGTACCATTGTCATTCAATATCATGAGACACCCAACAGCTGGAATCATCGCATTGTCACGACTGATTTTGGAAAAAGTGTGATTTTCATTTTTCACGGCAAGAACGATGTTTATTTTATTTTTCCCCGCAAAACTTACAAATGTTAGAACTCAAAAAAATTGTCTAAATAATGTATTTCAATTTAATGGCTGCCAAATATGGGCATGAATTTGGGTCCACTATACTGCACTAAACCCCAGATTTTAATGAAGTTGCCGCTCTTGTGTAAAGAGCAAGTTGACTTGGCCCCATTCAAAGGCCTGATGCTCTGACTTTACATAATTTAAAGCTCTGATTCTTTAGTCACATGAAGCTGACAATATTTCCTACATTTTTCATCATAGAACAACGTGGGTTGTTAAATCATATTAAGATGTTTTAACACATTTTCGGACACGAATACCAGTACGGCATTCATGCTGCCAGCTTTACGGAGACACTTGTAACCTGAATGGGAGACTTTCAGGTCAACAGGGGGAGCTGTATGCTCCTCACAACCATTGTGACATCACCAATGCACTCAATGATCTGATTGTATGATTCCATCATCAAACAAAGGTTATAGGACCGGCATGGAGTAAGATTCTAGGCAAGAATTCTTACTGCTCCACCTTTGTTTCTA
Organism: Alitta virens; assembly: GCA_932294295.1. Taxonomy (NCBI): domain Eukaryota; kingdom Metazoa; phylum Annelida; class Polychaeta; order Phyllodocida; family Nereididae; genus Alitta; species Alitta virens. Next base: position 22,050,078 of record OW028580.1, on the reverse strand, counting down.
CTGCGCTTTTGACAGGCCAGCCCCCAGTGGCTCCCGGGTCTCTTCCCACTGCAGGGCACCTGTGATATTACTATAGTTTGTCTCAACACCCTCAACACCCTCAACAATATACATAATTATACAAACCTGCAGGGTCGTGAAGACTGCGGACTATTTTTCCTTCCGAATTCAACTCAACAGCCATCCCATACGGCCTGCTTCCTAACTTCACCAATGACTCCTGATCTAAAATCTGAAAACCAACCAAAAGTAATTATGTTCAATTACATTCTCCACAGCAATGTGCTTGTTCAATCAGATCTCTTAACTCACACCATGTGACTGTCCCAATATTTTTCTTCACTCATACCATGTGACTGTCGAATATTTTGTTATGTTGGACAGAAAATATTTTCTTCATCCAATGAAAACTCTAAAATTGACCCCTTGCAATTCACTCTTTGTATAATATTTATAAATTCAGGAGACTCGTATGACATTTACAACTTAAAAACTATTTTGTCAGGAGATTCATATTACACAACTTTATTTTCAGAGTTACAGATATTATGAGATATAAATCAAGACAAATCCTCATTACCTTTGTCAGGAATTTCCTAATATAAGGCCTCGTAGCTAGAACATCAAAACCCGAGAATCCCGTTGGAGGTCGGACTGCTGCCATCCCCAACCAGTAACCCCCAGAACTACTGGGTCGGATGTTGTCAGGTAGACCTGGTAAATTGGACGCAAACACTTCTAATTGGCCACTTTTTGGTCCCTTTAGGTAATACCTGAAATGCGATAAATTTTACAGTCAATAAACAAAATATTTAATGGCACATTGTACAAAAAAAATGTGTGCCGTGGCCTAGTGGTTAAGGCATTGGACTCGTAAACGCAAGGTCGTGGTTCATGGAGGAACTGAGCAGATCCTCCTTGAACCTCTGCTCCACTCCACCTAGGGGTGAATGGGTACTTGGCTATAGGTAGTGATGGTAACTGGAGAGTGCATTGACCCTAAGTGCGCCTTAACAGCTGTAGGGTTGGGCATATACTCCCCAAGCAGTTGAGAAAGATTCATGCTTGAACAGGCCTACCAAGGATGTAACTTGTGATGTCGGTTGAGTTCTATTTACATCGATATGGCAGACAGAAAACCCATTAACATTTACAATACTGGTTTACAAGAGATGGTAACATCATAAACTATACCCTATTATAAGAAAGCCCTATTATGTCGCAGAAATTACTGCACAAATGTAGATATATTAGTCGATTGAAAAAAATACTTTGTCTCTGTAATTCTCTAACACAGAAAACTTATTTTTGTCAGAATACCCTCGATTATGCAGGCAGGTGACGTTATTGAGAATGATTTTAGCAACATTCCAGAAAATTTTCACTTGAGCTCAGTGCATTTCACCTCACCATTCACCTCAAATTGATCAATCAGAAATGAACCTCAAATTTATCAATCAGAAATGAAAAATTCATCTGTAGGATAACAGAGCTACAATTAAGGCTTGAAATGACACAGACAATATAGCTGTCACTGAATTATTATTATAACCTAAAAAATCCCTTCTGCATTAACCAATGTTTCAGCTAGGCCATGCCCGACGCCCCTTATGCCATGCCCGATTTTGTGAGCGCCATGCCCGATTTTGTGAGTGCCTTGCCCGATTTTGTGAGCACCATGCCCTAAGTTAAGTGAAAACTTTTTTGCTTTTTAAATAGCTGAGCGCCTTATGTAAGTCTATTTAGGTGCCGTAATATCTTTGTGCGCCATGCCCACTTCAAATCCTAGCTGGAACACTGTTAACTATGATCAAGGCTTAAAATTACCCAGATGGGATAGCAGTGATAACCATCAATAGGGCTGGCCAGTTCTTGTCTGACCTTGTACCGGAGAATACTAATACAATACATGACGTCACCAATACACAATACTAGATGACGTCATCAATAATTGAGCTGTGGTGATTGTACTGTACTGATATTTCCGGGTACAAGGTCATTTGAGAACTGACCAGCCCCACATCAGATCTGCAGATAAAAGCCACTCTCACCTCATGACTCTACACATTGTGGTCTCCACAAAAAGGAGGGAGTCTTCATTCTTAGTGAGCTGAATTCCATTAGGGAAGTAAAGACCCTTAACCAAAACTTTTGTGGTGTTTGTCTCACGGTTGTATTTCAGGATCCTGAGAAAAATGAAAAAAATAACACGTCAGGCATTGTCGATAATATATCCAGCATTCATCACTGATCATCAGTTCACAAAAAAGTGAATTTTTGTCTAAATCCATATCAGTTAGAGAGCTCCATTGGATATTACCGTGAGGTTTATTACCGTAAGCACCTGCTAATGAGCGAGTCTGTTGAATTTTGCTGGCAACTTTGTTTTTTTATGAAAAGTTAGTTTAATGCAAACATTCAACAGGTGGCAGCACCTGCCGGTCACTGTACGCCATCTAGCGTTAAAAGATCACGGTATTACAATGGACCACTCTTAACAGTTACACGTTGCATTAAATATTTAACAATGATGGTCTTTATCACAATGTAGTAATTACGGCAATTTATTATAAGGATATATTATTCTGCAACTAAGGTGCTAAAATGAAAATGACGAAGTGATTTATTTTAGCCAAAAAAAAAAAGTGCTTTATTATTTGAATAAAATCTATCAGTATCATCACAGCTTTCAATATAAGTCAGTCTCAAGTAAAACATCTATATAAGCAAATTTCTGAATTTAACCATTTCAACGTTTCAACAATTTAACCATTTCAACGTTTTAACAATTTATTATACAATCAAAATACAAATTATTAAGTAATTAAACCTACCTCCCATAAGGACGATTTTCGTAAACTAAAAGCCTGTTATGTCGACGGTCCCATTTCCAGCTCGAATCGGTCAGAAAAACATCTCCACCGGATGAAATATCCAAGTCATTGAGGAGCTTACTAGCTTTACCGTCAACCTCCATACTGCTTGGGAAAAGTTGATCATAATGCCCTGAAGATCAACAAAAATGCAAAGTCAGGATACAGGTAGAATTTTGGTAGTGAAATACCTCAAAGAACTTCCATGACATTTTTTCAAACTTTAATGATTGTTTTAAAGCTATGCCACTGGTATATACTGAACCATTATTAAGTAATGCCCCAAATCAATTTGCCAAAAATCTACTTTTCACTAAAATGACACTATCACTATTGAAGTTATGAAAGATGTTAAAGTGTGCATTTTAGAGCACAAATATTTAAGAAGATATAAATTTTCCGATTCATATTATGAATCATAAATCAAGAAGAAAACAATGTGGATTTGATCCTGATTCTTAGTAATATATTTACCAAGCTTTAGTAAGCAATTTATTGACTCTGAGAAGAAGTACAAATTCTCAATAGGAGAAGCTTATGCTTCAGTTCCTAATCAAGTCACTCACCCGTCTGAACATCAACGCTATAGAGTCCCAAGTAGGTGTCGATGACAAGAAGCTTTCCCTGTTTATCGAACCTCATTCCTAAAGGTCTTCCGCAAGTAGGTTCATCATCAAACGACCCTAAAACGGAGTAAAATATAAACAAATAGGCTCAAGTCTAATATAAACCCGTGACGTCATATGCTTGGATTCAACTGATGACGTCACAAACAAATTACTACTTTTTCTTTAATTTTTTTATTTATATTTTCTTAAGGGCTGTCGCCCCCAAACCCCCACTAAACTACACAAATGTTACATTAATTGCCCCAGAAATAAAAAAATATATGGTCAAAATCACAATATATTTTTTAATAATAAACCGAATCACTACAATGTAACTACACCATTGGCACTATTTAACTTAATATTAGACTTGACCAAATAAATAGATACAACAGCTAAACTAGATAACTACATAGAAAGCAACTATAATTTGAATCATAAGATGCCTTTACCACAAGGAGGGCGCCCGAATGCCGCCACGACGCTGATTGTCCCATCTCCCGATATGCGCAGAACTTTGCCGTCACCAGTCCCTGTGTATATATTCCCTGCAATCAAACACGTATATGACTGATTACAACTCAGAGAAATATCACTCATATTGCTTTCCTAAAATGAAATCTCTAAAAAGTCAACCCATACAAAAAAAACTTGAGTTATTTGTTCTATCGTTACATGTTGCAATTCTTAGGTATCAATAATTCCATGGCAGTTCAAAGTTCGGAGCTGCACAAACCAAATAAATTAACAATACCTGCTGCAGCGACTATTCTTATGCCACTATTAAACCGGCCACATTATAACTTATTGAACAGCTGAATTTAATACTAACCATCTCTATAGACGATAGACTCAGGGCCAATAAGCTGATTCTCAAATAGTCGTTGAGATCTTCTAAGAATCGTATTTGGAGCCAAGCTGCCTTCCCATAGCGGTGGCTTGTCCAGTCTGTAAAATACATGAATAACAATTAAAATAAAATTACTTTTTTTAATTATCTTTAGATCTTTACTTAACTTGAAACTCATTTGGTTGGGATGAAAGTATATTGGGCCAAAAACTATTACTAGCAAATCACAACTCCAGAAATATATCCCCATAAAAAAGTTTATTCATTCCATACATGACATCTACTTTTTCTTAATAGTCTGGAGTGAAAATTTCCACCCAAAAAGGTTGACCAGTATTTTCTTAATATCTTAATGTAGGAAAAAGAGGGGGATGGGGGATCTGTCAAAACAGATATCGCAGGTGGGGTGGCCTGAAAATGTTTCTGGTCCACCTCCCCCCCCCCCCCTTTTTTAAATGGAACAGCCCTTATGGAGTGGACTATAATGGACAGAATTCGAAACTTTGGTCCATGATTTACTGATCTCAGTCAGTGGTGCTGTGGTCTTCAAGAAAATTCTATACAGTTGCAGTTCATGTACACTTACTCAAAATATTCAGGATCACACTCAGTTGTAGTAACGCAGTCTAGGAAGACCAGAAGCAGACAGGGAACTACGATGAGCGACGTCGCAACTTTAAGGAAGACCCAGAACCTAGAAAGCCACGATGAACTGTCAACGAACGGATGGCCCCAAATTACCGATATATTTGCAGCAGGGAAAAGTGCAGCACAACGAAGAACAAAAACACCCAAAACAAAAGAAAGAACACAAAAATAATAACACACAAAACTAAAACAAAAGACACAAGAAATACTAATACTACACCACAATACAAAGTATGTGTGATCAATTTTAAATAAATGCTGATATAATTAAAAACATAAGGTGAACATCAAACTACATGTAATGTAATATGAATTATAAAAATAATGGGACATTTTGAGCTTAGGATAGGTTAAAAGCCTCAAAGCTCAACTCCAATACCAACTCATTAAACAATAAATAATTGTGCATTTCTATATCTAGTCTACATCACTATTCACTATCTAAGAAATGTGCAGGGCAATAGTTCAACATATAATAATATCAAGTGCAACAAACATTAAAAAACAAAAATCGGGGGGTTATAAATTCATACCATTGTCATATTGGACACAGAATTACAATAAATCTGAACATTCCAGAAAGTGACCCAGATTTCTACATACTAGTGTCAAACCGACAGAACAAATAAACGATAACATGCATAGTTACAAAAGCAAAGAATTATGAACTTAAAGCTGGCTGGCAAGGCTCATACTAGTTTGAATTTCTGTGGAAATATATAATGTAGAGACAGTGTACCTAATTAGGTGATGGTCCTAATTATGTGATTACCCTCATCCCCAAATAAACAACTGCCTGGCCAAGGAAATAAATAAAACAAATGTGATCTAAATTGATGTATATTGATGCAATGACAGTGAAACTTTAAATTTAAGCAATTGTGGATAAAGGTAGCAAGTTTTCACGGAATTAGGTCCTCACGGAATTAGGTACACTAACTCTATACTAAATATGTAAAATGAAATATACAATATCTAGAAATCAATCTAGTTTTCTTCTAAACCAACGATATCAAATGCAATTGGAACATTTCCTATACAGCTTTAGCAACAATTTAGATGGTAAAATTACAAGAATCATAAAATTTATGTTAAATTCATCATTGTCATATCAGATTTTTCCGTATAAAATACCCAAATATCTTGCCAGGTTGGCCCAATGTTAGCCTAGTGTCAACCAGATGTACATAGGTAAAATTGGCCCGATATTGAGCCGATATGACGAATTATCTGGGCAGTAACGGCAATGACAAGTTGCATACATACAAAGAAGCAAACCGAGCAATTTTAATTTCAAGTAATTAATATGATTCCCACCCAGCGTCAGGGTCCTTGTCGGGGTCATCCCGGGTCACAACTTTCGCTTTTGGAGGTTTCTCTTTCACATTCCGTCTTCGCACTTTCTCAGTCATGATTCAAGTCGTCCAGATATCACAGAATATCTGTATCAAATAACAAATAGTTTATGTTCAACAGATAATGTCAAACTGGCGAGTTCTAGTACAACAAGATCAGCTAACTGGGACACGCCTTTATATATGATGTTAAAATTACACCAACCAGGAAGTTTAAAATTGTCCAAACATTAGTCATATTAGCTGAATATATGCACAGGGACACAACAGCTTCAGAGACAGACACAGAAAGTCAGACAGACGGACAATCTATTTTTCTGACAGACAGATGTGCGCAAAGACAGACAGCTCTCTCGGGACAAATTAAGTTGAGTTCAAAGTGTCTACTGTCAATTACACTAAACTAGAGTAGTAATACTATCTTTTGACATGCACAATGCAACGCCAATCAATGCCATTTGCATTGGCATTGTGATTGACATAATGACAGGCTGCATCAGTGCATGATCTAGCTGAACTTCCCTGAAGCATGAAGCATTGCACGACTGTTTGCAGTCAGCTCATATATTCCCAAAATACGTGCATGCAATCACATGTAATCACTGAATGCAAGTGGCCATACTTACTCAAATGCATCAGATATATTCACAAAAGGCTTGCAAAATCATCCACCGACAACCGGCAACCCCAACATCAAGGGTGATCAGATCAGCTTCAGATTTTCTCACAAGGGGGCGTGGTCCCCCTACTTGAGCGCCCTCTCGTGGATATGTGTTTAATGAATCACCACTGCCGCCTAGTGAGCGCTTTTATAACTAACAATATTATGAACTAAATTGCCACAAATCAGTCTTATAAAATGTTATTCTCACAATGTCATTTAAAGAATTACATATATGTTGTTCTGGTTTTAAATATAAAAAAATCCAGGCTTAATCGATTAATACAAATGTCATGTAACATGCTAGACTGGCAAGTATATATATTTCATAGTATAGTACAGCTTGAAAACAAATTCTGTCGTGTGAAGAATTCACGAAAGTTTCTTTCTTCTGATTCTGGGTCATTGTGTTCTTCCGGTGGGAATTTGGCAACAAGTCCATTTCTGAAATGTTAATTAATAAAATAATTAATTAATAATGCATACATGTATAAATGATTTAAAACAGTGGTATATTAGTAGAGCACAGTTGTCAATTAACCAGACTTTCTACCCCTCTTTATGCGGCTTTTAGATAACCTGGTCAGTTTTAGAAAACATTTAAAAACTCTTTTTTTACTTTATTATAAGTGATTTCTTCAATTCTAAATATTCATAATATTTATTTAGGGCTGTTCCATTTAAAAGTGTCAGGTGGGGCGGACAGGAAACTTTTTAAAACAGTGGGGTTCTCCAAAGAGAAAAAGAGGCGGAGGGTGGGTGGATGACCAGTATTTTCTTAATTTCTTAATTTAAAAAAAAGAGGGAGTAGCGGGGGTCCAAAAAGATAGAAATAAAATAAAATCAGGGGTGTCTGAAAATTTTTCTGTCCACCCCCACCGCTTTAGCCTTTAGACCACTGGCGGATCCAGCCTTAATTTCTATAGCGGTGCATGACATAGTGACCTAGACCGATCCATCAGTCCCTACATGCAATAGTGACCCAGAGACACCTTAATAGTCATGCTCCCCCCCGCCCAGAGGCCGGGCTGGATCCTCGAGTGCTTTAGACTACATTTTATATTTAATATAGTTAACTGCTACGAAATGTTATACATACGCACTAAAATATTATTAACTAAGCAACCCCTGAATAACTTCATTTAATTAAGGAAAGCAGTTATTTTCTGCCCTTTGAACTGGTAAGCACTTGAAAGTTCAGCTCAGCTCTCAAGTGCAGGAAAATACATGTATACATTTATTTTGTAATGTTGAATGTCACACGTTACTTTGATAAAAATTTCTTGACTTTTTTGACTCAGATATATACAATATGATTACTTGAAATTCTTCTTTGGCCTCATGACATTCTTCTTCAAACTAAGTTCGTTTTGCATGTCAATGCACGCCATCGCAAACATGCGGAATTCTTTGTAATCAAGCTCCTGCAAAAAATAATGAAAAAAGTACAGTATAGCAGACCAAAATTTATGACCTTATGTAGTGAGCCTTTCTGTCATGCCTATGACGTCATATCCCTGAATTCAATGAATGACGTCACAAAAAAATGACCGCTCTCTTCATTTTCAAGACAAAACATTGTTAATTTTTTTCTTTATTGGGGGCTGCCGCCCTCAAAACCCTGCTGTGGTACGCAAGTATCATTCCTCTTCTGCGATAGAACAAATTTCGGCAAAAAATTGTGATATTTTTAAATATTTAATGGACGCCAAATATGGGCATATATTTGGGTCCGCTATACTGCACTATACCCAAAATAATTTAATATATACCCCACTCAAAATTGGACAATGGAAATATGCATTCACTCTATCAAATACAGTGCATAATATTATAATCTTAGAAATCCTTTTCGCATTATTTGGTTACATGTTCCATGGCGACAAGAGTAGGAGTGGAAACCTTGCACGTTCAAAGGTCCAGTCAGTGTCTCAGATGAGGTTTAAAAGATCTGTGAAATTTCACGTTAACTTGTTTATCACCTCTTTTATTACCACAAATCACCCCCTAAATGACCGTCACATACCTCACTGTGGCACTGAGAGGGTAATTATACACCCTTGTTGCAGTGACCTTGTTTTGAAAATCCTCGAAGTTTAATATATTCCTTAAAAGTTATGATAAATTCTTAATTCAGAGATAATACAAGGTTTTAATAATTTGAAATCTTGGTCATTAAAATTCGGAAATATTGTAAATTATATAGAATGTAAAAAGAAAAATAACCAAAAAGTACTGTGATGAAAACAGTATACATACAAATTAAATCTTTTTTTTTTTCATTTCTAAAGTGATATAAATTTGAGTGTGGTAAACATAAACAAACTGCTTAATATATCATGGAAATGTAAGAATGATAAGCCCTTTCCTTTGCAATAATATTATTATCTACATACAAGTAAACATAGGTGCATACATTGTACATGCATAAAGTCAGGAGTTTTTTTTAACCAGGGATGACATGTCTACTAGCCATCATTTTTAAACTATTTGCTGTAATTGATTGTTGATTTATGTGACATTTACACTTATTCATACATAAAAAGATGAAAAAAATCCCGTGAGTTCTGCTGTCATTACCACTGATAGGAGGCTGTCAGTTTTCCTTAAAAATATATTTCGCACCAATTCGCACTTATGAGTTATATGTTGTTTGGATTGTTGATGTTTTATCTTTTTAACTATCCAAAGGACAGCTTCGCCAGAGTCGTCCAATAGAAGTTATGAGAATGTAACCAAAAATGGTTTTTGCTCATTTAAAATGCGACTTTTTAGATAAATAAGTGTGTATTTTGGCTCAGAATAATCATATTTTCACGGGAAAAACACCAAAATAATCCTCTAGTGGAGAGGCATTTATTTCTAAAATTTAATGTCTGAAAGGTGTTGTTTATATTTTGATGCACGGCATTAAAAGGGGGTTTTCTAGCAGGAATCAAAGAGAGGCCAGGGAACCCCTTTCCCTCTCCGAGACACTGATTCGATAAAGGACATGCCGCCAACTATAAAACCGCCAATAAAAGTGGGGGTAAAAACCGCCAAATTTGAAGAAACATAGGAAATCCAATGCTATTCTAGGGGAGTTAATGACCAGAAAGCCATAAAATTATCGAATTATGTGTGACGAAAAGAGTTTCCACTCCTTCTACTCTCGTCTCCATGCATGACCCAAGAAATAGTTCAAATGTTTGTAACATGAGCACATTTTAATATGTAATATTATCATCAAAAAGCTCTGATATTACAAAATTGGGCTTAGGCTAGCAAGCAATCTATATAAATATTTCTATAAATATATTGTATTTTATTTTTTACTAATTTATCTATGTACAATGTGGATATTGGACACCCATTTAACTACTACTACAATATCTCTGACTGCCAGCATTGGGTGATGTGGCATATTACCTAGGTGTAACCAGGGGAGTGTGCCATGTCAGCACGTCGGGCTGACGTCAATTTAATAAGGACAATGTTGGGGTCAAGTTGTGCCAATATGCCATGTTACAGCGAAATGTGACTTGTTATGGAAATTTAACATGTCATCTTCTGGGAAATTTGACAATTTGTTATCTAGTAGATCTAGGAAATTTGACATGTTATTTGGGAAATGTGACATATTAGCTGGGAAATGTGATATGGCATCTGGGAAATGTGGTATTTTGTCTATGAAATGTGATACGTAATCTGTGAAATTCACGTTATTTGGGAAAATGTGGTATGTTTAAATATGTTATCTGTGAAATGTGATGTGATATTATCTATGAAATGTGACGTTATGTGAAATATGCCATGCTAAATATTTTCTGGGAAATGTGACATGTTGTCTGGGATATGTGACAAGTTACCTGTGAAATGTGACATGTTATCCGAACATGTGACAAGTTATCCAGAAATTTGACAGGGTTATTAAATGTGACATGTTATCTAGGAAGTGTGGCATTTGAAGGCATGTTTACACCAAGGATGTTGGTATTATCTTTAGTTGCACTATCTTTAATTCTGGCAATAACCTCATATTATATAGGAAATTTTAGCACTACAATTGCAGATAATATTTACCTGGGAAAAATTGCAGTATAGCGGACCCAATTATGACCATATTTAGCGAGCCTCATTGCCAGGCCTATGATGTAGAAATGCTTGAATTCAATGCACAAACAAATGACAGCAGTGACCATTTTGAAGGCAAGAGCGTTTATTTTTTCCTTATCGGGGGCTGCTGCCCCAAACCCTGAACACAAATATATATTTATATCTAGTATTCTTACTGTAAGCCAGAACTAAATTTGGTAAAAAAAATAGTGATTGTGTTCATATTTCATAGACGCCAAATATGGGCATAAATTTGGGTCCACTATACTGGGCTAAACCCTTTACCTGGTCTCCTGAAACGTCATATTCATTGAATATCTTCTTGATGGCCGTGCTTTTAAAATTGAAAAGAAATCCAAACATGGCAAACTCTTCTCCAGATATGGCGTTCGATCCGTCCTCATCTAACAAGTCAAAAACGGTTCGGGAATGACGGTAGATGAACTGCTTTTCTTCATTGTCCTGCAAACAGTTCAACGTCATGCATAACAATTATATTACGAACAACACAGTATTGTAATACAGTATTGCTGATTTGCTCATCACTTAGAATAGTATATACCCTCATCACAAAGTTGCAAATATTGTCATCAATGTCTCGGTGTCTCAATGCTACTTGGAGTCCATATTTTATTACACATTTACCCAATGTGTGGGGTCTTACACTTGCGTCACGGTCAGCATAGACACCCGACACTAAGAAAACTTTACCTTAATTTGCATCCGTGCCTTGACCACTTCCACACAATGTCCAATAATTTCATTTTTTTTTTTGTATAATGACTTGTACTAAACTATGAAAGTGGTCAAGGCACGGAATCAAAAAAACCATTAATTTAATGGCCGTTGAGCAATCAGACATGGCGATACATCAGAAGACGATGCAACCATTTCTTTTTAAACCAGCTGGATGAGGTTCATGGGCCGGCAATCGAACCAAGACCTTCAGCAGAACTGGCTGACGCAGAAATGGCAGAAGCCTTGACCATTAGGCCACCCAGCTGCTATCGATAAATTTACATCAATCAGTTCGATTAATTGGTGTTAACCTTTTGCCTTTGGTATCTCAGTTCATACCTTTGTTGCAACCATAATTCCAAAGATCAGGTAAAATTCATCGATCTCGATCTCTCCAGAACCATCGACATCAAGCATGTCGAAAACGGTGTAGATTTTGTCGTTCGTTAAATCTGTCACTCCTCTCATGAATTCTGCAAACTGAATGTCTGAAAATGTGAAAACTTAAATTCAATCTCTATATCATGAAAATGTTGTACCGGTATAAAGCAGAATATTCAGCGTCCATAGCCCTAGGCTCAGTACCTTTATCCATGGAAATGCATTATTTAAGAACCTGAATGATTTACATCCTCACTGGCGTTTGAACAAAAATAAATGAGCATGTCTGCCCGAATAAACTTGTGCCTGCCCAATGGCAACTTTCATTTATTCATCTTACAAGCAAATGGTAAATTATTTATATCCAAATTTTAAAACAACACCCTCGCAATTGTTAAAAGATATTACGCATTGCTTGACATTGTGGATTTGTGTAGACCTATGTACAACTGATGAGGTATCATATGAAAGCTCAAAAGGGATCAATACTATCATGTGACCAATTATTCTGTGATATTTATGTCCACATAAATCTCACGAGATCGTGCAAATTGGCGTCACATCATCTTCTGTCAGTACTGGTTACACTTAATGCACAGTGCTTTGGCAGACTAACAGCTTTGTACAAGGATATTTCAATTATTTTTGTGTTAGTGCACATGTACGAATTTTATCAGTATGCTTCACCATTAAATTGATATGCCATACTGCCCATACTGGCCATAGCAGACGAATTTTATCAGTCTGCAAATTTACCATTCAGAGAGCCACAGTCGTGAATGTCCAGCATGTTGAAGAGTTCTATCAGAAGTCTAACACTCTTGGCATCCAATAGACTGTAATGTCTGTCCAAATGGAAGAAATAATTGATTAAATTCGACCTGACGATCATTTTCCTGGCTTTTCTATTTCAGAATCGTTGGCGCATGACGTGACGTCACTCATATCCCACAGATGGCGCTGTCTGAGTCTGACCAAGACGCCACCTATATCAGCTGATTGATTGGACGGGATGGGAAAGGGGGGCGGGGGTAATTTTTAGATTACCCTATTTTGTTGGATGATGCATTATAGTTACTAACTTGATAAAGGGAAATTTCTAAATACATGGACAAATCTGAAAAAAATTTTGCACCCCGTCTTTTTCCTAACCCATGACCAACCTGTTCAATCTATGGTTTGCCTGATGTTTGCCCATTAAGGATTGATCTTGCATGACCAAAGCCACACAAGAAACAATAGTGCCAGAGCATTTTTTTAATGCTCTGTACACATACAAATATACAAAGATGCCACGTTTTGCACCCTGTAACTCCACCAGATGGCCAAATCCAAAAGGGCTGCCGAAAAGCTCTACTAGACATCATTTCAAGTTGTATATTGGACACCAGGGGGCTATATCCAACATGGCTTTGTTATTTAGCTATTTTCCTTTCGCATATTAAGTCCATTTGCCACTTAGAACTATGTATTCTATTGAGAACAATGAAAATTCTGCAATATAAGTCTTTTGGTGAATTTTCGTCAATATTGATAAACAATTCCAGCTTAGTTGTCTAAATGATGACCTTGGGTAGTGTTTACCAAAGGCAAATTATAGTCGCTATTGCCTGAAATTGAGTCTTTTCCTATATATTTTATTTAGCTTGACATTGAGGGACTTTAGGTGGCTAAACATATGTTTTCAAGGTCAAGGAAGTGAATTGAGGTACAGTAGTTTTCAAATTCATATTATAGTCTGAATAGGAGAAACTATTATATTGGATTGCAAAAATGGCTTTCTGTTGAGCTCTGTTGACTATTGGCGGGTTTCGTCAATGTTTTTCATTTGAATCCATGCCTACAACAATATTTTGAGGGTTTTATATTAACACAAGACATTTTCATAGGTAAATAATGTTCACCTTTTATGTAAATGACCAATGTCTTATTTTTAGGAAGCAGTATGCCAAGCCAAGAAGCAACTCCTGTTTCATTTTGTCTTACTACCTCATTGCAACCCTCTACCCAAATAAAAAAATATCATTTTATTATCAAATGAATTAATGCTGCATTTAATGTCATACTAAGAATCCTCTCTATTGCAGCCACAACAGACCAGTGCATATTCATGGTTGATGTTAGAAATTTCAAATGTAAATGGCAAAAAAAGAATAAAAATCTGATTTTTGGATACTGCTGCATGGATGTTGTCAATGTACCTCATTAAAATGCCCATTTAGAATATTAAGTAATACTTATATCCTGAATAGGAAGTAGGTAACTAACATTTTTATTGGTTATATCCTGAAAATGTTACGAAAATGCTAGTGGCTAAATGTTTAGTTATCTCCTGGCTATGAGGGACATAACTAACTTATACTCCATATATGGTATACATGTTTACTAATTTTGTTTGATTGTTTGAGTTGTTTTACTGCGCCTTATTATGCAAGAGAATTTCAGTTTGCGCATAGAAGGGAGATGACTAACATTTTTACTGGTTTTATCTCTCCCAGAACAATGGAAAATGTATCATGGTATATGATATTTGATTGTTTTGGAATAATTCTATGCATAGATCTTAAAGTACTATGCTATTAGAGAGTGTGGTTTTCCTGGGGTTTGAAGTTATATTATTATGCCATAGATCAATATGGTTAACATTCTACTTTTCCTTGGATTTCATGTTGTCATTATGCCATCATACCCTAAACGTCTCATTAGTTCATTCACTAGATGCCTTCAAGTTCTGAATCTGTCGACAAGTTCACAGGTTCAGTCTAATTGTTTTAATTTTGTTCTAATTGTTTTAATTTTGTGAGTGATTTATCTATGAAATGTGATGATGTCATATAATTTGCAATTAGGCAGAAATGATAAATGTTTTTAAGGTCTTGTGAATCTTCGATTAGGCCTATTTTGAACAGGTTACCCATGAAATCCAAGGATACATACATTAAAAAAATATTATTTTAAACTTTTTTAGGTAAGAAAATGCACTGTGTATACTGCAAAGTAATTTTAATACTCGAAGGCTCCAATCGAGAACATTTATGACTATGGTTGGTTCTGGTGGAAAAACTGCTGCTGACATTGTATTGCCTTGTTCCTCAATAACAGAAAATAATCACTAAGTATAGTATTTATTTCTCTAGTTAACAAAGGTTACAAACAATCTGTCATACAGGTCTAGTGCTGTTTTTACTTGAGATCTGTGCAATGAGAATGTGTTCTCTGCATAAAATGAACTACTGACAGAACAACTTCGTGCCAAGTTTGACAAACTTGCTGGTCCTGTCTCAGAAGAACTTGGGTGAGGGCATTGTTCTTGATATGGGTGGTGCAAATTGTGTCATCAGTATTCACTCTGTTCGGAAGAGATGACAAGGTGTAAACATGGGAGTGTCCACAGCATCAATTATGATGATCAACAGAGTAAATGAACACAATCGAAGCCTGCCTTAAGTTCACCTCTAATTAACACAGCTCAAATGAGGACTCCATTACACGTCTTAGGTCAAATTGACATTTTATCTTTGTACTATGCACACCGGTTAACCAGTCAGGCTGCCATGGAATCAGTTAGATATAAATACAAACTAGTATAATTTTAGTTATAGGATTGCAAAGAAGTATAAGGACAAATCCAATGAAATGTGAGTAGGTACTAGTTGCATGGCACAGAAACAGGCATACACATTAAGAAATTTTCCCTAAAAATTAAGACATTTGTCATTTACACAAAAGGTGAACTTTATTTACCTAAGAAAATGTCTCTTGTTAATCCACAACCCTGCAAACATATTTTTTTTTTTTTTTGTAATCCAATTTGTATTGCCCTAAACTCAAAATTTCTGCACTGAAACCTTGGGTCGGAGAAAATGGTCACGGACTCTATGGCAGGGTCCTCTATTGTGATGTTGGCATAGTTGAGCCGTAGAGCAGCTGCCCCTTACTAGACCACCTGAGGTGTTGCCCACCCCAGCAACCTCAAACCACGAGCATGATTTATTTCTGGTCAAAAATCAAAATTTCTCAGATGTGAGCAACTATCAGTAACTGTTTGCTTAATCTATGATCCATGTGTGGGGATACGTTATGGTAATATCTCTCAACATGCGTTTATTGAATTAAGGACCTGATCGCCTCAACAACAAAAAAGAGGAAGAAATGTTTAAATCTGGAAAATAACAACATATCTATACAATGCTATGGATACTTTTTGTCCAGGTACAATAACGCATAAATTCCTTTAGTACATAACAGTGAAGGCTGAGTCTGATTGATCATAATTTGGTGCCGATGACAGGTATTGTTAATTCCTGAAATTATCACACTGGTCACCTCTATGCATACTTCTGTCTGTAGCTGTCACTATATGGCGCCCTGTTATGGTGATGTTTTTCTTGTGAGAGCTATCGATAGAAGTCTTGCACATCTTTGCACGTTCCTGATAACTCTATTGCTAAGTATGATGATTTCACTTTACAAAATTACTGAACATAATTGAATACTTGTTAAACACGTTAAACATAAAACGATATAGCCTGTTTAAACGAGTAACCTCAAATTGACGAGATTAGGACACCAGTGTCATATTGGTGTTCAAACATTTTCGACCAAATGGTTAAGTGCAACTGGCAACTCACACAGTCATTGGAGCGTCCTTGGAAATGTGTATAAATAAACTTTTATTTGCTGGCTCAGACGCATCACCACTGCTCTAAGTGTAGTGTTAATGGTTAAAAAAAAGTAATCCATGATTTAGCATAAAGCATGGTCAAAACCCCTTTTCATTATTTTTTTTCATATTTGCAAGGTGTCCTCACTACCTAAGTTTTGAAGGAAAAAAAGATACGTTCTAAAAGGAAAAATAAAAACGTATTATTACTGGCAAATTTATACATATATGTAGAATGCTGCATTAACCAATATACTTTTTGTACATCAATTACCTCTTCTTTTTTAGTAAGTACTTTCATATATATTTTTTTTTTTGCGAACTTGCTGATGTGCATTTTTTCGTATTTACATTGTGTGAATGAAAGAAAGATAAAAAGATAGACATAGATAGATAGATAGATGTCACGCTTAAGATGCCTTCCTAAATGATTTTATTAAATGTTATTTTTCTTATATTTGTACCAGTTGTCAATACAATTCAATATAGGCCAGGAATTTTTTTTTTTTGGTATTTTTCTTCAGAGGGGACAATTGTTATGAACCTATTGAATATATTTTTGTTAAGTACATCCAATCGACGGAACTACTTTTTTTTCTGATCACTGCTCTTTGTTTTGTCTTATAAAACCCAAACGGTTGGCTGATTGAGTAACAACAAAAGTGGCAACTCGCAGAGCAACAGTTGCATTTGGCCATTTGGTCAAAAATGTTTGAACGCCATTATGGTCACCTTGTTTTTATGCATGATTTTTGTTGAAACAAATAACTAGACCCTGTTTAAACAGACCCTGATATAAAATAGATGAAATAAATGCTCCAAAAGCAGCCAATTTGTTTAGATTTTAAAGCAAGTTAAGAAGAGAAACTAAGATGACCGAAGTTAGCACTCAGTTTCTCGGTATATATTGTGCATATATACATTTTGCTATTTAGCATGTACATATATATAAATGCTATTCCTAATAATGCTGATTCCGGGTATGAATGGTATTCCTAATAACTTTATTATTGTATATCTTATAACTTAATTTCTGTATATTTTTATATTATCTATATAATTAAGTGTATTTTGTTACCAGTAACAGTAGGGGAAAGTAAGGAGAACTGGGCCGTTTACATATTTTGATTTTTCCCGATTCAAATAATGAATTGAAGTCACTTTTTTCCTTTGTAAATTATAGTATGAGCATTCCTCTAATGAAGTTAGTTGCCTTGTTGAAAGAATTCCCAACAATTTTTCGTATGAAGAGAAAATTATATTTAAAAAAATAAGTGGCCCAGTTCTCCCTCCAGTAAGGAGAACTGAGCCGTGGGGGCAGGAGAACTAGGCCCCTCCTGTCAGTTAATAAAAAACTGAAAAACTGAAACCATTGTTAATGGTATTGTAAATAATTATCAACAAACATGATTGCATTATAAGAAGAGAGCTTTAGTATAAAAACATGGCTGACAAAAAAGCCTAGAAAAATTATTTTAGAAAATCACATTCATTTCAGGTTAAAACTTCATCTATAGTGTCAATACAGCATTTCCTGGTTAAGATTTATTAATTTAACATTTGAACTTCATCTTAGCATAATTCTGTAAGTCCAGTCAAAGCTCCATTGGAAAGTTTGCAGGATTTAAAGATTCATGTAATCGCAAAAAATGAAGCATTTAGGCCTATTATAGCTTAACTTGAACTGTAACACAACCGTAAATCCCTGTCATATAGACATTTGAAAAATGATTTATGTAGGGGAAATAAGCCTGCTGAATTTTGTTTGAATAATTTAAACTGTGAAAGTGCAAGCATGGGTTAAACCTTGGATGAACTAGAGAAGGTTAAACCAACTTGTATTGTAAGCCATAAGTCAACTATGATGTGACATAGATTATGGTTTTCCTTTCATTTTCTAAGCTAGTGTTCTAGCATAATTTCTAATGCCAGGTGGTTTATAATTTCCTCATCAAAAAGTTTGGCTGTATTTTATAACGGAGGGAGGCCTAGGAAAGGGGTCTAATTCTCCCCACCTGAGGTGGCCCAGTTCTCCCCAAAGCTGTTGCTTGAAAGAAATGGCAACCATACTTTTCCACATGTCAAGAACAGCATGTCAGTTACATGATTTTACTCTGATTAGGTGCTGATTATAACAATATGTTTATTTCTAATCGATCCTCTGTCGGTTTTTGTCAATGAACAATTGTATACATAGTGGACATTTTACTCACTGACACCAAAAACAAAAATTTCACTTTATCAGAAAAAGAAAAATTTTAAATGGTTTCTTTCTTTCAGACATGTACTATTGAGTTCTCCCGCCGGCCCTGTTCTCCTTACTTTCTCCTACTCACTATATAAATCAGGTTTTCTATATATTATCACTATAATATATTTGTATGTAATATCTATTGTAAAGACAAACACACCAGATGGTGTCAGCCTACCAGTGTATTTCATTTAATGTAATATTATGTATTTATAAAATCGTGTAATTATTATCTGATAATCAATTCTTGAATCTTGAATCATATAAATTCTTTTTGACCTTGAATGACTTTGCCAATTAAAAAAAAAAGATTCTGCTTTAAAAACTGACGTAATTAGGACATTGATCATAACTGTATACAGGGTTCGTATTACGAGCAAATGCCGAAAATAATATAATTGCCACCTTCCACTGCCCCCTCTTTCCAACCCACCCCCCTCCCCACACTTTCTGCTGAGATCTGAGATCCAGTAACGTTACTCCATGGCCTCATTGCATTACGAGATCTTAATGAATTGCTACTACAATGGGAATGGCAAGTCGTGTATGACTCTTCAATTACTTGGCATCACGGAAGTAGGTTGTACACACGTCTTTTTTTTGTTTTATTTTATTTTACGGAAACACTTTCTAGGACATGAGAAAAAAAAAATTAAATTGTAAAAAAATTAAATATTTAATTGTATAAACGATATAGTACATTGTATATACAAAATACTAAATTTAATATATATAATTTACTTACGTAAATTTGGTTAATGACGGTCGCCATATTGGAATCTCTCTCTCTCTCTCCACAACACCTAGCTTCCGCTTCCTCATCCTGGCACTGGCCCTCTCTTGTCCTATCAGAGGTGGGTAGGCCAAGCGGATTAGTATCCCTATATAGCTCTCTACTAAGGGCTCTGCTTCACTTTTTTAATTGTATATACGAAATAGTATATTGTATATATGAAATAGTATATTTTATAAAAATTGTATATTGTATATATATACGAAATACTAAATTGTATATAAGAAATACTAAATTTTTACGAAATGCTAAATTGTATATACGAAATACTAAATCGTTTAAACGAATTACTAAACCGGCCATATCTTAGTTAATATTTGGTCTACAGTTATGTGCAACCTATGTAAAGACTCGTCTTGGGCAGGGCTATATAATAAAAATTCTAGATACAGTATAATCTATGACAATGGCACTGAAATATATGTCGGCAAAAGCAGAAAGATGTCCGTATACCCAGCTCTTTCTATCAGGCCCCAGTCTTCCCTTCCCTTCCATTCCCTTCCTAGTAGTATTTCCTGTAGTTGGGTTTATTAAGTGATGCCGACTTTATTTGCACCATGCTACAGTTATATGATATCTTGATCCATGCCAATTGCATATTGTCAAATTGCATACGTATTACACATAGCCTGCAATTATAGACCAAACATGGATGCTATCAGTTACAGATCACACAAGAATAGAAAGTAACGTTGTGTTCAGCTTATTTATCATTCTGTAATTAATGGCGTTCACAAAAACGGGCATGCTCAAATGGCCTTGCTGGAGCACTGTAATATTTCCTGATATTGTGATATAACATCACCTTTCAGAAATTATAGATATTGCTGTACATAGATATTAAGGCTGTACATAGATATTAAGGCTGTACATAGATATTAAGGCTGTACATAGATATTAAGGCAACTTCAATGATTAGTAAGAGCATAGAAGTGTACACTTCTATGGTAAGAGTAACCCTAACTGTGGGTTCCAACTTCCAATGGAGCCTATATGCATACAGTACAACATTTCAGAAGTGTTTCATCTCTTAGGAACTTGAAGTGCTACATGCATAATTAAAGTCGTATAGTCAGTCAGGGAAACAGCAGTTACAGATCACATAAGAATAGAAAGTAACGTTGTGTTCAGCTTATTTATTATTCTGTAATTAATGGATGATATCAGGAAGGAGGTCCACAAGGATGCGTACTTTCTCCAGTTTTATTCATCTTGTATACGAACGACCTTCGATAGGAGTCACAGAATGTCATAATCCAAAAATATGCGGATGATACGGTTATTTTGGGACTATTATGCAAAGTCAATGACAGTGAATATAGAGACTGTGTAGAATTTGTTGAAAACTGGTGTGAACAAAACTTTCTTAACCTGAATGTATCAAAGACTAAAGAAATTGTTTGGGACTACAGAAAATCAATTCCCTCTGTAGTTCCTGTGACTATTAATAATAAGCATGTTGATATAGTACATCACTACAAATATCTGGGTCTGATGATTGATGACAAACTTTCTTTTTCATTGCATGTCCATAACCAAATTAGGAAAGCTAACAAAAGAATGTATTGTGTTAGATCTTTGAGAAGGATTGACAGGCAGAGTCCTCTTGCTCCTGAGTTCTGGGTTTCCTGTTTAGACAGAGACAGACAGACAGGGTTTAATAGCTATGTTTTATAATGCAACCGTGCCTAGTGTTTTGTTGTACAACAGTGCTGCTTTCTATGGTTTACTAACCCAAGCATTGAAGAACGATCTGAACCGGCCGTACAAGTTATGTGGAAAAATTGCTGATTCCTCTTTAATTGAATGTAATGAAGTTATCTTTACCAAAAGAGTTCAAAGCTTGGCAAAGAACATTTTGAAAGACAGTGATCACCCCCTAAATGGGGAATACATTATGCTGCCAAGTGGACGAAGGTTAAGGGTGCCAAGGATGAGGACTCAGCGATTTAAAAACACCTTCGTGCCGAGATCCATTATGGTGATGAATGTTTAACATTGTTTAACATTGTATGTGTCAGAGATCAAAATTTCACTCTGTGACTAATAAATATTATGTTATGTTATATGTTATGTTATGTTATGTTATGTTTAAATAACTTTTCCCATCCATCTAGGAGGGATCCAAGATAGATAGATAGATAGATAAATAGATATGGGAAATGCAGCCCTTTAAGGCAAGTTCTTGCTACTATCGAGGGTTGGTTGATGAGATGAGAGAGAGGAGGAGTCCACCCATGTTACACATTTACCCCATGGGTGGGGTCTTTTACTTGTCTCAGCATATAGACACTGACTGGTTATAACTTATCAGGGCCCAATAAATTCCAATATGGCTCAAATAAAAGGGAAGGGAAGGAAAGGGAAGGGAAAGGGAAGGAAAGGGAAGACTGGGGCCTGATAGAAAGAGCTGGGTTTAAGGACAAGGGTAAGTAGGATGTCACATTGTGAAACAAAGTTATTCCAGCTTTTGCCGACACATACTTTGAGTGCCGTTGTCATAGGTTATGCTGTACCTAGAATTTTCAATAATATAGTAATTCGTCTAAACGATTTAGTAATTTGTTTATAGAATTTAGTATTCCGTTTATACAATTTATTATTTCGTTTATACAATTTAGTATTTCGTTTATACAATTTAGTATTTCGTTTATACAATTTAGTATTTCGTATATACAATTTAGTAAATCGTATATACAATTTTTTAATATTATATGTATTCAATTTAGTATTTTGGAAATTCAATTTGGTATTTCGTATATACGATTTATGTATGCAGAAATTATTATTACGTATATACAATTTAGTATTTTGTATATACAATTTAGTATTTCGTATATTCAATTTAGTATTTCGTAAATTTGATTTAGTATTTTGTATATACGATTTAGCACTTCGTATATACAATTTAGTGCTTCGTATATACAATTTACTAAATCGTTTTTACAATTTTATTTTATTTTTCTCATGTCCTTAAATGCCTTCGACTAAATATTGCAAATCATGGAAACTGCAAATTATAAAAAATTTATTTCTGACTAACCGAAAGTGGGGAATACGGAGATATGTTATCCATCTTGTCACTCTGCCTGTCAGGTTAGCTGTCTGTCCGTCGGGCTGTCCTTCGCGCTGTTTGTTGCGCCAGTTGTCTGTCTATCTAGCTGTCTGTCTGTTGGGCTTTCTGTCGCGATGTTTGTTGCACCAGTTGGTTGCACTATCATGTCGCGCTATCTGTTCTGGGAATATTGTGTATCTTAGATAACCCTGTCTGTCTGTCTCTGTCTAAACAGGAAATCCAGAACTCAGGAGCAAGAGGATTCTACCAAGAGAGTTGTACTTTGCTTATACAAACCTATCTGTCTTGGTTTTTTTCTTTAAATTTTTCAGGAGATGGGATGAAAGACTAAACAATAGATATTTACATACATTTTTATCTATTTTTAATATATATATATAGGCCTTTTGTAAAGATCTGCCCCTATTAGGCTATATAGGCTATACAACATGAATGAAAGTCACTTTTTAACTGGTTGCCACAAGGAATTCAATTAAACATCATGTTTACAAATATCATCTTTAAAAGTCATGCCATCCTCGTAAAGGTCATATACATTGTCCTTCCTGGGCCATCCTGGCATCAGGTCTTCACGCAGTTAAAGCTGAATCTGAACTTACTGTACCATATAGGGTAAATTATTTTAAATGCATTTTGCAGTAAACTTGTAATTGATTGCTGTTTGCATTATTTTGTCTCTTCCGTAGGCTGTTTGCATTATTTTGTCTCTTCCGTAGGCTATTTTGGAACAGGCAAATCAACACTGAGGTTAAAACAGCCAGTGCCACTCCCAGTTAGTTGACATCACTGGATAGAGTTGCTTTTATTTTACAATTTGCACATGAAGAGTGTTGCATTTCATCAATTTGAATATTAAATCAAGAAAAAGTCGTTGGAGTGAAGTTCTCAAGAGAACTGGGCACTCTCTGGCCTGGGAGTCTTTCCCAGGTGGTCATGTGATCTTGACGCCTACTCCCTGCATTCCGATTGGCTGAGGGAATAATGACGTCACATCGTCTGCTCAAGCAAGTGGCGCTCTCCTCTGTGGAAGTTAGTGCCACAAGCTGCTAAAAATAAAAATAAAAGAGCGATAGAAGAGAACCACTAGCGTGCACCCACGTCCACTGGGTTTCTTATATTAAGTGACTTAGCAGCCTTAAAACTTCCATTCTCACAGCAGACAGGACAAGAGCAACTGCAAGGTCAGTACCTGTTTCTATTACTTATATTTTGTGTGTGGAGTGCCACATCATTATGCTCCAGATGGGGCTAATGAATTAATTGTTGAGGTAGGCCTATCTACTATTATTGGGTCACTATTATTAATAGAATACAAAGGTTTCAGAAAGTTAGAGATCTGTGCTAAGCTAAGGATTGTTGGGTTATCCTTTTTTTATGCAACAAACACGCAAATTTGATATATTTCCATATTCAAATTGGCCAACTTGAAAATAGAAATAGCGTGTACAGGTAATACCATAATGTTATAATATGACATGATATTATATGATATGGTGACGTTAATTGGCTTGTGTATGACCAATTTCAGAAGCTTGTGTTCTTCCTTAAATTGCAAGATATTTAATTTGTCTTTAGGGCAAAATTTCCTGTAATATAATTATGGTTCTTAAGAAAGAGCAGATCTTGACACTTTTGTTTAATGAACATATTGCCTTGGCTAATTAGAGATCAGGGATAAGGTGAGGTGTCACACTCAGATATATTATGGTCAGGGAATTTACTGTTTTTAATTCTATCAAAAACGATAGCGGGCATAACGCAAGGAGCATTTATGTGCCTAGCTCTAGTACCAGCGATTTGGTTAATAAGAAAGAAAAGCTATGTACAATGTGATAGGATCCATAATAACTGTTCACCATATTTTTGGCCCTACTTTTTCCACAATTGGTAACGGCAACAAATGGCCAGAGACTACCAACAGGTCAAACCCACACTTTATTTATTTATAGCTGATAAAAAAACACTTCTGTGAAACAATTAACTTAGAATTTGCTCATTTAGCTGGCAAAATCATTGGAAAGATAGGAAACTTGAAGTTAAATAGCAGTAGCCTATTGGTTAAGGCATCCACCAATTCCACATTGGCCAGCTCTGCTGAAGGTCCCAGGTTCGATCCCCTTCCTGGGCACTCAGGTGCCTTGTTCTCAGTATCTATGCTGAGGCAAGTAAAAGACCCCACCCATGGGTTAAATATGTAACATGCTGTGGACTCCAAGCATTATCATCTCATCATTATGTCTGCCTTGAAGCTGGTCATATAAGCTGGACACAACAGAATTATTATGGATCATTGTACACTACACCGCAGCAAGAAGGACATGAAGCAAAGGTGCTTCGCTTTTGACTCCATGAATAACTGATTTCATTCCCATCTTATACCTGTTTTGGCCTTGTGGCAGGCCTTAGTTCCTCATAAAAGAGATTTACATGCACTTATTATGCTATTTGCATAAGTTATAAATTCCATTTTGTGTGCATTTGGGTCCATTTCAGCCACAGTGCTACATAATATGCAAGTGATGGTCCAAAGTTCAAAACTCTCAACTAACATCCGATCCTGTTGGCGTGTCTTAATAGAGTCTTTTCACTGAGCAGCCCTGAATTCAGCAGGACATAAGTCTTTCTAATTATTACTAATTTTGCTCAGACATAGCAGATTTCATTTATACGATTTTCTCAGGAAAATAACAGAAATCAATTGAAAGATAAGATGTCAAATATGCATTAAAATTCACTAAAAAATACTGCTGCTAGGATGCACATTGCTGCAGCCGATTACAGTCAAGGGCGGAAACTTTTTCAGCCAATAGAATTGCAGTATTCTGGCGTTACCACCTGGTGGAAATATGCAGAAACTTCCGTAAAAATCCACTATTGCCAGATGGTCTTACAAAATGTGGTGGTTCCTTAGCAAATTAAGCTTGTCATTATTAGGTCGGGCCATTCGTTTTCTGGAAACAATATCATATCATACACACATGTAAAGTAAAACTTGTCATAACCAAATTCAAATTGACTGCCTTATTATAAATGATAAGCAATTCAAATTATTTTAAATTAAGGGAGAATTCGACGAAGGCTTGGGTCAGGTATACTTTATCGTATATACACCAGTTGATAAAACATTTACATATCAAATATACTGGAAACAGCCTCAGCAAACATTAAATCTTAGAAGCAACATTAATTTACTCCTCCAGTCCAGTTTCCTAACAAGTTTGGGGCTCATGCCTTCTCAGTCATTTCACCTTACCTCTGGAATAAACTTACAGAAGATATCAAGCAAATCTCCACCAACAATGGCTCTTAGAGGAAATTAAACGCTCAGTTATTCAGAACTTTTGTGAACCATATCTCCAGGCCTCTCTCTAATCCAAGTCCCAGTGAACAGAAATTCCTGAAAAAAGGTGCTGTGCATTTGTATTAATTTATCTATTAATTATTTACTGCTAATTTCCTTGATATAACCAGCAAAAAAAAAAACTCTACGCAATATGGAGCAACTCACCTTGGTATGGGCTTCTTGTATACCACTAGGCCTATACCATTAGGCACCTAGACTATGTGAATTCGCAACATTGCTAGGTAGGCGTGAAAGTATAGGTCAATTACTGCTCCTGTTGAATTCAACATAGCGGCGAATAAAGTAGTTCTTTAAATATCGCCAAATCTGACATTGGATCTTGTTATTAAGCAAAGTTAGGTGTGAATTTGTTTTCTTGTGCTCAAAATGAATTAATACGCACAGTCAAATTCCTTGCTCCCCCCACCGGGATCGTTGCTCTGTCCAAAAATCTGGCAGACCCTCGCTTAGAGCCACCTAGCAGAATAACGTTGCACTGACACAAGAAGGTCTGCGTAGGAGACTGGGTTAGGTACCATTAAGTTGGTCTGAAATCCCAATAACTGCAGGATGGGCACATGGAGTTCTCCAAATTGTATCAACATGTTCACTTTTAGTGAGAGGATAAGTGCATCACACTTGGGGAAAATGCCATCAATCAAAATGCACTCCATGGCCGACATATCTTGTTTTCACATGTGCATTTTTAATGATGCTCCATTTAGACTGATGTAAGTCAGTTTCTTTCTATATAATTATTGTAATGCTATTGCCTACCATTGCCAAAAACTGCAGGCCTATTAGCTGACAATCTGTAAATTGTATTCTTTTCTGAAATTATGGGGGGGGGGGGGGGGGGAGGATGCTCTCAAAGTACATGCGCTTATGCAATTACTGTGAGCTGGACGAGTATTTAGGACCAATTTACGTGAGAGTACTCGAGTTGTAGAAATAAAATGATCCTACATGGTAAATGTTATGGTTGGCAGGAAATCTGTTCAACAAGTTGCTATACACAGTAGTTAGTAACATGTAATTGTCCTATTGTTTTGTTTTTATTATTATCTGTTATATACTTTTTTCTGTCAGCCTGAGGGCCTTATTGAAAACCGGTTGTATACTGAATAAGCCACCGAAATAAAAGCATTCTGACCTTGACTTTGACATGGTGTGGATTCCAAGTCTTATCATCTCATCATTACATCTGCATGTAGGGTGTGCATATAAGCTGACTAGACTTCAGACCCAGTATATATCAATTAGACACTGAGACATTTGATCAATCGAACCTTAGAAATATAGGAAAAAAATCTATACAGATTTTGTTGATTACTAAAAACTGATATGGACAGGTGTATGAAAAAGACAAAAATATAAAATACCACCTATAAAACAATACTTGGGAGCAATTAGCCTACCTCTGTTCCCACTCATTAAGAAGAACAGAGCTAAGCCTTATGGGAGATTATCTGGGGTTAATGAGTTTATTCCCACGAGACAAAGGAAACAATGCATCTGACAATAGATTCTTAATATGTTTCTCAGTAATCTATTCACAATGTTATATGTTTCTCCGTAATGCCTATTCACAAAATGTTAGAAGAGATATTAAAAAAGTGCATATTGCAGTGGAATTGAATTACTGGTGCAGTTTGCTTGAATGCCTTAACTTGTCAAACAGGAAAAACTTTATATTTAAGATGGCAACC
Source organism: Alitta virens (assembly GCA_932294295.1). NCBI lineage: Eukaryota > Metazoa > Annelida > Polychaeta > Phyllodocida > Nereididae > Alitta > Alitta virens. The sequence goes on along the minus strand of OW028580.1, from coordinate 22,022,034 downwards.
GGAACACGGTCTAATCCCAAATTCCGATCGTCTGAAAATTATCAAATTAAACTCGCGATAATTTCCTTTGAAGCAGTGCTACAAAAATTCTTTATGTTTTCTTTCATTTTAAAAGAACATTAGCTGTGACATTGACCAGAGCTCCACCTATAATATCAACTGTGCAACAACAAAAAATTAGAACAGAGCAGTTCTTGAAAAATGTTGCATATTATGGACTTATTTTAAGAAGACTGACACCTCAGTACTAGCATAGAGAAACTATAATATGGGGCAATTTTAAGGGTTGGTTAAAAGTTAAAAGATCAATAGATGACTGACTGACTGACTGACTGACTGATAGGTCATAAACGGCTAGATAGATAGGTAGATAGGTAGAGAGATAAATAGATAGATAGATAGATAGATAGAGAGATAGAGAGATAGAGAGATATGGAAAGTGAAGCCCTCTAATTTAGGCCAGTTCTTGCAGCTAGCGAGGGTTGATTGATGAGGTGAGATACCTTGGCCAATCATGGAGGTGTTATCACAGGTGTTATTACAGTGCGGGTGTCTTGTCTGATTCATTAATAATTTTCTATAACATCACAACATGCAGCAATATCTAATAGATTATATTTACATTTCTTCATTAACCTAATTACTTTTATAAGTTACAGTTTATTTCTACCCGCTCTTTATTTTTCCATATCTGTATGCTATAATGCCATGTTAATTTCTGCTTTGCTTTTCCCCTTGGAATCGGTGTTTATTGGATCTGTATTTAGGTTCCAACAATTGCACCTTTCCTGTCATATGGAGATCATATTAAGAATCTTCATTGGATCAAAAGAGCAGTGAACTAAAAGACACTTAAACTTTTCATATTTGGATATTTTCGATTTTGTTATGACCAGTTTTTTCTTTGTAAACTTAAAGAGTCGTACAGAAGTGTTACGCTTTTAAACAACGACTTTAAATAAACCTTTACATACATACATACATACATACATACATACATACATACATACATACATACATAAATTTGTTAATAAAATAAAATATTTTATTCGTTTGGATTGGATTGCAGATCTGCACAGTACTGATGTGATAGATACACTTTAACAAAAGCTACATTGAGAAGTGTAAAATTTTCATTCGAATATAATTCTCCTTAGTCGAAGCTTTGCATTATCTGGTAGGATTACAATCGGCCACGAGATGACCGTTCCTTCGAAGAATTTCGCACGATTCTCGCAATCTTCTTTTCCCACCGGGTTATTTTCTTTTCCCGAGAGTTTGAATTGTCACGAATTGTCGGACTTCCGATTACGAAAAACACTGATTAAAAGTGGTGATTCGAAGTTACGCCTAGAGAAAAATATGAACGTGACTACCAAAAAATACATGTTAGAAACATCTCGCAAGGATATCAAGTTTAAGTTGCCATTGGAAATAAAGGTTTTTTATACAAAAAGTAGCACTTAACATTAAATGAAAAATATGAACGTGACTACCAAAAAATACATGTTAGAAACATCTCGCAAGGATATCAAGTTTAAGTTGCCATTGGAAATAAAGGTTTTTATACAAAAAGTAGCACTTAACATTAAATGGATCAAATCACTTACAGTTTAAACATTATCTGGTACTCAATGTGATTAATTCATCCCTATTGTCAGAGTCTAGTAGCTGCTGGAAACTAAAGTCACCCACTTTAAAAGTTAAAAAAACTTCAGTTACAAACCATTTGTATGATAAAGAATCTTAAAATGATTACGAATATTTTCTTTACAAAGTATTGTATTAATTTTAGCACTTACGCCACTAATTGATGTATAATGCATGAGACGGAGGCAACGTTTCTCTTATCAGCTCAATAAGTAGCAAGAACTCATTTAGGAGGCTGCATTTTGTTGATGCATTTCAAATATTTCATGTGCAGTTGCGGTATCGCTTGTAAGGCATGGGCTCTCTCCATGCAAGATGTCCCGGGGATGTCTGCTTCAGTTGCTCAGCGGAGGTCCACAACTTTAGTGTATGGCATATCTATCTATCTATCTATCTACTGTCTATCTATCTATCTACCTATCTATCTATCTATCTGTCTGTCTAGCTGTCTAGCTGTCTGTCTATCTGTCTATCTATCTACTGTCTATCTATCTGTCTGTCTAACTATCTACTGTCTATCTATCTATCTATCTATCTACCTATCTGTCTATCCATCTATCTATCAACTGTCTATCTATCTACTGTCTGTCTGTCTATCTATCCATCTGTCTGTCTAGCTGTCTAGCTGTCTGTCTATCTGTCTATCTATCTACTGTCTATCTATCTGTCTGTCTAACTATCTACTGTCTATCTATCTATCTATCTATCTACCTATCTGTCTATCCATCTATCTATCAACTGTCTATCTATCTACTGTCTGTCTGTCTATCTATATCTATCTATCTGTCTATCTATCTATCTTTCTATCTATCTAACTGTCTATCTATCTATCTGCTGGCTTCAGAATTATCAACTTTGCTGTAGACCTGATACTAAGCTATGCGCAGCGTTGCAGTAATTTTACAAACGGCCTTGTTTTATTTGCAACTATTTCAGCACTTCTGATAGAATATTCTATTATCCTCTGTCAATGCCAAATACAGATCACTGATGGTCTGGAGCTGATAGATATATTTCCGTATTGCCAAAATGGTTAATTCAGCCATCTACAGTGCTTTCAGCTCAGCGCTCTCACCAAGCTGGTTCACCAAAAAGCAATGACTTGCCTTTACATTTTCGCAATATCTTCGCAACGGAGTGGAATACATAGAAAAAAACGGTCTCTACTTGTTCCAAATTAAATAAGAATTGATATAATTGCTACAGTATATTTCTAGGGCATTTAGAAGCCGAGCAAATAAAGATTATTTACACAGCTGTTTTACGGCGATTTTCACTGTGGATCCAACACAGAGCTTTCGAAAATGATCACGACTGTCAAATATGTTCCTACGTTATTTTTTTAAGGTGTTTGGAAAGGACAGAGGATAAAATGGTTATCACATGTTTATTTTGAGAATACAGGAATTTATTCCACTCAGTTGTCATATTTCACTCAGTCGAAATACTGGATGAAATGTGCAGTCTAGATACACCAAGGATCAGTCAAAAATAGGATACTGAAATGACTATATACACATTTACTAAATGCCAGTTGTGTGACCAAATGACATTCGACAATGGTTTCGGTTTCCTAGTGATTTTAGTTTCCAAATATGCACTGTTCCTACCATTTATTTTGCAAAACGCTATTTAATTCACGATATTTAAGCAAAGCAATAGCATTATTTGTCATACAATATGCTTTATCTAATTGGCCTGTGCTTAATGCTATATGTGTGTGTGACATTTTTCATAGTACATTTATCACTTTTTTTTCGTTAGTATGAATTTCTAATTTTCTTTCCATTAGATGTATCCACCCAGACACTAAAAAAAAGGCTTCTCACAATAATGTAGTTGAATACATGTATGTATCTATTTCTATTCCCATATATGCTAGTGTTTGGGATTGTCTGTGCTTTTGTAGTGTTTGAAAAAAAGCAGTAGATTTTATATTTTTTTTGTCGTTACAAAATTCTACTTTTGTCACGATACACTCGTTCTTTTATTTTATTTTATTATTTTTTTTGGGAACATAGGATATCTTGAAACTGTATATGTAATTTTTTGTTATAGGTTTCCTTAAAGTATATAATCAAAGCAGTCGTAAGCTAACATAACATAACCAGCGCCCTGTTTCATTTATTCAGAGTTCAGAGTGCCGAGTTAATTCATTCCGAGTTCAGATTTCATTTATACATTCCGAGTTCATTTAGAGTTCAGAATCCATTCATCCATTCATTAATTCAATCTCAGCTCCAAATTGACATATTTTGTACTCTGTTTCTGAGCCTGAAGCTAAGTCAGAGGCAGACGTTATGATGAGATGTTAAGGCTGCTTACACATTTACCCCATGGGTGGTGTATTTTACTTGCCTCAGCATAGACATCGAGTACAAGGCACCTCCAATTGTAGCGAAAGTCATATAGACAATTTTAAGACAATCTATAATGAACAAATAATAAGGTCGAACGGCCTAGCTGATGAACAGGGGAATGAATACATTGTATAGCAATAGCTATCTCCAAAGGGACGCATGAGACGGGCACCCAGGACAGCGTCATAACGTCTTAAGACAATGGGACGCAACGTCCTGGGGCATTGTGACGTCACAAGAGCAGCCACCAAGTGACTTGGACAGAAGGCCTTACAAGATGACACGACTAATCTCCCTCTCAGGGGAGGAGATTCTTCAGGCTGCAGGTAGAAATGGGGGGGGGGGGGGGGTGTCCTCTTTGTTCCTATACATGTAGGCCTATCTGGCATTGTTATATATTTATATATTCTCTAATGAAATGTGTCAGTCCAATCGGATATCTTCATTCATACCAACAGACTCCAGTATTTTGTTATATTGGATTGAAAAAGCTCTAATGGACAGGGAAATGTTATACTGGACAGGAAAAAATTTTAACTATCTAATCAGAGAAATACATTTATTATATAAACTAGGCCTACGCTTTGCTTATCATCTGCGACATTTCATTGGAGAATATATAACAAATAGTGGATGGAGAGATATATAGAGTTTTATTGGAGTCACAAAGCCATATTGGACGAAGCAACATAAATAAAATCCTATGTTGGACTCATTGCCTTTCACTATTTGTGTATCAGATCTACAGTTAAATTCCCACACTGGTATTCCTCATGAGCTAAAACTAGGTCACATCACGAAAAATTTTGATTAAAACCCACACATGACCTTTCCAAATTAATCAAAAGAATGCTTTGCAATTGAAAGATACAAAATTCATTCAACACCAACATTATATGAAAAGTTTCAAGTAAGGAGATTTAATTGAATCATAGTTAAAATGGAAGTGTCCCAAGATTCACAAAAATCTCTTGGCCCATCCCACATAATTAAACTATACACATGAAAACCCAAGGAAAACGTAAAGAAAACATTAAGATTAGTTTCCTGAATGGCGTTGACCTTTCATAAAAAGGTATTAGGAGTGGTCCGCGAGACATTTGTTATTTAATGAGAAAATGCATCGTATGAAAGGTCAAATTCAACGCATACCAGGCAGGTCTTAGTGTTAAGTTAGTGATGTCATTAAATGCTGTCATCTGATCTGATGTAATGATGAGATGATAAGGCTTCATTCAGCCTGCTCAGTACAGACTCAGTACAGAATCCGACAAGTTTTTATTTCCTGAATAAATCCTGAATATATAATTTTAATTTACTGATTTGATACTTTTTTTTATTTCTAAATATTGTTTTTATTTCCTGAATACATCCATGAATATATAATTGCAATTTACTGCTTGGAAACTTTGATTATTTCTAAATATAAAGTTTTTATTTCCTGAAAATATAACTGTAATTTACTGATTTGATAATTGTGTATTCTTCAATTTCTAAATATGACAAAGACATATACACCTTTGGTGTACGTCTACCAATAATTATACTGAAATATGTTTTATTATTGTTTCATTCTACTTGTTGTGCAAATTGTTTGTATAGACACTGAATATCAAGTGCAAACAGTTTGTGCAACATTGTAGTAGCTTCTATGGTGTAAAACTTTTGAATATGTTTGGTAATGATATAAAATAATTATTTATTGCCTGGAGTAAATCTTTAAGGTGTGTTTGGAATTTTCATCCGCAAACTCATGGTGATTACTGATCTCTTGATCACACTGTTTGTCAGCTAGTCTTGTTAATTTTGACTTTTAATTGTTTTGTTTTTATTTGTATCAATTATAAAAAACCAAAAAGTGTAAATAAAGATTTATATATGTAATATATAATATACAGGTAGAGACACTCCACGATGGTATATTTCCAGATCCTAGCAAACAAATATCAGTATTTTTAATTGTTTAAGTTAATTGGAATGATATATGAAAATATAATAATAAGTTTATTGATCAAAAGTATCTGACACCAAATTGGCATATATGATAAATGACAGTTTAAGAAATAAGTAAACAATCTTATTACAATCAGGGAGGTGTTAGTAGTAAACGAAAAAATAAATAAAAAATCATAAAAAAAGGATGGAAATCAGAAGAAAAAAAATCAATAGTATATAAGTTCCAATCGTACAAATATACAAAGAATTTAAGTTTTTAGTTTTTAGTCAGAGATAAAGGAGATGCCACCTAAAGAGTACACTTAATGCCAATTACAAAAGTGTGGGATTTTTACTTGCCTCAGCGTGGAATGTATTGGGTGTAGAACCCAAATTTAGGTCACCCAGCTGCAGCTAACAACATAGACCGAATGACCAGAATATGAAGACCAATAAACATCCATTATATTGCCCAATGCAGATATATTCAATGCAGAATTGTGTTGATTTTACAATGTTGGTGTTAACTAATGTTCTAAGGCTGTGAGCTGAACTCCAGTTCCTGAATTGATTAACCGTGAACACTGGAGAATACAGTCACCAGAAGCAGACGTAATGATGAGATGATACGGCTTTGGAGTTTTTACACACATATCCCATTGGTGAATATTTCACTTGTCCCAGCATAGACACAGAGTTCACAAAGTGCCTCCAATTTAACATCTCATGCGATCGACATCCAGCTGAGATGTAGCTCATGACGAGTTATCAGCACTGGTTAGGTGCCTTAAACAAAGATATATATGTAACTGCGTGGGCGAAGACAAAAAAAATAAATAATAATTCATTCGCATGATATGTGCTGTTGTCACAATGGATATACAAAACGAAGGGCCTTTGAGAGGAATCGTGCAGCTTACAAGTCCACATCTCGGTACATGACAGCAAGAACAAAGTGATAGATATTATATCTGCTTGTGTCATCATAATCACTGGCACGTTTGTGTGAGTGATACATTTTTGACAACTGTAAAAGTGGAAGTTTCTCGATATTTCCACCAGGTGGCTACCACAGAATATTCTATTGGCTGAAAAAATTCCTGCCCTTGACTGTGATTAGCTGAAACAAAGTGCATCCTAGCAACAATATCTTTAGTGCATTTTGATGTATAATTTGACATCTTATCATTCAGTTGATTTTTGTTATTTCTCCGAGAAAGTTATATATAGGTTAGTTATGATCTTCTATGTCTGAAAAGCAAAATAAGTAACAAGAGGAGAAGAAAGACTTATGTCTTGATGAATTTAGGACTGCTTAGTGAAAAACTCTATTGCCTCAATACAATATTAAAATCGGTACCGAATGATCACCATACCCCTTTTTTTTTTACATTTTTCGTTTTAAACTAGTCTAGTTTTTCCATCACTTTTGGGTACAAATGTTTACTAAACAGCATTTTATTTGAACAGAACTTCTGATGATTCGATCTCCTCGTGACATATGCCAGAATCATATGCAATTATTATTGCTGTGCACTACATGACTTTCATATTTATTAAATTTAAAAATCCAACTGTTAACCATTATGTCGTTTCATTCTATTGTATTTGGACTTTTCCTTAACTCAATTTCATAACATTTTGATTTCCAGTCCCAATGGCTGGTTGTACTTCCGAGTATGAACAAACTTGATAATAATAATAAAAACATATATTGTATACCTACCACTATCTGGAAAATAAGATACTACAAAAATACACAATACTATCAATAGTGCTCATACATTGTATGAAAATGGCCAGCTGGCATACCCCCCCCCCTCCCCCAGTAAGAAACTACGCCCCATGTTCCACCCACCTCTTCATATAGCCAGAGGCCTGGGACCTGTGCACATGGCATTGACCACTGTCCACAACAGACTGACCAGCTGACCAGAGGCCAGTTGCCCCAGGCCCTGGTCAAGGATCTTGACTCTTAAGGGATTAAGGCTGACATCTTTCCTAAAGGCCCTTCAAAAATAGGCCTCTCTAGAAAAAAATTGACCTCTTGTGAAAATATCTTCTCCCGTCTCTCATAATGGCTCTTTTTGTCTGATCTGTGTGCTGGTAAAGTTTGACATTCAATCAATCAATCAATCAATCAATCAATCAAGCATATGTATCTATATATTTCCAGGTATATTAAATTTGGACGTTACAAGAAAGTGATAGAAAAGAGTCCATGCACTCTTGAGCAGGTTAGACAGCTCGTCAGTTAGTCAGCTAGTCAGCTAGACAGACAGACAGATAGACAGACAGATAGACAGCTAACAGACAGATAGTAAGAGGGACGGGCGACAGGCAGACAGAACATGAAGGAGCGACTCCCTGAAAGAAAGACAAACAAATAGCCAGCCAGTCTGTTCAAAAGAATGTAGTGACATAATAATTTAACAAAACATGACATGAAATAACCTTTCATGACATAACATAACAGGACATTACACAGCATAATATATAACATAATACAACATGACACGACACACAAACACTTGAATTTATGATGATGATGATGATGATGATGATACATCTATCATACAATATATCATGATGACAAATGAAGTAAATTCAAGAGTGTGAGACATGACATGACATGGGTGACATTACATGACATAATAGAGCATAACATAATCTGACTCAATAACAAAACATCATAACAGGATATAACATCATAACACAACATGACATGGCATGACATGAAATCGTAACATCACATCACATAACATCACATAAAATGATAGCATGACATTATAACAAAACATGACATTATATTGCATGAAATAACATGATAACAACGCAGACTATACGATAACAAAAAACAACATAACATAAAACATTACATAACATAATATGACAGAACATGACAGAACATGACGTAACATGACGTAACATGACACAGCACATGCAATTGTGATGATTCCTCTGTCTTTTTAATGTGCTCAAATGCTCTTGTAAGACCCATTGAGCTTGCCCAGAGATTTCTGTCTCAGCTTCTCAGCTTTTCTTAATGGGAAGAAACAAAAGTAAGTTCAGGGACACAGACAGTCTGATTGGAAATATCTCCAATTTGTTTCTCTTGTACTTTTGCCATATATTTTCTATATTGTTATCACCCAGCGATGTTCATATAATATATTATCATCTTGGTGATTTTATTCAAATTTCAGTCATAAAGAAACTGCAAGTTGTGCCAATATGTATACAACAAGGATGCCCTTCCAAATATATTCATTAATTAAGAAAAATATGCCATTATTGATCATAATAATGAATAATGGTTTGCCTGTTTGATGTTTAGTTATTTATATATAATTATTTCAAACTCAATTGTTTAGCAAAGGGGGAAATATTGATTAATACAAATAAAAATAGTAAATCTGAAATATCAGGAAAGTCAAAATATGGAATAATAAATTTCAATTTAAAGTGTCTTTTAATTTCCTCACAACGGAAAGGATCGCTTGATCTTCGTCTGTCAGGTTTGTCCGATCATTCATTTTTCTCTCAATGAAAGATTTATTTGCGCCAATCACCGAACTGATGTTACTGCTACCATGTCTGCCCATATAATTAATTTAAGAATCCTCATGACTGCAGACTTTCTTGATTATGCAGTGACTGTGAACAATTAAATTCAAGCAGCTGTGCATTGTGATTGCAGGTTTTCACGGTATTAGGCACACAAACTCAGTGACAACTTGGGTGTTTATAGATCAAATATTGTAATCATACAGCTACTGCACTCAGTATGCCTATCCTAGAGTAATATTACAACGACACCCCACCTTGCACATAATGCTACAGTAGCCATGGTCTATTAATTGGACATGATGGCTCCATTAGGGTAGTCTAATTTTTGCAGTATATTGTTTGAGTGCTTTTCTGACACCAACTGGGATGATCTTAAGCCACAGTAAAAAAAAAAAAAAAAGTAGAAAACAGCAATATCCAATTTGGAAATAGGTACACCCAAAATTGAAGTGAAATAATTCAATCATCACTGCTCTTACCTATTATGTATGGGGAAAGTTTAGAAGTCTAACTTTGTGAAAATCGTTTTCGTAAAAATAACGAATTATGATAATAACAGGAAGGTTGTGCTCTCCACAGACTTACCCAGAATGACCTGACCTAATTTGCATGACCTAATTTGCATGAAAACAGTGAGTAGGTCCATAGACTCCATATTGTCCATGAGGCAGAGATGCCAAGCTGCTAAAATCGCCAGTATATGGCAGCTGTTTTGGCATATGTATATTTCATAACTCTATGGGAGGAATAAGAATATAATCTAGCTAAATTTCGATAAGTGGCCATGAAATATGTCAGTTTAACGTTTTTCGTGAAGTTGCAATAAATCCGTGTGCATTTTGCACATATGTATGTTCTTTTTGTCTACTTGGAGCAATTGATATAAGATTTTGTGAAATTTGTTTTAGGATATTCAATATATCTATATTTCCTGTGACAGAAAGTACCTTAAATTGGTTAATTAAGTTTAAGTTTATTATCAGAAATATATAAAAAATACCAAGTAAACACATACAAATTACCAATTAAATCTGGTAGGATTACGCATCATGGCGTATGTGCCTTTACAATACATTAGGAACCTAATCAGTTAAGTGTAACGTATAAATATAAATTATGAAAAGAAATTTAATAATAAAATTGGTTTATAATTTGGTTGGTACATGTGTTGGTTGGTTGGTTTGTAGGTTGGTTGTTGGTAGGTTGGTTGGTTGGTTGGTGTGTGTTATTATAACAGTTTGACTTTATGCTACTGTTTCTATTACACAGATTTAACGGACATTTTCTTTGGTTATATTGCTGTAAGAAAAATAGAAAAATTATCGTGGCAGAGTAGTGGGTGGGTGAGACAGGCTTTACGTCCCATATTTTTGCACCAGACAGGGCTGATGAGGACAGGCAGGTGCCAAGGCAATGAGGCGAATGATGAAGCAGCCTTCCAACTTGGGCTGGATGGAACCCAGGACCCAGTGGCTGGCAGCTCATACGCTACCACTAAGCTTAGCCTCTGCTCCACCATGGTGCATGAGTTTAATGGTTGGCTAGTTGAGTTGATGTGTTGCTTGGTTGTTTGTTGGTTGATTGGTTGCTTGCTTGACATTTTAACGATCACGTGATTCTCCTACAAACACCTTTTTGCTCAAATATAATTGTTTCCATGAATAGTAATCGCACTTGGAATTATTGGATGAATAACAGCATTGAGGCGAGTTCAAAAATAAACCCAAGATGAAATGGAATACTTAGAAATTTAGTGATTTTTTTTCCTTAGATTGTTTGACGGAAGGATTCACATGGTTGACAAAACAACAGAACAATTAGAATTTTAAGAATTTTAAGAAGTGAGCATAAAACAAATCGCCACACAGCTCAATGGCCGTTTTTTCCACTGTGTTAAGAATTGACAAATAGTGCATGAAATAGTGAATACAATTCATTAGCATATTTGAGAAATAAATTAACACAATCTCCACGAAATCTATAAATATATCTTTAGTTTATCTTGGTTGAACTGCTACATCAGCAACTTTAGTTGATGAGTGGGTTCTTCTTGTGTTTACAGCAAAATGCGATGGCACTTTGGCTGAATTTGGCAAGCGGAACACACTCTGATGGGTGTAATCTCATGTCATATATATATGCATTACTTTCACACGAGAAGACCTGTTAAATTCCTGAATAAAAAGGTAGTTATTATTGTCATATTTCAATAATTAAGTAGAATAATATTTAGGATTTTTCTTCTTCATCGTGACGGTCTTACAGCCACTGATTGGTCAATTACATTATAATGCTCATGCAGCAGAAGGTGTGACATCACACACAATAAAGCTGGTATGACTGGAGTGTGATGTCTGTATTTTTCACGGAAAGCTGAAATCTCCCCCTCCTCCTATTTTTAAAAACTCAAATATACTCTGTTTTGATTAAGTCTTAATTATTTCATATAAGCATGAAATTTATGCAAAACACAGGAGAAAAATTATATTTATATAGGAGCAGATATCCATCCTTGGCCAATGAATCGGCGGGGAAGGACTAATTATAGACATAGTTAACAATCTGTGATACAGGACACCATTAATAACATTATATAGAGGATATGATGGACTACCATGTTTCAATTCATTCCATTTATATTGGCTTACACTTTCCAATAATATGAAGCCTTGAGTCATTATAGTCTTCACGTGTCTTTATCTTCTAAGTCTTAACAGACTTAGCACCACTAAGTATGTCTCTGTGCAGTTCAGAGGCAATTAAGAATGTCCAGGGAGTGCAACAAGGATACGCCATGTCCTTGGGAATCTCTTAGCTCCAGGCTTTTTCTTTATATTTGAGATGATAAGGAATACAAGGAGAAGAAGTTAACAACATAAGGAGGAAGAGGATTAAAAGGAAAAATATGTGCTCAATAATGGGGAGAGATGAAAATCTGTCTCACCTTACGATATTGTCTAGTTACTTCATAGTCAGTAACTACTTTATTACTTTACTACTGGAATTTCTTAGCTTCTAACGAAATACCTTACCTCTGTGGTGTTACTTCTTTAGTCAGTACAAGGAGAAGAGTTTAACAATTCTTTAGTCACATGTACTATGTAGGGCCTGATGGATTGGTCACCTTAGTCAATGCAGTCAGTGTCTACCTTGATATTTGAGTACCTTACTACTACCTTAGTACCTAACCAGTAACTACCCCACCTCCCTGTGGTATGACTACAGTCAGTGACTACCATACTAAATTATTGCCTAACTACTCATTATAGTCAGTGACTACCTTACTACTTGACTAGTCTGCCATAATACCCTAACACCATTGGACTGGAACTAGATTGCATTTCATTTTATTGACCATGTCGCAAAAGAAACATAACCAAAACTAGCACCATAACCTAAATCTGCTTTATGGAATGAACACTTTCATTGAACAGTCGGCTGGCCTAGTGGTTAAGGTGCTTAAGAATTTAGGAGGTTCGTGGTTCAATTACGAGCCTGGGCACAATTCATAACTCATCTAGAAGACACACTGCTGCTGATATGTTTAGCACAAGGTTAATCAGGATTCGAACTCATGGCTGTTACTTGCTGGACATTGATCGTCCTTTCTAAGGCAGCTGGGTGGTCTATTGGTAAGAGGCTCGCTTGCTCCTCTGAAGAACCCGGGTTCAATCCCAGGCTCGGGCACCTTCCCGAGCCACATCCCACTGAATGTCATTCGGATGAGACAATAAATTGGCGGTCCCTTGTACTCTGTGTCAATGCTGAGGCAAGTAAAAGATCCCATCCATGGGGTAAATGTGTAACATGGGTGGACTCCTCCTCCTTCCACCTCATCAATCTACCCTTGATGGTGGCAAGAACTTGCCTTAGAAGGCTGCACGTTCCACATCTATTGTATCTATCTATGTATCTATCTATTGAAATGTTTATATGAAGTGCCACCTGCATTGTATATTTAGAGTGAGCAGAAGTTGCCCTGATCAGGTTGATGTTTGCTTCTGTTTGTGAAATTGACAATGACAATTACACTAAAACGTCTAAGGATTTAAAATGATGATGTTTATTTGCATACAACTTGATTTTAAAATATTTTTTGTTTTCTTGCAGGTACCACCGTTGCTAAGAGCCCGTAACCAAGGTGACGATGCCCCAGAACAACTGTATTGCTGCAGTGGTTGTCACTTTCATAACACTGTCTGTCTGTCTGTCCCAGTCATCTGCATCACGTGATAGTTTAGCTGCTCAGGTGAGATCCATTGTTTCTCGTTCAATACCACTTTGTTCTTGGGTGATGAGCAGTGTCATTCTATGCAACCTGCTTTCAAAATATGCTATGATGTCAGTGTGTTTGGTTCATTGGCTCATTAATAAACTAATAAATGCTAATTTATTCATAAATAAATAAACTAATAAAGGCTAATTTATTCATATCACAGAGTAATAGTACCCAGAGGGGACACTGTGATTTCATCCAGCCCAATCTCTCTAGTTCCCTGAATGAAGAAACACTCAGGTTGGGTCTGGCAAATTCTGTGATCTGATTGGTTGATATCTAGCATCCACACATTGTGACGTACTTCACCTTCTGATTGACAGGCCCGACATGTCTCCTTACTTGAGACGGGAATGAGTCAGACCCCAATGGGAGCCTTTTCAGTCAACACGTAGAGCTCCATGCCAGTCCTTACCATCATCATTGATCATTGTGATGTATGATGATGCTCCCTCTGTTGACCTGAAAGTCCCCTATTACATGTATAACGTCACTTTCGATTGTAGTGATTATGCCATCACTATCACAAGGGAACACCATTCACTAACTCTGACAATCCCACAATTCTTTGCGAATGGCTTATGCAAATGAGGATGGATCGCTTCTTTGTAGCTGTATTCTCTGATGAAAACTAATCATATTACTATAGGTTGATGAGGGTTAATTAATTGACAAAGTAAGGAAGACAGGTCTTGTCCAACTCTGATAGGCAAACAAGGCAGAGTTGTGTCATGACCTTGTAGTTTAATGATAGTAATAAAATTACATATAAATTCTAAACAAAGCTACTTACAGACTCTGAGAAGAGTTCTGCTTCATACTAGATTTTTCACTGACCTGTTTATCACATTTGAGCATTTTTGCCAGGTATATTCAGTTGCTCGGCTTTCCAGATAAAATTTGTTTTAGCTTCATTCCTTTTTTTTAATACCCTACAAAGCCACGGTTGAACTATATAATCTTGTAATTTAACGTGACTTTTTATAAAATAAAAGACATGACACGTTTTGCTTTAAGATTAGTTTCCTGAATGGCGTTGACCTTTCATAAAAAGGTATTATGCACAATGTTTATGATATCAATAGAATATGGCAATTCAATACTCTTAATTCAAAAGGCGTGGTATCCTAATCTTGGCAATATCGTGATATGCCGCAGATAGTTTCAATTCAATTTTCTTTATTTCAAACCCACTGGACATGATGCTAACTGGCATATTTTGCCCATTTATATACATGTATAAATGATAAATAATTTAAGATAAATTTAATATCCTACAAAGCTGCAGTTGAATATTATCAATAGCTACACTGCTTCACAAGTTAAACAAGCTAAGTGCCTGGAATAAAGTGAAACTATCCGAGGCATATCACGTTATTGCCAAGATTCGGATACCATGCCTTTCGAATTAAGAGTATTGAATTTGCCATATTCTATTGATATCATGAACATTGGGCGTTTTCAAAGGAAAACGTGTCATCACTTTTATTTTATTGAACGCCACATTAGATTACAAGATTCTATAGGTCAACCGAGGCCTGGAATAAAAGTTGAACCCATTGTTCAGATTAAAGAGACCCAAAGTCTTACCAACTGGGCTACCAAAGATGTTTTTAGTATGTGACTCTCAATCATTAACTGTATTAATTTTCGTACTGCTGGGGAGCGCTCTTCAGCTCAACTGGCAGAGGCGTTGCTATGTTGCCACTCTAGAGGCACAAAATCCAGTCCCAGTGGCCTCATGTGTAGGGTAGTTGGTTCGAGTCCTGCTTGGGGGTGATGTTGTTGATTAGGGGTGGTCAAAACCTCAGGTGGTCATTGGGGATATAGTAATATGATTCCTGTACACAACTACCTCGCCTACTGGTACTCAGCTGGGGGTGCTCTACTGGTGATGGTGTTGTAAAGTTGCCACAAGAGTAAATCTTCAATGTTAGTGGTCTGTGTAGCCCCCGGATGCAGATGTAATAATGAGATGATAAGGCTTGGAGTCGACGCATGTTACACATTTACTTCATTGATGGGATCTTTCACTTACCTCAGCATAGACACCCAACAAAAGGCACCAAAATATTAATTCAATATGCAAATTAATAGTGCCTGGGCTGAGTATCTATATTATAACCCAGGACCTTCAGCGCCGGGAGCTGGCTGTTTCCTTGATCTATATGCCTTCCAGCTGGTATAATCAATCAATCAATCAAAGCAACTTAAAAATGACTTTGATCTTCCAGAAAACTCAACATGCGCAAAATTTGTGAAAGGAAATCTAAATTGAGTCTTTGTGAAAATTTAATAGGAGAACAAAAGTGAGTTTTTAGTGCGAGGCATCGGAGCGTTTCATGAATGACTAATCCGATTTGGTAGCATCTAATTACGGCACCTTAACACAAAACATGTCAACTGGCTGCATTCACTTCATAAAGCAGGGACAATCAGATCACATCTACACTCAAACGTCTCTCACTGAACCATACAGAATTGAATGAGCAAACTTCTCCATCCTATTCTGGGCATTTTGCCGCCAAAAGTGGATCAGTTGAACACTTTTAAGTACATGAGGAGCTCTCTTGTTTTGCTACAAAGAAAAGCTAGTCAATTTCAAAGCATGGCTGTTCTTAAAGGACCCCATGTGAATGAAAATTACACTGTAGTTGATCTGTTTTGTAGTGTTAAATGTAGTACCTATCTATCAACAAGTGCTGATAAGTGTGCACATCACACCATCCGATCTCATCTTCTTTATAACTGGAACAAAAACCATATTCCCATATTCCATGAATTAATAAATGAAGAGAGAGAGATAGATAAAGAATTTAAAGCAAAAATACAAGCATGAAATTGCTGTCATACATGCATGGCCAAATGTGACACGTGCGTTTTCCATGAGAAGAATAAACGCATGGTTTTAAGCTAATTATAATGAGGCAAAAACCATGCGTTTATCCAAAACACACTTGGCACAATTCGCCATGTAGACAGTGGCGTAGCTGGACCTTCTGGAATGAGGGGGCCTATGGGGGGACAGGGTCGAAATCAGAGGGGCCGACTAGAAAATGTATATTCGATATATAATAGGGAGGTCCAAAAAATTAAAGTTGTTATTTTTGCTGTCCCTGTTCCTAATGATTTACTGAACATATTTTGTAAAAATTGAACAATATTTAGGGGTAGCTACCAAAATGCACTTTTACACCGGAGATCGTAATGCAAACCCAATGAGAATAATAAGAGCTGGTCATTGGTCAACGTCCATACTTTTGTATAGGAAGGCAATTATAAGAAAACCACACGAGTAATTGATTTAGTTTGACATCTGGATACAGCTGGCCGCCAGCTCACGTGATTGTACATGAAAGGGGTTTTATTTCACTGTTACTTAATTGCTTAATAAGATGATTTCGAAGTCAAACCTGTGAAATCTGAATAAACACAGATTTTTCTTAGAGCATGCTCGTGTTGCAAATTCCGAGTTTCCCCTCCTTGCCTCATTTCTCCTCCAAGATATCAGATGAGGAAATTGAAGTTAACTAGCAGTCTGCCCAAGTTGTCCTTCAATTAATTACAACTGATTTTCTTACAACTAAATATAAAGTTCTGATAATTATGATTTGTCAATTTCAGGCCTTCCACCAGCAGAAGAGGATATTTTGCAACTTTTACGGATGCGGAAGCAAGCGTTCCTCTTCACTTCCGGCCATGGGACAGGAAACACGTGACCCCCGATTTACCGAACTCCTGGCCGAGGCGAAGAGAGACCACGTGATCTCCTACCAGGACGATTTCCCCCTGTCGGACAAACTCAGCACTTACGATGACATTTTCGATGATGACAGCAAAATTCCCAACGGAAATTCCCTGTCAGATGTCGTCATTTCTGACTCGGTCGATCCCGAAGCCCTTCTCAAGAAAGCATCCGTTTTGTCCTTGCTCAGGAGTCAGATCATTCGCCGCCACGCGGCTCAGTTGAAAGGGTCCAAATAGATAAAAATGACTTTAGTTCAAGTGACTAAATATCGTTCGCTTTCACGAGTGTAGTCATTTTGGTCTTAAACCATCTACAAAACAGCCTCTAGGAGACTTTTTTTGTATGGGAAAAAATACATACAATAAAAGATAAAAATAACTGCAAGTAATGTGACTTTAATTTATCATTCCTGTGAAATATAAATCATGTAAATATTTATAATTATGTAATAAATTGAATTTTGTACATAAACCACACCATATTTCTTTGTCCAATAAATGCATGGACGCATGTTGCAGAGGTTTTTGTCTGAAGAGAAAAGCGTTATGCCGGAAATAAATGTAGGGTGTAATTGGGTGACATGATTAAATAATTGAAAAGCTTCAGATTACCTAATTATTATGGGGACCTAGAAATGATGATGACAAAAAGAATGCGCATTCAGGCAAGAACAGTTAGATGTTGGAGAGGAAGATGGGTAAATTGGCAAAGAGAAAGAAAAACGAATTCAAAGGCAATTTAGTTCAAATCTTTTCACTGAGCAGTAAGCAGCAGAATTTAGCGAGACATAAGTGTTTCATCTCTTCTTATTACTTGTTTTAGTTTTCAAACATAGTAGATCATAACTAACTGATTCCATATATATAATTTTATCATGGGAAAAGCTGAATGATAAGATGTCAAACATACATTAAAATGCACTAGAAATACTGCTGCTAGGATGCAATTTGCTTCAGCCAGTTACAATCAAGGGCGGGAATTTTTTCAGCCTATAGAATTGCAGTATTTTGCCGTAGCCACCCTGCTGGGAATATAGCGAACCTTCCGTGAAAATCCACTGTTAAAGGCGGGTTTCAACAGTTTTCCTACCCTCTGACGATATTTATATTCACAGCATCTAAGTTATGAATAGTTTACCCAACATTTAGGTCGTGATGGGTCACGTTATACACTATTTCAAACTATCTTTTTTTTATATGACTTAATTTACACTGGAAAGATTGTCGATCATCGTCGCAAATGATAAATATTAATTTAACCGCCTTTCAGGCAATCGGACATCTTGATTTTCCTGAACATGTAATGCAGCAAACAGAACAAAAAACAATTCATAGTGCTGAGGTGCCATAGATGGAGAGAAAATTTGCAGTTTAGTCTGTTGTTATACAGATCACTACCTCCACTAATGCTGAGACAAAGAGGTCCAATGGCCTAGTATTTAAGGTGTCGGAGCCCCGACTATGGCATGGAGGAACTAAGCAGATCCGTCACTCTCAAATTCCACTCCACTGCTGGAGTTGAGAAAGGCATTGCTAGGTTTGCCAAGGGTTTAATGCTCAAATCCAAACCGAAAGATTGCAGTCGGTGCCAACCATGGCACGGAGGAACTAAGCAGATCATCCATCACTCTTTGTTCCACTCCATTGCTCGAGTTGAGAAAGGTTCATACTTGAACAGGCTTGCCAAGGGTTTAATTGTAAAGTCGGTTGAAACTGCTTGGATGGTCATAGTAAAAACTATAAACCCATCCAATTACATTACTTTTACATTAAAAGAACATAGGAGAAATAGCCCAAACATTCAAACATGTTCCACATTTGATCTAACTTCTCTTCTTGCACCTTGTCACAAATCTTTCCCATCATATTTTGCACAAATATATTTTGGACAGCTAAGTGAGTGGGCGAAAAGATTCAATAAAACAGAGAAACTTTTCAAACCAAACTGACTAGCATATTTACAATTGCTTTGTTAAAGTGAATCATGACAGTCTTCATATAATTCCACCTAAAATTGTTACATTTCACTTTAAATTTTCCCAGAAATTGGGCTCAAAACACGCAAGTAGAAATGTAAGTGGTTTCAAGCAGATTATACGTAGTTTTGGTCTCATGAACTTGAAACAGATTCAGAATGCCAGAAGAAAGTTTGAGATGGAAACAAATTAGCCAGTCACACGAGATGAAACACTGATTCTTTTGGACAATTTCCGAGTTCTAGGCTCTCCAGTGGGTCTTGGTACTTCTTGTTTGTCTGTAAACTGACCTCAAGGTCACTGGAGTCACTTGAAGGGCAGCGAAGGTCAGTTAGTCAAGGACCAGTGAACACAGCGTCCCCTGTTGATGTCCTGCTATTTCCAGGGATCTAATGTTACGGGACGAATTGGCTAAATGGAGTACCACAAGGGGCTAAGGCGTTCCCTGGCTATTTCTGGCCTTTCTTCTCTTGATGTAATCAAGTTCTGTAGTTCCCTTTCCAGTCACTTAATGCCCGCAATAAGTGTACAAATGGTGATCAAATATCACCTAATGTGAGTCAGTGCAACTTTATCGAAGGTTTAGGTTACTTTAGTAGAAATTCACAAATTTCCTTTTATATACCATTGTTTGGATAGGAATAATAATTTGGGTACTGGATGAAATGTCAGCAGCTGGTCACGATAAGTTAAAAACACACAATTGTAGTTCGTGTTCATAGCTGCTTGGACTACCTTTTGTGATGATAATGGGAATCACATCACGCACTTTTAAATAACTGTTATCATCTGATCACAATAGGACATCACATGACATATCAAATGACATGTCAAATGACATATTATGTGACAGAGTTACAGGACACTAACAAAGAAAATCACAGACCACATGCATTAACCGCAGAAGTCAGCACTGAAGGACAAAAATGCTTATGCCATAAACGAAAGAAGGAGAGATGGGAATAATTAGCAAAGGCCACATCTGAAGACCCTCGTCAGATAAGCTGAAAGTGCCATCAGTATGGAGTTCCATCCTCAAGAAGCTAAGGTAACCAGCTAGAGAGATACCAACTGTCAAAGGGCTATCAGACTTCTTGCTGACTTCAGGAATAGCCAGCCAGAGAAGATGACCACTGGGTAACTGATAAACACCAAAGTGACCAACGGTCAAGCTGCGTCTGACTATAAAAAGTCTATAGCTTCGTTTGGGTGCAGCAGGTGTTAGGTGAAGTATGATGAGTTCTGATGTAAGAAAAAAGGCCTCATTATAAATTCCACCAAAACACATAAATGTAATACGGCCATATGGGCTGATATATTGTGTAAAGTAGCCTGTCATATGGTATAGATATAGCCAACACAAAAATATTACAACTGCAACTGTTACTTAGATACTATGTTGATTGAGGTCATGTGACCCCAGAAATCAGAAAGTGTGACATTTTGAAATTCCAGCATAATGTTTACCATTACATACACACATTACCGGAAGGAGCGTCAGCACACAAATTCAGTCACTTCGCAGCCGAATTCTATCGCTTTCCGCTCTATATTTTTTGTAAATATTATGTTCTCAATCAGAACTAATCAACACTACATAGTATGTCTCAGATAAACACCATTATTGATGTGACTATTCAATGAAAGATTTACAATCAGATAAAAATCAAGCGAAGGCCTAATTTATTGGTGTAGAAAGTCAAACCTAACTGGAGTTGGAAACAATGTTGCTTTAAATTTCCAATTGTTCAATGTCGTTGTCACAACATCACATTCAATCTAATAGTAAGAGCCATAAATAAAAACTTAAAATGATACCTTATATAATAAAGTAGTTTAATGTCAAAGTATAACATTAAATCTTGAACTTTCACCATGTAATATTCAATTTCAATTCAATTCTAAGCAAATATGCAAATAAAACACTTGTCTTCTTGAATAGCCTATATCAGTGTCTACCATTATATTCCAAGAAAACCGCTGTGCCAAGTCAGCAGTTAGCAGATCAATCTTTGATGAAATGAAGGATGTTTTAAGATGCTGGACTCATCTCCTACGAGCCGGATGCAATGCACAAATAGGGGCCACTTAAAAGTTGACCAGACAGATTTTAAATAAACAGCAAACATAAGAGAAATCTGCAATCAGGAGAAAATTAAGAGATGAGGGGATCCGATTCGGACAAGATTATTCAACAATATTTGCAATAAATAAAGAAATTCTGCAGATTGTAAATAAGATATAAATGGAATAGATTACAATCATATATATAATTTTTTATTGACAGAAAAATATTAAATTGATATATAATATGTCAGCATGACAAAAATAATTAATGGCAAAGAAAAAAAAAGCACCCGGAACTAAACAAATCGGTAATAATACTGTTTAAAAAGCACCAACAAATAATTTTAGCACAACAATGCAGGTACAATAAACAACTAAGCATAAGATATATATATTTATATATATACATGAATATACTATGATTGTAATCAACATGGTAAACAATATGAAGTGATATGCAATATGAGATGGTAATATGATTTGACATACAATTGAAATAACATACAATAGATATTTATAAATATACAGATGTACAAAATCATACCCAAACAAGCAGTTTCGTCAATGTGCCGCCAGCCGCTCAGATCCAGAAGACATTTAAATTACCATATATATAACAATTATATTCTACTGTATAATTTTAGGAATGTAGAAATTTATATATTTTAAATTAGCTCCTTTTGATGATTTGAATTTTTTTTTTTAATTGCCTCCTTGAATGGAATGAGCCACCAAATTTTAGAATTTAGGTTTTATTAGTTAATATTTACGATCCTGTAAAATTGGTATATACATATATATAAAATATTTGTGACATTACAGCCATTTAGATATACTAATAATCTTCTTTCTATTGTTATGTCATTCAAAAATTATTGATGTGTTGAGGGGACTTAAAATTAATTTATCTATGAACCACCTTTACATTAAATTTTGTACACAACTAAAGTCAAGCACACATTATTAACATTTAACAGCAAATGAGTGAGACTCACGCCGAATGCGTGAGACTTGGCATGTCTGATATATATATATCTGTAGTCTTTGGACCTACCTGAAAATATGCCTATCCCAGAAGGCTTTGCTCAGTACGATCCGTAAATAGTGGATTTTTACAGAAGGTTCTCTATATTTCCACCAGGTGGCTATGACAGAATACTGCAATTCTATTGGCTGAAAAAAATCCCGCCCTTGGCTGTGATTGGCTGAAGCAAAGTGCATCCTAGCAGCAGTATTTTTAGTGCATTTTAATGTATATTTGACACCTTATCATTCAGTTGATTTTTGTTATTTTTCTGAGAAAGTTATATTTATGAATAAGTCAGTGATTATCTTCTATGTCTGAAAAGCAAAGAGAGTAATAAGAGGAGAGGAAGGACTTATGTCTTGCTGAACTCAGGGCTCTTCAGTGAAAAGACTTTATTGCGGACCATGCAGATCGTTCGCACCTATGCTATAATGCATGCAAATATAGACTTGAAACAGCCGGATAACCATAGCATTTATGATTTAACAGCAAAAGCATTAGACCCCTGCACAATTCAAACATGTCACAGAATAAATTTTTATATATATTCCTATATTTAGTATATAAGAAACCAGTTGTATTACGAAGAAATGTGCAACCAGGATGCAGAGTAGCATAAGCGCCCTAGCAATTACAAGGGTTAAGTGATAAAATGTTAATAAGAAGCCCCGTATTTGCAGTGCATCAGAGTTAAATCCAATGTATATATTTTATTTTATTGTAAATACACCACATTCCACTCAGTTGCAAACTAAGCAAAAGAAAATGGAACAGAGGAAGACCACCTACTTGGATTTTCTTTTCAATTAATATATTGGTGGGCTGCACTGCAATGCAAGCAACAAATAAATATAAAACCCAACTTTACCCACAGCTCCTTGTTTCAAAATGGCTGCCCGGACATATCCCAGCATGCATAATCAAACCAAACGGATTGCCTCCAGGCAATCCAAAAATGAATGGCACTACATGTAGGGATGTCCCCTTCAAACGCGAATAGCTGGTAACGTTCATGCCAAAACATTTGAATAATGTTGTCACAATATGAAAGTGTGGACCCTAAAAACTTGCCAGGCATAATTATAGTTTCCCAAGAAATGATTTCCAGATCTAACATCTTGACAACTGGTAACACGAACTCCAAAAACATTTCAGCAATATCTGAGATGATATTGCCCACAGATACTGCCAACAATAGATACAAAATTTAAAGTATATTAATTAACATTATGTCATACTATAAATATTATAAAAGTGTGAACCCTAGAAAAGCCTGCCTAATCGACAATACTAAACAAATTTGTCAAAATAATTTCACCGTGTGAAATTCATATGAAATATTGCACTAACTTTCCTGCAATATATTTTTGGTATAACTTTTCATAAATATTTTCACAACGTGATGCTGTGTATATATGGCTCATCAATCTCCACGCTCATATCTTGGTGTAATATGCCTAATCTTAAGGCGCCCTTCCTATATCTTATCTATATTATTATCATTATTTATGCAAAAATCTATAATTAATATGATAATGCAATATGCATGAGAGGCCGCAAGTTATACCCTACATTCAAGAGTTTTCTAGATCCAAAAAATATATTGATGCAAATGGTGTAACTACCTACATTAGAAAGGCACTAAAGGCACTAAAAAAAAGTGTTCATATAAACTAACTTAAGTACAAAATACCTATATACGCATGAACAAAAAGTAAAAATTGATCAATTTATACTTCATCTCTAGAATAGATAGCTTTTTGTGATATTCTGAGGTTTTTGTTTGAGACAATCCTCAATTTCCACAATAATATTCTTTGTACCAATACAAAAAGTTTTAAAAGTGGGGGAGACATGTCTCCCGTGTCTCCCACCCCCCTGAAATAAGGACCATGAATTGGAGCGTAGTGAGACCAAATGGAATAGACCCTAGGCCTATTTAATAATTCCTGAGATGAACTGAAAAGTTTATTCATAAAAGTTGGTAATCTTAGTTAACCAAAAATTATACAGGCCTGGATTGCAAGGTTTTTCACGTTCAATCAAGCTTAATTTGTAAGCCATAAAATTTTACCAACAACCTGTTGTGGACATTATCTCATCATTACATCTGCCTCTGGCAGCTGGTCATAGTATAAGCTTCAGACCAGTAGCATTGGCACTTAAACTGCTGTCATCCCAATTTAACTTTTACTGTAATTTCAATCCACTCTGGCTCACTTGCTCTCTACCTTCTCGGCCACGTGACAGGGCCAGCAAGGGGCAAAGGACAGGGGCTATTATTATGATGTCGGTGCACAACTACCTCGCCTACTGGCACTTGGCTGGTGGGCAGCTGCTCTTTAACTCAACTGTTGGAGATGCAGAAAAGTTGCACACAAGATGGTGGAGGATCCGGTCCCAGAAATATTACACGCTCACACATTTTTGTAAGCCATGTCACGGTTGTTTATGGGCGATAATAGGCATCATTTGCTATAATACTCATACGTCATAATCATAAGAATGGCAAGTGATGTCATTGTGATTGTTGTTATTGTGATGTCATATTTCTGCTTGCTTAACATAAATGTTAAACTGAGACCCCAAGCATTAAATATTTTCATGCTGTGATTCCCTTATAAATCTGTACGATTAATTATTTGGCTTTCATTAGTGTAGAGATGGTTGAGCGTTTTGGAGTGCTAGTGCGTCACTTGCTTTGTCTTGCCTACTTAGTCACTGCGTATTTACCGCTGGAGGGCTATGGTGAAAACAAACCATGCCATTATCATGAAATCTTGCAAGGCCAAGGAACAAAAGCTGCGATGAGTGGACTTGCCCTTGGAAGATGATATCTAATTAAATGTAATATAAAAATACATTGACTACATGTATTTTTTGGCAGTGTGACTTATGTTATACCAAAGTTAATTTTACAAAAAAAGTTAATTTAGTGATGATATTTATAGCGGTCACCTCCAGTTGGTGCCCTCATATTCTCACGAGATCGTAAGCTAACGTGTCTCAGAACCTCTTTCAATATAGAAAATGGTAAAAGCGTCCAGTTCAGGCCGCAAGAACTTTGCATCAGTTGTAACGTCGTTGCTAAGGGGCCATTCAGCCTCTGTTTACAAATTGTGACATCATGAGTACACAGATGAGTACAAGCAAATGCACACAGAGTAATAATACCCAGAAGGGACAGTGCAATTGAACCAATATCAGCCTGTTCAGGGTTGTTTCACATGACCAGCCTACAGTGATGATTTCATATCAAAAGTTGACAAAACAATAAAAGGATTTGTTCATATAAATACACTAATGAAAGTTAAATAATTTATCTTACAGATTTATAAGGGGAATCACATTATGAAAATATTTTTAATGCTCTTGTTCAGTGTTTTTTACATTTATGTTAAGCATGCAGGAATATGACGTCACTATAACAACAAACACAATGATATCACTTGCCATTGTTATGATTATGATGTAATATAGCAAATGATGCCTATTATCAACCATAAACAACCCTGACATGGCTTACAAAAATGTGTGAGTGTCCCCTCTTACTATTTTTTAATTTTGCCTCAGTGTTTCTTCACTCAGGGAACCAGAGAGGCTAAGTACTGCCGAAATATGCCATGCCAATATCCAAATGGTAAAAAAACAATCAAAATCCAGTTGAGAAGCGGCGGACTTTAATCCAGAATTGTGATTTGTATTATTTCAATGGTTTAAAGAATTAAGGAGTAAGAAGACAAAGTGTGCTTTATGTGTGAAATGCATAATTAAATTCATAGAATCATTGCAATGTTTTCAAATAATTACAAACTTTAATTCATGAAAAATATATTATTATTATTGAATATTTGGATTTTATTGCACAATATGTGCATTTTTATTGTGAACCTGTTTGTTTTTTTTTTGTTTAAAAAAATATGGCATATTTTTTATTACTTTAAATAAATCTAGGCAACAAATTTTAATGAATACCCATCAAATTGTGAAGTAAAGATTAGAGTATTTGCAAATAATGATGATGATAATGATAATGAATTTGTACTGCGCCAGATCATATATGCATATTTTGGTTTAATCTTCAAGGTTTATATCACATGACATTTTTCAAGTTCATTCACTGGCTTGTACAGCAAACCTCAGTTTAGAAAGGTGAATTCATGTGCTTGAATGACTGGCAAGAGACAACCAAAAGGCTGGTTTAGCCAATTGCAATTGTATTTCTGGTTTAGTCAATTGCAATTGCATTTAGGGACAGCCATACATTCTTGCAATTAACAGCATAACACTACCCCAAACACCCCTACAGAATTGCAATTACCTCGCAAGTCATAGGTCTGTTTATCATAAATCTATCTATCTATCTATCTATATCTATATATCTATATATCTATATATCTATCTTTCTATCTATCTATCTTTCTTATCTTTCTGTCTTTCTTTTTTTGAAATAATACATACTGTCAGTCTTATTTTGCGAAGTCTGTTAACACTCTCAAACTACAAAATTCTCAGACCATTTAGGACCATTATAGGGCTATAGAAAAAAAAAAATTTTGTGATATAAAGTATAATCATTAAACCTTGAAAACAAGCACACAAATGAACATGTGAACATGATCACAAAACAATGTCTGACATTAAACATTATATTGGTGTGAATTTTAAGTAATTTCCCCTACCTGGGTGGCCGAGCTACATTAGACTAATCATGTAGATCTAGACATGATTATATTAAGGTAAACATGCAGCTAAAAAATGTTTACAAGCTAACACAATTACAACAAATCATAAAAAAATGAAGAAAACAAAATCTGTTGCAATCACAGTCTGAATGCAGACCCTCAGGCCGCGTCGTAGACGAGGGTCTGATGGATAAGAAAGCATGGAGAAATACGCGACGAAAGTAGGTAAATTCTAACTATGCGGCGAACAAAATAGTTCCTCGAAGTGCTCGAATCTGGCGTTGTTTCACTTTATTTTGTATTGCGAGTAGATGAATTGTATTCTTATGATTAATATAAACATTTCTACACTGTCAAATTTCTTGCTCCCCCACTGAGATTCTTAATTGCTCCCCGAATTCACCAAGACCCTCTCCTGTATAGGGGGTCTTGTGCCAAGACTGTTGCAATTTTGCGTGGGAACAGTGAATGGGTTGTAATAGAATTATACCCTGTACAACAATAATATGATTCCCCTATGTAAAAAGTGCATGAAACCTGATATTATGAGAAAATACAGTGATTTTAATTAACGGGTGAGCACTGTGAGCGTGTGCCGAATCGCAGCATTTGAGCAACACACCAAATATACAGCACAACTAACCGAGCCACTTTTGACCCCGATTCAAACTTGCTCAATTACGTTCAAGGAAGGAAAAGCGCAAAATATTCGGGTATTCTATTGCTTTTCCGAAGCAGTCTAGAGCAGCAAACATGATGGAACTAATTAGTTCGGTCAGCAATACGTTGTACGTGCGTAGCTATATTAAGAAATATTAAGAAAGTAGGCCACTTTAAGTTTCCAGGGACCCTGAAGATTCAAGGTCCAGAGCAGAGACAGACTGGGATGAGAATCACATGCTGTCATAGTTGTACCTGTGAATCACATGCTGTCATAGTTGTACCTGTGAATCACATGCTGTCATTGCCTGAGCGATATACTGTGTTCACTTAAAAGTGACATTGTTTATTATTGACATTTGTTGAGAGCGCTAGTCAGAGGACATTGCATTGGATGAGTTGGCATACCTGTAATTATGTGTCACGTAGGTTTTTGGGGAATTTATAGCCTTCTTTATTACTTAATCTGTGTCGCATGACGAGAAATTTTAGAATACCCAGTTTTGTGGTCAAGCGTTATATAGGTGATTTTTGTCCCTGCGCCTTGATATATGTCGCACAAAACAATTGAATGTCCACTGATTGTTAGTATATGAAAGAAACCTAAGTGAACAGCTGCGTATCTTGGGCAAATACCTGTTAATCACATGCTGTCAAAGTAGTACCTGTGCATCACATGTTGTCAAAGTAGTACCTGTGAATCACATGCTGTCAAAGTAGTACCTGTGAATCACATGCTGTCAAAGTAGTACCTGTGAATCACATGCTGTCATTGTAGTACCTGTTAATCACATGCTGTTAAAGTATCTGTGAATCACATATTGTCAAAGTAGTACCTGTGAATCACATCCTGCCATTGTAGTACCTGTTAATCACATGCTGTCAAAGTAGTACCTGTGCATCACATGTTGTCAAAGTAGTACCTGTGAATCACATGCTGTCAAAGTAGTACCTGTGAATCACATGCTGTCAAAGTAGTACCTGTGAATCACATGCTGTCATTGTAGTACCTGTTAATCACATGCTGTTAAAGTATCTGTGAATCACATATTGTCAAAGTAGTACCTGTGAATCACATCCTGCCATTGTAGTACCTGTTAATCACATGCTGTCAAAGTTGTACCTGTGAATCACATGCTGTCAAAGTGGTACCTGTGAATCACATGCTGTCAAAGTAGTACCTGTGAATCACATGCTGTCAAAGTAGTACCTGTGAATCTCATGCTGTCAAAGTAGTACCTGTGAATCACATACTGTCAAAGTAGTACCTTTGAATCTCATGCTGTCAAAGTAGTACCTGTGAATCACATGCTGTCAAAGTAGTACCTGTGAATCACATGCTGTCAAAGTAGTACCTGTGAATCACATGATGCCATGGAGATGATCCACTACCAGTACAAATGGCCAGTGCATTCGATGTTGTAGAACATTATCATGGTAGTGATGATTTGCATGTCCTGTCAAAGTAGTACCTGTGAATTACATGCTGTCAAAGTAGTACCTGTGAATCACATGCTGTCAAAGTAGTACCTGTGAATCACATGCTGTCATTGTAGTACCTGTTAATCACATGCTGTTAAAGTATCTGTGAATCACATGTTGTCAAAGTAGTACCTGTGAATCACATCCTGCCATTGTAGTACCTGTTAATCACATGCTGTCAAAGTTTTACCTGTGAATCACATGCTGTCAAAGTAGTACCTGTGAATCACATGCTGTCAAAGTAGTACCTGTGAATCTCATGCTGTCAAAGTAGTACCTGTGAATCACATACTGTCAAAGTAGTACCTTTGAATCTCATGCTGTCAAAGTAGTACCTGTGAATCACATGCTGTCAAAGTAGTACCTGTGAATCACATGCTGTCAAAGTAGTACCTGTGAATCACATGATGCCATGGAGATGATCCACTACCAGTACAAATGGCCAGTGCATTCGATGTTGTAGAACATTATCATGGTAGTGATGAGATTTGCATGTCCTGTCAAAGTAGTACCTGTGTATCGCATGCTGTCAAAGTAGTACCTGTTAATCACATGCTGTCAAATAGTACCTGTCAATCACATGCTGTCAAAGTTGTACCTGTGAATTACATGCTGTCATTATAGTGCCTGTGAATCACATGCTGTCATTGTAGTACCTGTGAATCACATGCTGTCAAAGTAGTACCTGTGAATCACATCCTGCCATTGTAGTACCTGTTAATCACATGCTGTCAAAGTTGTACCTGTGAATCACATGCTGTCAAAGTAGTACCTGTGAATCACATGCTGTCAAAGTAGTACCTGTGAATCACATGCTGTCAAAGTAGTACCTGTGAATCACATGCTGTCAAAGAAGTACCTGTGAATCACATCCTGCCATTGTAGTACCTGTTAATCACATGCTGTCAAGGTTGTACCTGTGAATCTCATGCTGTCAAAGTAGTACCTGTAAATCACATGCTGTCAAAGTAGTACCTGTGAATCACATGCTGTCAAAG